>WARS01000017.1:10567377-10889877 GCA_008933995.1 Datnioides undecimradiatus | reverse complement strand
AAGACAAAAACAAAGACAGGGACAGAGTGCATTTGTATGTGTGTTGCATCATGTGTGAGTCTGTGTGTGTGTGTGTGTGTGTGTGTGTGTGTGTGTCACAAATGCCTGTTAATAGCTATGGAGGTCAAAGTCGCTCAAGTCGCTGATAAAGTGTACAGATAAAGGTTAGGATCTCTCTGTACCCACCTTCTGAGGGAGTGAAGCACACTCACTCGCGTTTCCTTTCTTTTATTCCGCAGGCGCATTTTGTCGATTGAAGATGATACGGTGCCTGCTGTTTGATTGGTTGACAAAGCTGTCTTTGATTGGCCCTCCCCCGGGCCCGTCCCAGCCACGCTCTCGGACGACCTTCAGGAAAGTTTACCAAACTTTGCTTTGATTTACCCCCTCCTCTTCCACTTCCCTCCTCTTCCTCCCTCTCCTTGTCTCCTCCCTCCAGCCTCCCCCTGGATTCCCCAAACAGTCGACAGCCTCTCCATGATAATGAACAGCAGCTCAATCTGTACAGCTGACAAAGCGCAGGAGGAAATCATAAGGCTTCCATAGTGAACGCTGTTTTATTGCAATCTCATCTCAATCAGCAGCAATCAGACCGTCTGGGCCGAAATATTAGGGTCACGCTGCCCTCCTCCTGCACGGGATGCAGCAATCCTGAGCGCAGGCTCCAGTCTGGAGTTAAATGCAACAACGCTGATGACTGAGATAATTTATGGTGCAGTTTGATGATGATGAGGATGATTTTTCCGATTCTGAAACGCTCAAAACGCTGAGTGTGCTGCGTGAATGATGTAAATCCTTGATGAATTCATGCACATCATTATAACTTTTCCTCTTGACAATGGTGCCAGGGAACAGGCTGACGTTCAGAATATACAACAGAAAAACAACACAGTCCCACGCACACACATTCATCTCTGCACCAATTTATTCTGCCAACTTTTTGCCTCCATCTCTCTGTTTTTTCTGTCTGTCTGTCTGTCTTGATATGTTGAACATGTGACTCTATTCATCTCTATAATGATGCCAATTACGAAGGTGATACTGACCTCGGCAGATTCTACTGGAAACGTTTGCGAACATCTCCCCACTGATTCTCCAACAAACTCCCCCTCTCTACAGCAACTTTGAGTGTTATTGACAGAGAGGCAGAAAGACGCCTACTGGCATCTAAAGATAGCTGGAGAAAACCCTTATGCCGCTTTGAAGTGCTAATTGATGCTATCGTAGTTAGAATCAGTGAGAGAAGTCCTCGGCTGCCGCCAATTTGTTGTGGTTTATTTTCCAAGAGGAGTAATCTTGATGTAAGACTTTGATCTGTCTGAACCTGGGTCTCTCCGCTTTTTCAGCTCTGTGTTCTAACACAACTTCTCGCCCAGAGCTTATTAACCTTCCCCTTATTTACCTTACCCCTTATTATCTGACTTTATTAAAGCTTATAAACTACCTGCCTCTGTTGTGTTCAATGTCAAAAACCTCAGTGTCCTCTAACCTGGAGGAAATGAGAGTGATGCTGAGGGGCTGCCATGCGTATGTGAGTGTGTGTGAGGTTTTTATGTGTATATTTGCCTGTGTTCCTGCATCAATTACCCATCTGTGAACGATTGGATTTTTTGTGTGTGTGTGTACAGGGGTGTGTAGTAGGTGTGTGTCTTCGCGAGTGTACACTTGTGTTCCTGCCTCAATTATCTACCTGAGCAGAATTTGTGCCTGCACGTCTGTGTCTATACTTGTGTGGGTGTCTGAGTGCACACATCAGAGGATGCGTGAATACCTGTGTGCATAAATAAGAGTGGGTAAGCATTAGCGTGCGTGTGTGTTTGCGAGTGTGTGTTTGTGTGTCAGAGAGCAGTGCAGTGTGGAGCAGAGGGCCGGCCCTGTCTGAGACTGGCAGGCAGAGTTATTCACGGATCACGGCAGACATATGGGCAGACTGGGACTCACTGAAGACATGCCCTTACTGCTGGGACTGATACAATGAGATAAACAGATGTGGAGGAGGCCACACACACACAAAGAGACATTTGACAGACGTGCATTGGGACATTTGACAATCATACATACGCACAGACACTTTTGAGAGGCGCACACGGACATCAGGGGGACTTACACACAGGCACACATGCAGAACTAAAAAACACACACGCACATTCAAACAAATAGACATAAACACAAATTGCATAAGAAAACGCACACACACAAAACCAGGATGGGGGCAACTTCCACACATGTGCACATAAGCATCCAATGTACACACAAACAAAACTCCAAAACCAGAGCCCTCATGGACTGATAACTCAACAGGGAGCTCTTCATCAGAACGAGCATGCCCTTATCGTCTACTGTTCCAGCTCAGTGGCTCCTGCACACTTTCCAGCTGTAACCCCTCACTAACAACCCTATTTCTGCCTGCTGCCCCTCGGCGCTCTCTGTAGGTGCAACCGATACACTTTCTTTCTCTAAATTCGTCCACCAAACCACCCCCTACCCCCTCCCACTCCCTGCTTCCCTTTCCACTCTCCCCCATTTCTTCTTGCTTCTTGTCTCCGTGCCAACTGTTGAATGGCAGGGGGGGTGAAGGATGCAGCCAAAGGAGCGAAAGGGAGCAGGAGGAGGCGTGTGAGGGTTGAGGGGGTTGGAGATTTGTGGAGAGGCTTCCATTCAGTATGCCAGCTGTCCTAAGAAAAATACACACAGCATCCAGCATCGGCTGCTGGAACATTTTCTTCCAGGACAAGTGTCTCAGATATCCACAAACTCACCGTTACCTGTCTGCAGGCTCTGCAGAAATTACACAGCGATCACAAATTTATCAGTCTACAGTTGATCTACTTTGGAAATGAGAAGGGTCTAGTCATTTGCGCCCAATGTGTAATGTTACTTGAGGTCACTAAATTAATTTACATTATGTAAAAGATGAAACTGATATGATACGTTTTTAGAGGTTTTTAGCGCAGCATTGAACAGTCTCAAGCTGAGCTGAGTGGCCTGAATCATCAGTGTCACTAATTAAATCCATAGCTTTTAGCACCAGAGCTCACTTTACTGCTGCCTCAAACTGCCAGCTCAGCCATGATATACAGTAAGTCACTTGCTGGTTAAAGGCTTACTAAAAGACCATGAAAACCACAGAAACAATCATGGTACGATAACTCTGTTACAGTTCAGTCGTTGCTAAGCAATGCACCAAAAGTATTTGGGGCTCAAGACTGGAGCGAAGGCCATCAGAAACAGCCTGCTGACGTTTTGGGAAACACACTTTCTTGTTGCGATGGTGATAACGTTGATGCCATTCTCATGTGTTTACTATAAGCTGAAGTGAGGAGGCATTTAGCTCAGTTTAGCATCAAGACTGGAAGCAGGTGGAAACAGCTGGCCTGTATAAAAAAAATAAATCGTTTAATAAAATACACCTACCAGGGCTGCTAAAGTTTGGTAATTAACATAGTTTATCATTTTTGTTGATTAGTTAAATAAGCAGAAGTGTAAAAATACCAGTTTCAGTTTCAATCAACATTGGGCTAATGGAAAAATTGTTGTTCACAAAATAATCACACTATGTAACGCTGTAACACTATGTAACGCTCTTTAAAACCACAAATTGTCATTCTTACGTGTTATTTTATGCACAAAATAAACAAGCTATAATGTGTTAATTAGGATAGTTAGGCACAGTTTTGAACTCAGGCTATCTGTTTCCCTATATTTGCAGTCTTTATGCTAAGCTAAGCTAACTGTCTCCTTCTCAATGAAGACATAAGTGGGGCATTAATCTTCCCATCAAACAAGAATATGCATATGTAAAAGTCCCAAAGTGAAAAAACATTTCTTTAAGGTCCAGCTGTCTGAATAGTTATACAGTACTGATGTTACTGTTTGAATGGCAACATTACCAGTTACCTTAAAAATAAAAGAAATGCTGTCCCTGGGAACCATTGGGCTTAGCTGAAAAATCTGTCAGTAAAGCAGAAAAATAAAATTGAACTATTTTTCATGCTTTTGGAGTATTTTTAAGAACACCCCCCCCCCAAATCTAAACAGAAAAAGTAGGTCCTCTTAAACAAAGAGTCCTAAAGGTATCTAAGAACTTTTTCTGAAGGTTTATCCCCAACTGAAACCCCCACAAGAGACAGTTTTTAATAAAGCAAAGCTAGGTTTTCACGTTATGTCATTTGAGTTTCACCTCTACCAGGTAAGAAAGAAGGCGAAAGAGAAAATGGATAAATAAGCGAGGCAAATATATAAGAAAGGTAACATAAGAGAGATAAAGAAGAGGGAACAAGAGAAAGTAAGATGAAGAATTGAGAAAGAGAAGAGAACGAAAAAACATAGCAGCACAGAGAACAGATAGAGCTCACTGTGAGTAATTTGTCAATTTCAGTTTGTGGATTTTTAGTTTTGGCTTCTCCAAGACAAAGAAAGGGGAAGAAGTAAGTGAAATGAAGAAGAAAAAGGAGAAGAGGGAGTCTGTTTTGATGTTGAGTTCTGCACCTGGGAACCCACTAAGGAAGCCAGGTTTGGAAAGCCTGTTTGAGTGTGAGAGAAAGCCTGTGAGAGAAAAACACTGTTGTGTTTCTATGTGTGTTTGTCTGTGTGTGAGTCTGTGCGCACGTATGCTTGTGTAACTTTACTGTGTGTGCGCAAATGTTTCTATTTTGGTATTTTTGCTGTGTGTGTGTGTCTATGTTAGAGATAAAGTTTGTGTGGGAGATTGAGAAAGAAATTGCAAGACAGAGTGAAAGAGGTGAAGATAGACAGATAGAGAGAAAAGGTGAAGAGCCAGAGAGATAAAGTGATGGAAATAGATGGCTTGAGAGAGCTGGAAAGATGGGAGGAAGTGATAGAACACAGAGGACGGAGAGAGAAAAGAGGGACCTTTGGGAGCCACTAATTCAAGGACCAGCTAATGCACGCATCCATGAAGACCTGGAGCTTCCTCTCCAACTACAAAGGAGTCTGCTCTGTTTTCCTCTGAGGATGCCCAGCAGCACTCCCAGCACTGTGAGGTCTTTGTTTCTCTCATTTCCTTCCCCCCACTTCTCTCTCCATCGCCCTCTCTTTCTCTCCCACTCTTTTTTTCCGCATCTGTACACCTCCTAATCCTTGCTCCTTTCTTCCGCAGAATTGGCGAGCGTGTCTCTTTTATTTATTCATTTGCTTCTCACCTCCTTTTTCTTTTATCCTCTCCTCTTTTTTCCCACCTTTCTGATGCTTTACCCCCCCCTTCTCCCACTCACTCACTGTCAGTTTATCCGTGTCTTGCATTGTATCGCTGTTTGGATTTGGACTGTTTGCTGTGTGAAACGTCTTGTTGCTTATTCTGTGTAGTGCAGAGTGTCAGAGTTAATGACTGTTTACTTTGCTGCAATTATTCATGTACACCAACTCACTAAGGTAAATTCCCAATGTATACTGTAAGCCTTTGAGTGGGAACATTTGTTTAAATAAACTTACAGTGTGTGGTCAAAAGTATGTGGACACCAACCAGGTACTGGAGCTGTTCCAATTAAGAAAACAGCATGCAGCAATATTTTAGACAAAAGTGTGTTTCTAACTGTGTTTCAACAGTTTAGGGAAGGCCTTTTCCTGTTTCAACACGACAACGCACCTGAACACACACCTATGCTGCCATCAGTTGATAAAGTGGAACAACGCCTGGGATCTAGCTCTTATTTCTTAACCTCACTAACACTCTTGTAGCTGAATGGGAGCTGATCCCATTGTGGATTTGGCTGTCCACACATCTTGTGCAGGTGTAGCAGCATTATGCCAGTGTTGTTTCGTTTGGCGTTAAAAAAGCAAAGTCGGTGTAATGACGAGTCTTCGTTGCGGCAGTATTGCGGGATCTCTGTATAAAAAGGGCTTTTCTCTCCGTGTCATTCCACCTCCCTCTCTTTCCAAAAGCCCTCTGCTTTTCTTGGTAATCCTAAATCGGGTGAACGGAGATAGAGTTTTCTCATTCTCTCCCCTGGCCTCTCTGCCTTTTATCCCCCTCCCCAAATCCAAAGCTTCCTCTGCCCTTCAATCCAACAGGACGCTCATGCGAAACTACAAACACAGAGCCGCACAAAGGCAAATTAGCCACTTGAAGGGATGCTCTAAACATACACTCTATACAGACGCATCAACGTACACATAATGATTCCCAGAAGGAGTCCTATAGGGGGATATTTGCCCAAATTCCTGCCTCATCCCAAACATTCCCAGCCAAGTCCGTCCCACTGTCTGCTCAATTCCTGCCGGCATCATCCAATCCTGCTCTCCTTTCACCGTCGGAGCATCAGAGGAGCCAATCAGATTAGTCGTGGAGAGGAAATTGGAGAAGGTTTGGCAGCGAGTCATCGAGCCTGCTTTTCCCTTTCATGTTCCTCTTTCACTTGCACTCTTCCTCATACGCACACATATGCATACACACACACACACATATTCAAAGATACACACACATGCAGGGGACAAGAAAGAGAGTTGCCCTGGGAGACAGAGGCCTGGGTGAAAGAAGGATGCTGGCAATGAAAGGGCCTGACCCATCTCTTGGCAAAGAAGAGCCTCTCACCCCCCTCTAATGCACTGAAAGGAACAGCTAAACAATGCAGGGCAAAGCATTCTGGGTGATCCCTGGACCCCTGCACGTGCCTTCATAGGGGAAGGAAGATGGGTCGTGCATGTGTGCATGTGCTCATGTTGGTGTGTGAAAGTAGCTAGGAACTTAAGCCGTGGGATCTGCCTCTTCTTCTTCTTCGTCAAAGACAAAGACAAAAGAAAAACTTGCTCCCAGTTTCTCCTCCCTCCAAATTATGGCTCCAATAGTTACCAGCAATCTATATGCAAACAGTGTCATAATCACAGTAAATTAAGGACTTCTTTCTGAGACGTCTTATGGAGGATGATGAATGGTGACGACGGGCTGTAAGTTGGGGGAGTCAGAGGAAATGATTAGGAGTTTTAACTGAATGCCGACAGCTCTAGTCCTTGATAGCTTCACTGGGAGGGAGACTTCACCGTGCCGCTGACACCTGTCCAGTCTGCTTAGCTCTCCACAAGCACGGAGTTGACTTGGGAATGGGGGCATCTCCCTTCTGCCCTCTCCCTCCCTCTCTTCACATACAGTAAATACATCTTGCTTTCATCCTTTCACTTCCATTTCTATCTCTTCTCCCACCTTCAGCAGGTTGGACAGGCCTAATCAGTCAAACCCTTAGAAACACTCTGAGCTTTGCCACTAAATCCATATGGAAGAACAGGGGCCATATGTAAATCTATATCAGAGAGAGCATATCTGCCGGCGCTGAGCCCCGCCTGTGTCATGGATCGATACAGCGTCTGTGTTTTATTAATAACTCTAAACGATGCTGCGCCTAGTCAGCCATTTATCATACGCACCTCACCTCTGTGCAACCCAGTCTCTAAACTATCATTTCTCCACCCCCGCCTCCTTTTTCATCTGACTGTGTTAATCAGCAACTCTGTAACTTCTTTATTAGATAGGTGGTGTTTCTTCTTAAAGGACCATACCAGCTGTTGTGCATGTTGTAGCCCATTACTTTAATGTAAATCACTTTGCATCACATGTTACCAAAGCATATGTTTGAAATCTGGATATTTTAGGTGTTTTGTTCTCTCCTCCAGGCATCCATTTGTTCCTGTATAAATGTCTAATGGATTTATGAAGAAAGTTGCTTCAGTGAGCCAGTGAGATTAAACACCGAGTCTGCATGGTAGTCACAGTTACATTATGGCTGCGAATTATTACTTTTTAATAACAGAAAGTAATAGCAAAAGTATATCTTTGGTGTACTCTTATATGTAATTTATGCAGGGGGTTGAGCAAGCACTGTTCACATCACAAATGGTGGCAGCGTCACCATCAAATTTGTGAGAACTACACTCTCACGCTTGCGCATGTGTTGCAAATGCAGCATTTGTTTTGATTAGTCAGATCATGTCAAAGTGAGCGAGAGAAAATTAGCTCATCGTGTTGCAAATCGCAGCTTCGAGATTGCAAGAGATCGGTGAAATGGGCCTATAAATACTTGTTCCACCAGTGTTGTTGTGATGCAGTGCAGACATTTCAACTCAGTCTGGATTTAAAAACTGCATGACCATGCTCTGTTAATATAACCCTGACAAAAATGAATTAAAACATAACGGTCGTTGTGATAGATTACAACACATAAACACATTCCCAGAGTTAAATGATCTTTTATGATGCACAGAAACTAATGGAAATCAATGGCTATCTAGAATTGTTGTAAAACTGCAAAATAATCTTTAAATCTAATAATCTAGCTGCAAAAATGTCCTCATGATTTGTAGATAAGGAATGAAAACTCGCAAACCCACTGCACCAAGGTCCTTTATGGCATGCAGATTTTGACGCTGCAGGATACGTCTGTGCAGATAAAAGGCTATTTGTGAGTTTAGGGGGCCTGACGTTAAGTTTGCAGATCCGTGGAAGCAGAACATGAGATGCCTCCGCTCCTGGAAAAAGTGTTTAGAGGGAATATTCAATTTGTCAGAGTGGAGGAGCTGAGCAAAGTGCATTTAAGAGGAGGAGATGATGGTACGGTTTACCTGACGCCTACTTGTGGGTCTAAGAAATGGAGGGAACGGAGAGGAGAAGAGGGAAGGAGGAGTGGAAGCAACAAAATGGTGCAAGGTGGAATGAGAGCGAAGAAACATATGGACTGAGAGAGACAGAAAGAGGATGAGGAGGAGGAGGGAAGAAGGGAGCTAAGAAGGTGGGAAAGGAGGAGGGAAAGACAAATTGAAAGAACAGGGTGAGAGGTTTTCTATCCCTCCTCTCACAGCTCTAAGACTCTCATTAGCAGTATTGATTCATGGCTTTTCAGGTCTTTAGCAGTCAAATGCTCATTGCACACACACATGCATGCACACAGACACACACACACACACATACAGACACACATTTAACCTCTTCTTCCTACACACACACACACACACACACACACACACACACACACACGCACACACACACACTGGGGTATTATGGTGGGATGAGTTATATAGTACCATGTGGTCAACCCTTGCGTAACACTGAATTTTCAGCTCCATAAATAGCAGAGTATGCATTTTTAATTGCTCTCTGCACCGGCGCCCCACAAACATTACCTGTCAACAGGGCCCAGCTTTTAACACATAACCTGTTTCATAATTATTGGAAACATTGTGTGAAATATACTTTTCTGTTACTTGGCCTCACCTTATTGATTTAAATGGAGTGGACAAAATAATAGGAACATCTGTCCATATAACAAAATACAGCCCATCAGCACTATAGACCACACTGACCACCAGTTTAATCAACACCTATGTAAAACATCTATTCAAAGATTTATTGCAGCAATATTATATTTGACTTCATTTATTGTAAATATGTGCAACCGTTTACATGAACTGGCAACTGTGCGTGTTTTGTTGCAGGGATATATGTTTATTAATACCTTGCAAGGCAAGGCACTTGGACCCTAGTTTAACATCTAAAGCATATACACACACACATACATGCACACACACACACACGGGCGGTGCACACACACACAAACAGACACACTGACACACTCATATTGGCATCTAAACTAAAAGGTTATTGATGAATTAGCCGCATGTGAATCCAAGCAGCACCATTCGTTAACAGGAGCAACACCTCGTTAAATGCTTTTCTTGTTCTCCAGAGCAGCACAGACACAACTTCTAAACAGCTCTCTCCATCTTCTTAAACAGCTCTTGATTGGACGTTGTCGCTGACTGGGCGATTTCTCTCCCAGCTTCTGTGTGTGTGCTGGTCTGTGTATGCATGTGCTGTTTAGGCAAAAGCTATTGTGTATTGATTTAGTTTAGCAGAGCTACGAGAGCCTCTAACAAGACTCAAAGTGGCAGGAAGCATAGTAAGACCACTAATGCCTTGTTAACCAGCCTGCTCACTTATATGATGCATATATACACACAATTGTGCATGCGCACACACAAATTTGCATGCTTTTTGGTGGAAGGGTAATGTGGCACAAAGTACAAATTTACCATAATACATAATGAGAGACACTGCGCATAGATGCATACTTGCATTTTCTCATATTGTTTGTGTTTTGGCCAATTTTTAGCTGAAATTTTTACCCAGACGCCCATGTGTACCAAACTAGTAGTTTCTTATACTGAGATCCTCTTTTGACAGGCACAGCTCATGAAATGCTTCCTAAAATATCCAGTAAGGGGAAAAAAATGTTGAAAAAAAAAGTAAATGAGCTGCTGATTATGCACCTCGCTCCCTCCGAGGAAAAAAAAAATTAAATGGTTAAATGTTTGTGATGCAATACATATTTTTAAAATCCAATTTTCACCCAGATTTTGTTTCTATTGCTTTTTAAGTGTGATTTTTCTTTCCATATTTATTATTAAAAATAAACACTGCATATTCTGGGATTTAAGATAAACATAAAAAACAAAAATAATGAGCCCTTAGTAACCTAACTAACAGACACCCGCATGCACGCACACACACTTGCATACAGTACGCCTAGGCATGCATTCATACATGCACACACACACACACACACTGTAGATGCATGACATGAAGTTAAAGTACACACTCCCTCCAGAGGGGTCCAGAGGTAGCTGACAGCTGTTCTGGGGGTGTTGAGAGACAGAGGTGGGAGTAGAAAGTGTGTGTGTACGTGTGTGTGTGTGTGTGAGGGGGTGTTTTCTCTGTACTGGTAGACGGCTCTTACTTGAAGGTCTGGAGGAAGGCTGGAGCTGTGGCTCCCAGTGGAGCGATACATGGATTCCCTTCTTCTTCCTCTGTTGTCTTCCCTTCGCTTCACTACCCTGTTTCTCCCCCTCCTTCCTCCCCCTTTTCTGCACACCTCCTCCATTTATCTCTCACCACATCACTCCCAAACCAACATGTTGTGTTCTCCTGTGACTACTTTCATTGACTAATTTCTCTTCCCTTCTCCTTGTGTGTGTTTGAGAGGAGCAGCAACTGACAGGATCAGGCTGGTTTTGAACTTGGTAACCTTGCTGCACTGCAGATGCGCTCTGGTAGTTTCTAATATAATCGCAGATATAGAGCGTATGTTAGGTTTGCTTTATTGATTCCATAGTCGAGTAAATACATCAAACAGTCCCGCAGAGTCCTGATTCCTTTTTTTTTTAAGAAAAAAACCCCCAACTTTTCTGAATTTTTAAGAAAACAGGCCAATCCTCCATCAACTGCTATACCAATATACATCCACATCACCATGACTACTAATGTCAAGTTCATGTCATGTGGGAGTTACTGCAGCTGTTTCCAAGTTTCACACTCTGCTCTGACATCGACATCCCGCTGATTTTTCTAAAAAGGTCATATATATGGTGGTACATAACACAGAGGTTCTTGGAAATCCGTCAGCCTTTGTTCAGTGTAGTAAAATGCCAATTAAATGGAAGTAGTGTGCTAAGTTTCAGAGTAAGTACTATTTACAGTAATTGTAATTGTAACAAAATAGTGTTAAAATTGGTGCACCTCAAATTAAGTAATTCTAAGACTATTTAAGACAAGTCCGTTAGTATCCTTGAAATTATGTTAATACAATACTAATTTATATGTTTTGCAAGAAACATAATTACATTTTTTAATCTTCACTGAGAGGAAATGTTTTTAATGAATGTGCTTGCAAAGTCACAAAATGTTAATTGACAGTGTACTTAATTTGTTTTCTCCACAATATGTGCTCTTGCAATACAGTAACCGTGTACAAATGAAAACACGATTATGTTGATTTTTATGATCATATGAAGGCATTCACAGCACTTGTTTACAGTTTGGAAAATATTGTGGTCTTGGGTTAAATATTAAAAATGTTACTCTATAACATTTAACAGAAAGCACAAACTTTGCCCAACGTTAACCAAAGAGCTTCTGTTGCCTGGTCCGTAATGTTGCAATGTGTTTATCCTCAGAATGTATTTGGCAAAACTAATTAACAGTATAGAAATATAATTCCTAAGAGACAGGGTTGATAGGGCCTGAAAAAGGCACACATAATTGCATCACATCAGCCAAGTCCAAGGTAATTAAACACTAATTTAATGGCTATAGTTCTGTATGCACGGTCATTTCAACCCTCAAACAACCAACTCAATCAAACCAGTGGTAATGCAGGATAAGAAGTATATGATAGGTGGTGCTGGAGGGAAAGTTGAGGCAGTGTACAACTGTTATGTTTCCAGTAATCTAGTTTCAGTTCTTTGGTAGTGTAACCAAGGTGTTTTGTGGCCAACAGATCTACAGAACATGCAAACTCCAAACAGTTCAAAGGAAAACATATGTTTCAACACATATTAAGGATAAAATTCTTAAGAATACATTAATACTTACTTCTCTCAGGGAAATTATAATTGCCTCAATCATTGCCACCACATTATATTGATCTGTTCAGGAAAATTATCTTGAAATGACAGACCTGCAGTGTTTGCCAGCCCTCTACAGATTTCAGATAATGGGAAAATCCATCTTTCCCACTGCTCCTTTGACATGAATGCAACATAATACTTGATTCAACGCATGTTGAAATGCTTAATGTGCGCTAAATGCAGTAGAAAAGGCTAAATAAACTGCACATTTCCATTTTTAATGGAAGACAAACGTTAAAACTGTTTTGAAACTCCCACATATGTCTTTTTCAGATCACTAATTGAACATCCACATGCACAAAAACATCACATTTCCAACACTGCCATCGTCCATCGCCTAGCGCGAGACATCAGCCGCCCACATGCTGACGTTAAACAGAAATATAGGGCTAATACTTGCGTTCACAAAAATGTGTTCTCGCTCCAAACGAGATGTGAAGATGTATTGGACATGACACGCAGTTTTAAACAACCTAATTAGTCGTCGGAGAATGTCAAACTGGAAAGATAGAAGCTTTCTCCAGGACAGTGATGATTTAATAATACTCAGTGAGTGAATGAGATAAAACGACTTGCCTCTGTGATCTGCCTCTAATCCACATCTGATAGCAGCAGTAAATACCAGAGCTCACAAATGAGGTTGAGAGGATTCCTACGTCTCCAGCGACTCGTTTTTCATTCGACTCATCACTCTCGCATCGTTCTCGCTCTCTCTTCTCTCCTACACTTTTTGTCAATAAAATAGAGAGCTATTTAGTTACAGCGGCATGGGAACACTAAATTGACTTGGAGACACTTTTTAAGTATCTGCTGTGTGTCTCCCTCTCTCGCACCGTCCGCTCACTTTCCCTGACAGAGAGAGCTGCTGTAGAGCGAGCGGCACAGTGCAAGGTATCACTTTTCAATATCCAGCCCTATTTCGATGTATCTTTTCTTCCCTCTCCTTTCTGTTTGCTGTCCATTAAATAGAGAGCTATTTAGTTACACTGACAAGGAAACTCTAAACTGGCGGGGGGGCACTTTTTTCTTCTCTTTGATGCATCTCTTCATGTAGAATTCTCCCTTTTCTCCCCCCACCCTGTCTCTTGCCAGGTACACAGAGAGCTAAGATCATTGTACAGATGTTTGGTGTTGTTGATATCCCAGTTTTGGCTGCATCATGCATTTTGCTTCCAGGAGGAACTGTTTGGCAAAATGTGATGCTTCACTCTCATGTCTTCGGTGCCACAAGGTATATTTGTTGCCATATATGAGTCTTTTCTCATGTATTTGCTGGAAGAGGGGCGGACAGGAGACTTTCTCAAAACTTGAAACTGTGACCAGTGAGATACAAGTTTATATTGTCTAACTGGTAATGCCTCTATTCATTGTGGGAAACATTTGCTCTTTGTAGTGAAGTTCTTTTCTTAAATTATACACATTTGTCATTTTGTGTCAGTAATTGTGATAAAATGTATGATTGTCCTGAATTCATGCACTGGTAATACATATCCGCTAGCCCCAAGGCTGGATTACCAATTAGGGGAAGCGTGCGTGTACCTCACAGCCACATAGGCTCCAAATAGATGTGACTATGTGGAAATTGCTTTGTGCTACTTTGATTTATTATAACTTTATTTGTTGAGGAATATGGGAAGATGTATCACTAAAGCAAATTATCAGCTGACAAGATGCAGGCCTTCAGGTGGCTCCTATTTTATTATCTGATCTTGAGGCCACGCACCATGCTGTGAAAAGAGTCTCCCTTCATCAAAATATGGTTTCAAGACTTTCAATTCTTCAGCGAATATTCAGCTTATGTGGTGCATATTACTGAAATAATATGTTTTATCAAATTACCACAGCTAACCTCAATAACCTCGGGCCAGGTAATGTTCAATCATAGGAAGACAACCTGAGCAGGTTAATGTAGCCCCGTCTGCCACTGTGATATCTGCCACCTCAACAGCATGATCACATGGTACGAGTAACATGCTTCAGATTTGCATGAGTACGAGCGGACACCTGTTCTTTCCTTTGGTAGCACAAATCTGCATAACAACTGCAGCCTCAGCAATATGGAGCGGAACCAAAAGACGTCCATGAGCTCCATTTTGCATTTGAACACTTGAGTTGGACTAAAAGGACTTCCAGTTGGACATGAGTCACTCGACTTGAGTTGAGAGTTAAGTTGGATGGAAGGGTAAAAGACTGAGGGGAATATCATTATTACAATATTATTCAAATTACACTGCGTGTGACTTTCAAATTGAACACAGTGCAATCAAAGTCCAGTATAAAGGCTAATCCTTCTCATTAACTTCTGTGGTCTGCAGATGTGTCCAGAAGTCCCATTTTAATTTGTGCAGTTAATTTATTGAACTTGCAAACACCAAATCCAAACCACAATCTTTTCTGAAACCTAACCAAGTGATTTTGTTTCCTAAACTAAACTGTAACTGTAACACCTGACTATGAATCGCCTTTCTACAGAACCTATTGGGAAGGAGTGGCTTATCATCTGGGCGCATCCAAGCAGACTAAAAAGACTGTGTTGAATATCAACACTAACCTCTGTCTATTTATACTTAAACTTTGCCATTGCTACAAAATGTGAATACTGTTAAGTAATTTATTCTCTTGTTCCACCTCCAAGCTTGATGTTTTTTTATTAAGGCAAAGTGGAGTGGAGTATTAATTAAACTTGTTGCAAGTGCTGTTTGAACCAATGTTGTGATTACTGAACAAATGTTAATTATAATTGATTCTACAAAAGAATTAAGATGAAATGTGCTAGGATCTGGTGATGTCATGTCACCCTACTGACAAATCTATTATGACTTTAACAAAATGTCTTGTGCAGAATAATATGTTGTGTAGGTATTAGTTTTCCACTTATTCTTGTCTGCTCTCCATTCCTCTCTGCCTCCTGTCCAATGAAGTGAGCACTAAACAGCTACAGCCAGTGAAAACACTAAATTAGCTCGGAGACACGTTCTCCCACTTCTCTCTCCTCGCTTTGCTGTCCATTAAACAGAGAAACTAGGCGCTTGTAGTAGCACATGTCATTTGCTTTATTGAATAGAATCAGCCACGGTCACCCGCTCTCCTTAGTGAAAAACACCCTCAAAGTAATAAAAACACCACGATCCCAGGATAGGAAGCAAAAATGTTGAAGCTTTGAAATTCCAAACATCAGGGCAGTGCTTATATCTAATGCATTTCTATCACCAACAGCACTTTGATGTAACTTTCCCTCTCTCCTCTCCTCCCTGCCTGCCATCTATTAAACAGAGCTACAGCGGCAGCAGTAAGTTACCCTAAATGAGTTTTGAGACTTTTTTAATCAAAGCATCTCCCGTGTGCATTTCTTCTTCCTGCTCTGTTTGCAATTTATCAGATAGCGAGCCACTCCGCCACTGAATCCAGCTACACTAAGACATACAGTAAAGAGCATGAAGGAGCTTTTTTCCGTTTCAATTGAAACATCTCCCCAAGTCTCTTGTCAACCTCCTCTATCTTTCCTCACCGCTCTGCTTGCTGTCCATTAGTGCGCCGGCTGTCTGCAGCAGTGTAGCGGCGGCCTAAACTGTGCATGTAAAGCTCGGCTTTCGTTTAGGTTCTTCTCCTCTTGACATGGACTCAGATGACTGTTCCCAATGCTCACTCACCCATTAGAGAAAAAAAGAGCTGATTCTCCCTCTCTCTGCTTCTCTTTTTGTCTCTACATGTTCTCATCTTGGCCTGTGCCTATAATGCTTCCCTTTTGCCCCCCCCCCCCAGTACAGTACATGTATTCTTGCGCTCTCTGCCTCCTGCCACCTCTCTCCTGCTCTTATCTTGTTTCCTCTACATGCTCTTGGTGGCTCATAGCTCTTCTCTTTTCCATCTCCATCTTTTTTTGTTGCTCTACATGTTCTCTCCATTACTTTGCTCTCTGCACCTATAGCTCCCCTGTGTTCTCTCTCTTGCACCACTCCCTCCATTTATTCCCTCTCTGTCTGTATCTGCATCAGCAGATGTGTAAAAATATCCAAGCTCTTTACTTAAGTCAAAGTAGTAATGCAACAATTTAAAGCAACTCTTTTCAGAACAAAAGTCCTGTATTTAAAATTTGACTATACTGTAATACACATAAGAATTATTAGGAAAAAAGATGTGTTAAAAGTGCATTCGTCAGGAATTAGTACATATTTGGGAGTCAAAATAATGTTCATGGTAATAAAGGAACACGACATTCAGTGCAACAATGAAGCTCTGTTGCACAAAGAAATATGTTGAATTAATCAGACTTTCATCTCAATAGAGATGGGTTCTTAGGTTCAGTTAATTTTTTGTTTTGGCCTCTTTATGGGGTTTGTTGACATTTAGAGATGTATCCTTCCTAGAGATGAGTTCCTTCCTGCAGAGGAACTGGCCTCTGTATAAATCACATCAGTGTAAAAGTACAATATTTCCCCCTGAAATGTCATGCAGTGGACATAAAGTAGCATTAATTGAATGTAAAGCTGCCTGAAAATGGTATTTAAATGCAGTACTTGATATATATACTTTGCACCACTGTGCAGCAGTCACCCTTTCCCCGCCATCCTCTTCTTTTTCTCGCCTTCCTCCTCTTAGCTCCCTTCTTTCTTTGGCCATTTCCCTCGTTTCTCCACTTCCCTCCTTTGCACTTTATGCCCCTCTTTCATCCCTTCGCTCTCTCTCTTTCCTCCCACTCCTGTACCTCGTTCTCCCTCCCTCTCTCCTCCCCAGAGGGAATGAGTAAGTGTATGGTTGAGTGGAGAAGAGAGGTGGGTCTTGCCCTCCCAAATTCTATTTCAGAGAAACTCGAGCTCAGAGAAGCATGTCTCCCTTCACAGAGCAAACGCTGGCCTGCTTTTACAGTTTCATAAGCAGCGGTGGTGAGCGCACGCCACGCGGAGATAAATACGAATCCCAAAACCAATAAATACAGCAAAGGAAAACAGACGTCAAACGTTTTGCCCACGCTCACTTCCTTCAAGCCTGAGCCACGTAATGAAACGTATAGAAAAGTCAGCAAGTGAGTGTTCCCACGCCTATACATGATTTATATCAAAGACACACAGCAGTAAGCACACATGTGCACCCAAACACACACACACACACACACACACACACACACACACACACATACATGTACTCAGATGACCTGTTCTTTCTGCTTTGCTTCTCTGGGTGAGGTCTGTCTCTTCGGCCTGACGAGTAATGGTGGCAACACACTTTTACACACACACACACACCAAGAAGAGCGCGGCTGGCAGAGGGGGTATGAATTATACATCCACCCTGTCTCTATGCATTAGATAGAAAAAAGGAGAGATGGAGGGAGAGAAAGAGAGATGGAGGGAGAGAGAAAAAGAAATGGCAGCAATGTAAGTAGGCGATAACATGTTCCAGATATGTGCCATTTTATCCTGTGATGAAGATGAGAAAGGAGGAAGAGCAGGGGGCGGAGGAGAAGGAGCTCACATCCATAAACTATCATCTCAACAGTATGGCCCTAAGACAGACACTTTGCGTTTGTTTTGGGTGTGTGCTAAGTGTGTGTTTTTAAGTGTGCGTGTTTTGCACAGGTCCACAGCTGGATGCAGGAATCGCTCCTAGCAACATCTTTCTGCTGCTGTGATGCTCATTGGTTCACAGTTCAAAGAGTTCTTTCCTCTGCAGATGGGGGGAGAGGGACACGCACACATGCATGCATGCATGCACGCACACACACACACGAACACACACATACACACACACACGCACGCACAGTGTCAACTGATTTGGGAGGATTTTTGATTTTACTTCCCGAAAGCAACCAACCTCGCTTCGGATTTGTCCGTTTGGTGGAAAAAAACGGCAACAGTTTGGAGCTAAAGTGCTCCGGGGATGTGAGAGAGAAACCTGTGTTTTCGTCGGAGATGCCAGCCAAATCGACTGTGGTGAAAATGCAGGGAGGACTTCCTGCCTGTCATTGCCTGTCAGGAGAAATTCCTCATGTCTCTGAAGACTCAGCTTCTTGGGAATAAAAATAAATTCACATATTTTCAGATTGAGAGCTGTCCAGTTTTAGCTGGCAGATACTGTGATAGCAGATGTTTTTTTTTCTTTTTTTACAGTTTAGATTCTTATTTTTTAATTCGGTTTGTCTACAGATTTTATTTTTTGCTCGGCGCATGTTTGCTTTGTTTCAAGAGACAAGGGGGGTCTTTTATCTGCTTCTTGTTCTTTTGTTTTTATCTCAGCTGACCAAATTGGATATTTTCTCTTCTCACATCTGTGGTTCATCAGGGCCTTTTACTTCATACATAAAGTAGAACGACACACACAAGAGCACCCTGCATGTTAAAGTGAGTTTTACTGAATACCCCCAGGAAATTTAGCCCCTTTTGAATTTCACAGCGTCTTTATGGAGGTTTCGTTTGAATCTTCTTTACTGCTGCATGTTGTTCTGACATTTTCTTCTACACAGTGTTTTGTTTAGTTTAAGCTTCCAAGATCCAGTTCAATCATGCCTTTGCTTGTTTATTTGTACTCTGATTTAAAGTAAAACGTGTTCAACGGTGCACCTCCAGAAAGCAAATCTTTAATCTGCATTTTTGTCTTGTTTGTTTTTATTGTTGTTATCACTGCCATGATGAGAGAACAGATAAAGCTTGCACAGGTTTCGTGGGAATGGAGTAAAAAACAAAGAGAACATAGATGAATAAATCAGTGAAACAGCAGGGAGGATGACCAAAACAGAAGTTAAGAGATTCTCACAGTGTAGTTAAGCTTTGGTGTTTTTTTTTTCTATTTTGACGGCCTTTGTGCATCATCCTCCTCGGACATGACGCTGCTGCTATAAAACGATCCTAATACAAAGAATACCACACTTTCCACAGGATGCTAATGCAGCTGCACCCTGCATTGTATCTGCATGGTGCATCCGCATGGCAATGAGCACAGGGTTTTGCATTCTGCAGTAAATTTAGTTTGATTTATAAATCGCCAGCTATAATGCAGTTGTCATGGGTTTATCGAATGCTCCCCGCAGTTGTACACACTCATGCACCGGCAAACACACAACCACAGCAAATTCATGCACACCCGTTCGCGTTTGAATAATTTTCACAGAGAAGTGAACGCACTGTGGATGGAAGTGTTTTGACTGTGCCTTCCATCGCACTCATGTGATGGAAGTGAAGATGGCATCTCAGAAAAGCTACGAACAATGGCATTGGAAAAGTATTCATCGTTAGAGAATTTAAATGATGGAAGTTTGGGGTAAAACGGGAACCCGAAAAGGCCTAAAGACGAGCATACGGTCCACATGTAATGGATCCAATTTGTTTATAACCAAGGGTACAAAAGCATTACCTTCTCCGCGCCTGACTCTTGTCAATAAAAAGTCATGACAAACAGTAACTTTCCAAATGCACGTTCCTCCCTCTCATCGCATCTGTCTTCTGACGACACGTTAAAATTTGCCCATAAGCGTGGCCTAAGGGCGTGCGCCCGGCAACCAAAAACCTACCCAGGATGGATCTGATCTGCAGTGGTTGCCCACAGCTATTTGAATTGGATTATCCTGGTAGGCATGAGAGCTCACATTCTCCTCAGAAAGCGAGATTTTTCCGACATCTCCGTGGGCAAATAATTTGGATGCAGACGGTGGCATTTGGTGTCACTGCCGAGAGACACGGTGTGGCACAACAAGGCCATCAGCAAAACAGGAGGCTGGGTTTGAGAAAAGGGAGATGCTCTGCTGAGAGTGAAACCACCTTCCTCATTATTGACTCGAGAGTTGTTTGCTAAGTAGCTCCCCAGATGCTTTGGTAAGAGTGTGTTTATGGCCAAGGCGACAAAAGGGGCCATCTAAATAAAAGACCAGTAACTGACACTCAGGGCATCTTTGTTTCCTCCTCACAGGGATGAGGTGAGCAGCAACTGTCTTTGGGTTCATTATCCTGTCGCTGCAAAAAACCCACTTACATTTAATTTACCAACCATTTTCTTGTAACTGTGTTTGCTGCCAAAATAAAATGTTTTTTCCTTCACTTATGTATTCAGGTCCTAAACTGGTACAAAACCTAACCTCAGCTGGCAACAACACTATTGAGAAGTACTGCTTATTTGCTTACTAATGTAGTGTATGAAAAAACAACATCAAAGAATAACACAAATTATTTGGGATAACCTAGGGATGAATTAACACATGGACTGTTATGTGTCCAATTGCCATTTGACTGATGGACCTGATCACCCGAGGAGTATTTTACAGCACAGGTGTGAGATGGTCGCGTGTGTATGTGCGATTGCAGCCTCTTGTGCACCGACAGAGCACCGGGACTGAAGGACGTGTCATGCAAGTTTTTACACAGTGTGCGTGCTGAGTAAAATCACAGCTGAGCCCAAAATCTGTTTGCACTCTTAATCATCAGCATCACTGCAGAATAACTAGAATAGTCACCAGAGAACAAAAAATATAGTTATAGATCAAATAAATACAGGACATTAAACGCTGGCTAAAGTCTTCTGATTGCCTTGTGACTGAGATAATGCCCAATATAAAGTGCTTAATATAAATGAAAGTATATATTTCACAGATTTTCTTAACATTCTTTTAATGTGCGTCCAGATGGTAAGTATTGTTTAAATTTGCTCAAAAATATTGGACTTTTGGTGTAAAAAGCCATAAGCCATAATAGATACTCCAGGGGGAACTTTTTGTGTTCACTTTTGTAAACACGCAGAAACGACCAATGGAAATATTTCATGGTGAAAAATGTTTATTTGGAAAGCTGTAATTTCCCTGAAACTGTACCATGGAAGAGGCAAAGTTAGCATGGCCCATAGAGCCACATGAGCCTATAACTGGGGTTTGGCTTAAATATTGTGAAATCCCATTCTGTGTTTATATGGCATCTGCGATGTGCTGTTGCTTCTCATATCTCATCCAGGAATAAAAACTAACTTCAGGAGACAACAAAAACAATATATTTGGGACCATGTTTGCCTAACTAATCAGTGTTGTGGGCTATATCGCTTGGCCATGATGCTCAGTTGCTCTGCCCTGTTTTCTGTTTCCTGAATACCTGATATGAAGGTGCTGATGCGGCCAAATCTAAGCTTGTGGCTTTAAGATGTCCCATCAGAGAGTGACATGTGACATCATGGGCGCTCTACCAATGTTATTCTACAATCGTGACGGCGTCCTGGCTCTGCTGAATATCACAGATACATTCACTTTTGCTTTCTGGCTCTTTCCCCCTGTATGCCATTTTATTTTCACATCATCTAACACCTCTCCAAACTCAACATTATTCACACCTCCACCCACAGCTGACTAAACTGACCGACAATTACACAACTGCAGTTAGTATGTTCTGGTAGCAGCTTTGTAAATAAATCTGTTACATTGGTTTCCTTGTAACAAACTGGAGGGTAGTCCGGGATTTGAGCCCAGCACCTCTCACTCACCTGCACACTATTGCTTAAATCAGATCAGCGGTTTAATTTTGCCTGTGTGGAGGTGTTGACGTGTTGATGTAAGGTTCAAGTGTCTGTTGTAACATCAGAGAGCATTCGAAATGATCTTCTAAAACGGCATCAGGGCCGACTTACCATCAGCTCCAGGCTGCGTTATCACTTGCTCCTCCAATGCACACTCATGATAAGACACACAAACACACACTGGCATGCCCAGCTTGCTTGATCACAAACTCAGAGGCACATACACACTTTCATACACTTTGTCTCTCTCTCTCTCTCTCTCTCTCTCTCTCTCTCACACACACACCCGCTTGATCACTCCCAAGCATACACATGCAGATACAGTCCCATGCATGTATTAACCACACACGCACACAAACTTCCCAGGCCTTGTCTAATCTACTCCCTGCAGACTTCCCACCTTGCTGATCAATAATTCATCAATCTAATCTTCAATAATGTTCTTAATCAAACATTCATGTGACAGGATGACTGTGTTATGAGGGATTTTAATGGAGGAAAATTAAAGAAGTCACTCGCAGCAAGCGCGTTATGCAACATGCATGAGGAGGCGACCTATAGGAGGTGAGGGGCACGTGGATCTAACCGGATGAGTCAAAGGTTGCGTTTTCTGTGCGCGGAGGAGCGGATAGCGGTATGACAGCAGACAATGGAGAGCAACGGGGAGAGAGAGAGGGAGAGAGGGAGACTAACTATTCTGTGACTCCTCTGTGCTAATGGCTTTAATGAGCTCTCTGGAGTCGCAGCTCTTTAAGACGCTGAAATGCAGAAGAGATCCACAATGGAGGGCAAACGGAGAGGATGAAGACATGAAATGAAGTGGATGTAGAGAGTGATTAATGGTGAATAACTTAATAAAGGTGAAAAGAGTGGCAGGGGAGTGATAATAAGGGTAGTAATGCAGATGCACAAGCTCTCTCTCTCTATCTCTCTCTCTCTCACACACACACACTCACACACACACACTCACACACCGAGGGTCATTCGTCAACATTATCCACCGATTTGGGAGCCGCGAGGAAGCTGCAGTTTACAGCAGTCGACATCGCAGCCACTGTAGACACTGTGCTTGTTTTGTTTAGGGCTGACCCATTTTAGATAAACAAAACATCAATAACGCTTTCCTCAGCAAACACACCGCCGTGCACGCGGGCAGACACACGCACACACGCGCGAGGCAAAAAACACGCGCCCGCTCGTCTCCCAACTCCGCGCGAGAGGAAGTCAGCGAGGGTGTTTGAAGTGTGTTTGATCAAACAGAGAGTATGCAGCACCACTAGCGGATGCCACAGCCTATACTCCTCACTGCACCCAGAGACAGCGATACACGCCTCCTGTCAATTTTCTCTCTTTCTCTCCATCTCTCACACTCCCCTCTTCAGCCTCCTCTCACTTATTTTTGTTCTTTTTCACCCCCTCCATCTCTTCCCGGCTAGTCTGCGTCCATCCCATCTCTCTTTTTTTATATTTGGAATTAGTTTAAAACATTTTTGTGTTCCTTGCCTTAACAAATCACATCGTAATTGCTTCAGACACTAATCTCATTAAGAAACATGGCTGACAGCTTTTTTTTAAACTTTATTTCATTTGGACCATTTCTTTTCTCCTCCTATTTCATAACACATCCTTATCTCGAAAAGACGAGGAAGCTCCTCAGAGCCATATTCCTTCTTAGGCAAATATAATTCACCACCTTGCATAAACTATAAATATATCCGTTACTATCTCTTCCTTCCTTCCCTCCTGTCTCTGGCTTCACCTCAGGCTTTGGATGATTGGTGCCACAGTGAGCTTCATGTCACCCACTTGTGTCCACGCACCCACAGTGGGAAATAAGAAATGCAGACAGCTGCGGTTTCTGCAGGGGCTCTGTTTACTCGGGAGGCTGATACCTGCTATAAGGAAGCAGGTTCTTCTGGTGAAACGGCTCTGAAGGACGTCAACACAAAGGCCGGTGAAGAACAGAGCCCTCCCGCAGCCCCTTCAGTAATCAGGGATGAGAGAAGGTGGGAGAGAAGGGAGTGAAAAAGGGGGAGGCCGGGAGAAGCAGCAGCAGTTGCCTCAGAACTACACAAGAGGCGAGGAAAATTTGCCAGCCTTTGATTAGGCTCTTCAAACCTGGTGTAAGGATCTTTTATTCCACTGAAGCCAACACACTTACACACTCCTGAGCCACACCTAAACACCCACACAGAATCAGCAAAGAAATACAAAAGGCACACACATATATGCACACACACACGCAGTTGGCAGGCAGGCACACCTGTACATACACAATAATAAAAAAAGGGGTGGACACAATAGAAGAAATGATCTCTCCCTCATTTGTGACATAACACCTTTCTGCAGCTGTGTGTGCGAGTTAGAGGTGATGCCTCAAAGAATGGAGCAATCCCATCAGCGGAGAAGCTCCTCATTTTCTATTTCCATTCAAACAGAAGAGCAAACTGGCAAAAAGAAGGAAAAAAACTAATAATGTTCTCACTTCTCCTCTCTATTCCTTCATTTTCCATAGAGAGGCAACAGAAGAGAGAGAAGAAGAATCTTAATGGAGTGCTCTGATTCTCTTCTCACAAACCTCCTTGAGAAAGAGAGAGACAGAAGAGAGCGGTGGGGGAGTTAAGGGGGAGTTTGGGAGGGGGGTCTTTTTGGGCTACGGGAGGAGAGAGAACAGCAAAGAGGAGGTGACTCATCACGGTCCTTTCATCATTGTATCTTCAAACCCATTACTAATCACACTGTCTTTGGCATCATCATCATCATCATCATTGTGGTACCAGTACCAATCACTGTTATCAACAATATCCTCTCTTGGTAGTGAATCAGTGTCATTATGCTTGTCACTGTCAAAAACATGGCCATCATCAACAATTTGTTAAACATCAGCTGTAACGTTTGGATTCACAGTCGATTTCAGCACAAAGACACAGGAAAATACTCTAAAATTGTATAATTAAGGTAATCTTTCCACTACAAAAGCACTGCAATGTGCGACATCAGCTCAGGGCACTCAGATGCAAAGTTTCTTGGTGGAGTGAGACTAACATTGCTATATAACTAGACTGTCTTTTGTGTGTGTGTGTGTGTGTGTGTGTGTGTGTGTGTGTGTGTGTGTGTGTGTGCGCGTGCGTGTGAGTTAAGTTCTAGCTAGCAAAACATGTTTTTTCTCTTAACAGTTTTTGTATGATTGATTTAAAAGATTTAGATATGACGGATTTGAACTGATGTCACTGGCACTACTGCTAAAGGAAAAACTGTCACTAGGTCAGTTCATCTTCAGCATCTTCCAGCTTGGCATCCGACCTCTTTCCAAGAGACATAATTAGGTCACTATAACAAGTGTTACACATAATGTTGGTCCATTTCAGCTAGATCTACACCATCTCATGGACTAGTTGCATGTGCCAAAACAAATCCAAAAGCAAACTGTCCAATCACATCACGTTTATGACAATATTAGTGTTGTTAATATTATAAGAGCTCAATGAAAATGGAGCCATCGGGGACTAATGTTCTAATCTATAGAATCCAATGTTACATCCAAACTGGGATGGCTTGTGTTTGTTAAAACAAAAAGCTGAACCATATCAGGCTAATTAATACTCCCAAGCTTACAAAGTGTCATATAAGCCATGCAGGTAGAACAACTGACCTCCCCGAGACTTTGTGGTTCATCCCCTGTGACTCTGCCCGTCTCTATACTTTATACCAGCTTTGAGAAGTCTGGATACGCTGTGGCATGTACTCACCTTTTCCAGGTTTCTGTACACTCTTTGTTAGTGTAGGACACAGTGAGGTGCGGTGAGAGGTCAAGACAAAGCTACACACACGATCAGAAACCAGAAAGGTTGTGCTCATCTAAATATCTCATCTAAATATCTATCGTTTTCATCGTCGTCGTTAATAATCGCTTTTATTGTTTGGATTTTTTCACTTCTCTTTGCAACAACAAGAACACAGCTGCTGTCATTACCACAGAATAATAATCACTTTAATCATGTTTCTGACTATCTTCCTCATCACCTTCATCATCATGGTTGTTAAAATTGTTATTATATCAGAACAACCACTATGACATCAATGTCATCATCAGCCTCACCATGTTTATCATTAACTATATCATACCAGTTAAATTATTCCAGTCTTCATTATTCACCGTTTAAAATTTAGATGTTACTATTGTGGCCAACACCTCCATCATCTTCATCACTGTAAACTACATCATCTTCATCATAACCATATCATGCATATCAGCATATCCCCAGCACTTTAAGGATATTATACTGCTAATACTTTTGTACTTTAACTGAAGTAAAGTATTGTAACTGAGTATTTCTACTTTGTGTTTTTTCTTTTTCATTATCATTTCTACGACTGTAAGCATTATCATCACACCACATCACCTCCATCAGCTATCCTCCTGATCATCACCCTAATCATCTTTATCATTCCAGTGTAATTGCTATAATCATTAATATCTCTGTCACATATACATATAACTGTATATTTATCGTGTGCTATGTTTATTGTTTTTGCTGTTTCCTGGCCTCCTTGGACAAATCACTCATCAACTGCCTCCACTGCCATCATCATCATCACATCATCATTATCATTACCATTAATATAATCAGCATCACATGAAAACATTGACATGGCCGTCACCGTCCCTGTCATCATCACTGTCAGCAGCTTCATTTTCCTCATCAAATTTTAATCACTACTGTTATGTTCCCCACTGTTTTCATTATCCTTATCGTCATCATCATCATCATCAACATCATTAGCACCACCGTCATGAACACTGATTTTATTTGTGTAAATAAATGCAGAATATCACTTTTTAAAATTGCTTTAGTTCATGCTGAGGCAGTCGAGTCAAACCAGCATATTCAGGAGGGGTTTACCAGCCTGGTGGAGAGAATGCAGCCTGGTTCGGAAACTGTATTTCTCAAAGCAGAAATAAATCAGCAGCCAAAATACCAGTACGACTCGGGTGAGGAAAAAGCTCAGAGAATCGTTGCCCCTACATGTGTTGCAGATGCTCCCCTCAGCCTGGTGCTTTAAAATGCAGATGTCCACAAACAACCTTTCGCAAAAGGTCTTTTGTCCCCGAGGCTGTCAGCAACCTCGTCAACAGATGAACTATTACAACTGCATTGTATTGAATGGATGTGTACCTGCCCTGAATCTATAATGTATTAGGTATTTAATTTATGTGTTTACTGTGTCTGGGCTCAGGCTGAAGAGGACATGTTTCCACCTGTTTCCAGTCTGGATTAGAGGGCAACGATGATGGATTCAAGAACCATCGTTAAGCATTAACATCTCCGCTGTCATCCTCATCCATATGTTCATCATCCTCAGTGCCATTTGTATCACCTCTATCATATCAAAATGATCAATATCACCTGCTCTCATCCTCCCTGTCTGGAGGCACATCAGATTAGTGGCCAGTTTTCTAATATAAAGCCCTCGGAGTCTTGCTCAGAATTAGCTCAGGATTAGACCTGAGGTGAGGATTATAGGTCAGAGGGAATATTGCACCTCAGACAAATTTACACACATGCTGAACCAGAAGGACACGCACACTGATACCTCGGAGAGTCGTATAGGAATCAGAGGGCTCAGTTAGTTAGCGGCCTCAGCACCAAGCAGAATTAAGTAGCGACAAAAACACGAGAGTGCAGCAACATCTGTTGGTTCTGCCTTATTATGCCCCATTAGCATGGTGTAAAATGAGAGGCTTGTTTACGGTGCCCCCATTCTGGATGAAACCAAGGTAGCGGGGCGTCCGAGGCTGGCTGGGAATTAGACGATTTCTCCCTGCCTTGTCTGATGGATTACAATGCAAATGATTCACTCGCTCCTTCTTTTGTTTGACTTTCCACTCCTACTGTTTGAAAATCTACCGGGATTTTTTTTTCTTTTTTTTTTTGGATGAAGATGAAAAACTGGTTTTCATCACTGCTCCACACACACACACACACACACACACACACACACACACACACACACTCGTGGAAACACAAGCCAAGAGTCTTGTGACGCTATTGTGTGGTTTGACAAGGAGAAAATAACCCTGTTGTTCGTAAATATGCGGTCTGAACACTTTTTTAGGCTGAACTTGGTTGCCAAATTGCTTTGCAAAAAAACAAAACAACACCTAGACGATTATCAGCGTGAATGTTACCGGGGTCAGCTCTTCATTCAGTTTAGTCTCACCTGCAACAATGCCAAGTGGAAAACACTGAGGGGGGAAGCATCCGCATGAGGAGCACATCAAACCTCCACATCATCACTCCATCTTCACTTCCTGTATTTTAAATGCCAACTTTCCCATTCTAAAAGCTGTGCACGCCGGAGGGCAGCTTTAACATTGGGCGAGGCTCCATGCTAAAGGCCAGTGTTTCCCCTGTAATACCAGCCCCTCGACATTCACCTGCTGGGACCATCCAACCATGTGCTTATAGTTGCTTTCTCTCCTACTACGCTGCTGTATGTCTGCCTTCATACTTCCAGAAGTAATCTTCCCCTTCTGCTCCTTCTTCCTCACCACCCCTGATTTCCACCGCTTTCCCTCACTTTTTCCACCTAATTTCTCTTTTCCCCTGCCTTCCTCTGCTTTGCTTCCCTCTCTGCCACCACAAACTCTCAGCTTGTTTCTTCTCTGTGAAACAAAATGCAAGTGGCCTTGCCTTTTGTTATACACTCCACTTTTTGCCCTTCTTCATATTCATGCTCTGAGTGTCCCTAATCCTTCAAGTAGATCTCTCCATTTCCCTTTCACATTTTTGTCTTTTTCTGTCTCTCAGGGCCAGTTCGAGGCGTAGCCAGACAGCAGTGTATGTGTTATTATCAGTCTCCAGCTGGTCTATATGAAGACTGAGCAGCTGGGGTCCCATCAGAGTATCAGGCAGACAGTACTGAAAGAGTCCTATTCTTTCGCTTGGCTAACACAATCAGCACAACCAGCCGGGACCTGAGGAAAAGTATTAGAGGGGAGCAGAAACAAGGATGGAGCGGGAATGACAATGCCCATTGTTCGCTATGTATTGAGTGCAGTCTGGCATCTTTCATATTCTGGGCTAGTATCTCTGTATTTTGTCCTCTCTTATTCATGCTTTCATTCTTTCATGCTGTCTGTTGGCCTCTGTCTCTTCTTAAAACCCCCAGCTCACTGACTTTCTCTATCTCCTGCCTCCCAACAGCTCCTATCTCTCACTCTCTCCCTCTCTTCATTAAAACAACAACTCCTGGGATCTCCCCAGGTTGTTTCGGAGCACTTACATCATCACCACCATCACTGCCATAGTCATTACCATCAACAAACCTCATTAGTGGAAGGTAGCAACAGAAGCTGCAGCACTGCAAGCGTAATGTCTTTGCTCCTTCTTTAAACCTGCGCCTGTGTGAGAACAATCAAATGTAAGGGGGGATGTTAAGTAAACATTTCATATCACATTACAGATTCAGGGCCATGCTGCTGACATACACATCATTACACCCTTATGGGCAGATCAAATGATGATATACTGCACAGTGAAGGGTTGGGGCAGGGCTCAAAATTGGGGAAAAAAGGGCATTTTTTTGGTGAAAAGGCATGGGAGAGGTGTGGTTTGATTCACTATGCAGGGAGATACATTTTTTGGGGTGGGGGGAAACCTGCTTTGAAAGAGAAATCATTTGTAAGACAAGGATTGAGATTCTAAACCAGTGCCTTAATAACAGAAAGAATAAAATCCTTAATCCTAAAGTGAGGGGAAGATATCGCTGCTACAGAGGAATTAAATCATGGGGTTGAAGATATTTCTCAATCTGACATCGATTCTCGCCGCTGTTGTTACGTGTACTGACAGTAGACTGTATGACACATGACTGGCAGTGCAAATTAGTACTGGGTTAGCATCACCTCATCCTGCACAGGTAAAGATCAGGTGTCATACATAGTAGAAGCAGAAGGAAAATCAGGGTGTTGTTACCAAAAAGGTACAGAACACGCAACCAGTTGACAACCCAAGGCTTTTTCAAACAATATGAAATAAATGTAATATGAATTTGTGTTTTCCTGTAAATCTGTGTGCTTTTCCCACGCTCTGTTTAATATTTATGCCTCAGAGCTTCTTTATAAAATAGAAATAAAGAATATTTTCCTTAGCTCTTCCTATTTATGTCTAATAAATGTAATGCAGGCAGTGTGCATGACTTGTAGTTGTTTAGTATGTGTGCATTTTACAAAATTTAGTTCATTCAATATATACATGAGAATAAGAAACGCAGATGTGACAAAGTTTGAAAGTTTGACTGTTTATGACGGCTTATTTTCTCGTAGAGACTTCATGTGTCCCTGTGCGCATCAGCTGACTGACAGTGAGCAGAAGAACAACTGACGCTGCAGCGATATGAAAATGCTCAAATTCAGGCACAATTAAAGTGAGTTAAAACGGAAACTCATGGAAAATCCAAGTTAACTGCGATTTCATTAGCAAACTGCCATTTGGTTTGGTTTATTTTAGGTTGGTTGACATGTTAAAGACAAGACTGAAATCCTTGGATAACAGATTAAAGTCGAGGACTGAAAATAATGCTTTTGTTTTTTCAAAATAAAAGACTTGATTCTGTTTTTCTCTTAAAAATGACAAAAATAGTACTTAAAGGCCCATCACTCTTACTTGGCACTCAAGTTGACGTCTTCAAACACGTCTTTTTCAGCGCAAATATTTTGGGCTTGTCACAGCACGTTGTCACAGGTGTAATTAATTACTCTAACAACGCAGTGGAGGTGAGCTGGCGTGCACAGCGAGCACCTCTGAAATGCCTGCATGAAATGCATTAATGTAATCAGCTACACCTGTGTTTGAAACAAACAAACAAACAATATGCTTACTGAGAAAAATGTGCAAAAAATATAAATATGCAATTTGTAAATTACATAAAACAGTGAAAAGCAGCCAATTTTCAATAAAAGTTTGACATTTGGTTTGACAAATGACTCAAGTAATTAATAAATGATCTAAACTTTCTTTAATTTTCTGTTTACGTCAGCTAATTAATCTTTCTGTTGATACTTGCTCTTATTTGGTAGAACAGTATTAAGACAAAGACAAGTCCATTTTGCACGATTGTTTAATTGTAAGTTTTTTTGACTTCTTTGCTTACTTCCTTCATTCGTCCTTCAGCCTACACACTTGTACACACAATCTACTGTCACCTGTGCCTGTGAGCCCATTGTACAAATCTGATGTATTCTGGCTCTTTTTAGCAGCCCTTTCATTGTGATGTGCGTTTCCTCTCTTGTGGAGAGAGAATTCAAAAATTATTCACAGAAACAAAAACACACATCTCTGTGGTCAAGATCACAGTGTTTTGTCAGCCACAGCCACTTTTTTTTCAAACTTCATACTTTAACTAATGGAACTGGCAGTCCATTTAACATCGGCAGACAAACTGTTCCACTCTAATGCCCCTGAATATTTAGATGACCTCCTCCTGCCAATCATTGTATTGAATCTGCTGATGACTAAGATCAGCTACACTGGATCTTGTTATGTAACCGTCTCTCCTGCTGAGCTGGGAGAAATCATTTCCGATGCAGGAGCCCTGACTTTAATTACTCAAAGTATCATTTTTATCTCGATGTGAGAGTCCACAGAAAACTCTTGAGACTGGCTTCTCCTGACGTGAACCACAGCAGCAGTGACACTTTAAACAAACACAGAGCACTGTCCAATCATGTAGGTCACTGCAAGAACACGTAACCTGATGTACTGTAGCTTTATGTATGTATGTAAAGAAAGAGGTTGCCTGAGTCCTGCTCAAGAAAAACATGCTAACCACATCCCAGTGGGACAAGAGAGAGAGAGGGAGAGATGGAGGAAGAGAAGAAGTCGTGATACAAGACAGAGGAGATAAGAGAGCGTGGAAGATGAGAGCTTGATAGGGAGACAGAGGGAAAGAGAGATGGAGAGGAAGGATGGATGAGGAGATAGAGAGGTGTAGTGGGTGGTGTTGGCGGTGGTGGCAGTGGAAGATGGATTTAACCCAGGGGCAGGTTTGAGTCTGACAAACTGTCAGTAACTGAGCGGGGGTGACTACAAGTCTACATGTAAATTGGATGCAAATCTGTGTGTGTGTGTGGTAGGGCTGAGGAAGTGCTAGTGACAACACATATCACTGGGCGCCACAGGGGACACGACGGACAGACAGTAGTGTGTGTGTGTGTGTGTGTGTGTGTGTGTGTGTGTGTGTGTGTGTGGGGGTTTATGTGCAAGGACTTTGCCAATTGTGTGTGTGCGGACAGTACATTTGCTATGTCTGTGCACGCACAAGTGTGTGTGCATATGAATGTTTCTGTGTGTGGTATATGTGTGTGAGTGCTGCTCCGTGCATTAGACACTTCTTCCTCAAAGGCTGTGTGGGTGCAGTGTATGTGTGTGTGTGAGTCTGTGTGTGTGTCTCCAAGGAGATAGATTCTGTCCCATAGAATGAGAGTGTCGTCAACCATCAGCGCTTCTCACTGACATGGAGTTCCTCAAAGACACAGAGATGAAGAGAGAGGAGAGAGGAGGAACAAAGAAGAAAAGGAAAAGAAAGTCTTTTGAAGGATAAACCATGGGATTAGATAAGGTGCTCCTTCTGGACCATTGAGTCAGTGTATTTGTGTGTGTGTGTCTAAGTGTGTGTGTGTGTGTGTGTGTGTGTGTGTGTGTGTGTGTGTGTGTGAGAGAGAGAGCGTGTGTAGAGGAGAGCCCATTGCTCTGAGCACATTAGCTGCTTGGGGTGAACAAAGCCCCTCACCTGCAAGCTTTATAATATGGGCCTGGCAGCCAGAAGGGGGACTCAGTGTGTTAGTGTACGTGTGTGTGTGTGTGTGTGTGTGTGTGTATGTGTGTGTGTGTGTGTAAGTGAGTGTGTGTGAGTGAGTGCACGTGCATGCTTGTGTGGCAGCCAGCAAGAGGAAAAAAGGATGGATTTTTACTCAACAGAGCCAGTCAGAGAGTATGTGCGTATGAGTGTGTGCACGTGTCCCATATCTTGCTTCTACTGACAGTGTGTGTGTGTGTGTGTGTGTGTGTGTGTGTGTGTGTACGTGCATGAGTGTGCACGACAGCGAGTAAATAGAAAAATGGAGGCAGCCTAACCTTGTATTCAATAGACCCCATTCTGGTTTGTATGTGATAGTGTGTGTGAGTTTGTGACCTAAATCTAGCTACCACTGGTGTGTATGCCCATGCATGTGTGTGTGTTCCTCCTATATTCCTTCATGCATGTGGCATAAATCCTTTTATGTGGGTCTAGGAGATTTCCAGATCCTGTTCTTGTGTTGCAGTATTGTTGTGATAATGTGTGTGATGGTACTTTGTTACTGCACGGCACTACGTATCTCATCACAACAGGAGGATGGACAACACTCCGAGTGTGTGTGAGCGGCTGCTCCCCGCCGTGACCAAAAGTGGCCGGAGCTGTTTGAATTGGATTATCTCATACATTTTCTATTATCCAGCAAGACCTTGAAAGAGATAGGCCTGCTGAGAGCTGGAGCCCTTCATATAAAGGCTTTGGCCAATTTGTAATATGCCTCCTCTCTCAAGTTGGAGCATTTGTTTAACTCATTTAATTCATCTGGACTGATCAAGGTTACTCTCATTTTGATCAAGGCACTGCTAAACAAACCTGGCTAATATGCTGCGGTAGGATTACCCCCAAAAACCCCAAACAATTAAAACATGTCAGCATGGATGGTGATTAATCCCGGAAAAACACAAGAGAAAAAAGTAGAGCAAGCAAGAATGAGGTAGACAGAGAAGCAGCAGACAAACATTAATCGAAGCGATTTAATTAAAACATCACCTGTAGTGGGAAATATGGAGCAACCGTATCCACGGGGAAATGCCAATTCTTAAAAGGGTCAATTCACCCAGATTACATAAAACATTTGGTGTCTGGCTGCACAGACAGTTTCAGCTTTATATGCTAAGATTTTGAGATAACATTTTCTGAAACTCTGTCACTCCAATGTGATGGGTGTGAAAACAATTTCATTTTTGGTGCTCAAAAGAATGAAAAATGTATCACTAGTTCACTTAGGGGCAACGTGTCAGTTACAGAGTGCCAGCAAAGGTCTTTCTGAATAACAGCAACACCCAAGACATGTTGCCGTGCAAGTTTTTAAGCGCAAATCCAAAAGCATGCGAGGTTCATTTGGATCCAAGTCAAAAAATAGGTTATTTTTATGTACAGGTATGATATATGGCATGAAGTATGAAAGTATTAGTCTGTTTACACACCCAGAAGATATGCAACAACTTCAACATAAGGTAATGACCACCGCATGAACTGAAGCCTATATTTACTGTATATTCACTGTATCCTGAGGGAAATATCTTTGTGCTCTTTAGCTGCTAAATTCTCCAATGTATTCACCAGCTATTGAATAAATTAAATTTAGCATTACATTGTGATGGCACGAAATGCATTATTATGACATGCCAGCACCAAAGAAACATAGCATAGCAGAAACGTAGCATAATGAGCCGGAAAGTCCAGACAGACAGGAGGACAGGGTGGAGGGGTAGCACAAGACCCTCACACAGGAGACCAGGTCCTCACAATAAGACCCATTCTGACAGAAATTACCACTCAACTGAGCGTTAAAAAGTGACCACCTCTTTACATGTCATACATAAACCTGAAAATAAAGTTAAATACCCTACTATGCATAGGAAAGTGTATGGAATGTCAGCTTTGGTTTTGTATTCAATGTCCATCAAGCAGAAACACCTGTCTTTCTAGATTGCACTTACTCAGTCGGCCAGGTTACTACAACCGCATGCAACAACTTCTCTGAACATGTGCTAAAAACAGCAATAATCAATATGTATTACTTGTTGACATATCATATATATTCAGCTTTTCCTTTCCTTCTATGAACCAAAACTATTTCTGTTGATTACACAAAAATTGTAACTATTTGAGTTCTTATGCAGACATGAATGCACTTCAACTACAAGCAAGCTCCTGCAAAATGTAGTTTAACTACTAGCTTAACTACATGTAGTCCACAACTGTCACACACTGATTGTTGTCACAGTTGCACTGAAGTTACTATATATTCCTCCACTGTGTTCTGACCAGAAAGTTGATCATGCTAGTACAAGTAACAGTGAGTGATTATCAGTTCCATAAATATGAAGTCAGTGCTTATGACCTTGTGGAGAATGTCCTTCTCAAGTTGTTTTGTTGGGAACAAACTTCTGATGCACACGAGAAGAGACGACACATCCTGATAGCTCAATCCAAGCTGTGTGCTTGATGTTGTGTGATCAATTAAGATACACAGCTGTTCATTTTCCCAGCTGTTTGTGTCATTTGGCTGCCTCAGACAATGGCTGCTGTTTGGATGTGATGCATTATTCTAGCTCAGTCTCTGAGCTTCACTTCAATGACTAACTCACTGTCCAGTGTATTAATAGGTGACCGCTCAGGAATGTCTCTGCAGGAATCAATCTTCATCTGTGAGATCTTTAGCTGCATCAAATGTGTCATGGAGGCCTTAACAAAAAAGTGCACTGAGAATTTTTTCGTTTTGTTTAATGTTTCTCCAAAGACTCATTTCTCTGCTACAACGTCTCAAATACTTTCATTTAAATAACTCTGAGGTCCAAAGAGGTCAAGTTATCCAACATTTCACACACAAAAAACCCCCCCAAAGATTTCAGAACAGTCCAAAAAACAAAAAATAATACCACCATCATTAATCATCTCACGGTGACTCTGATTGACCCTCACTGGACTAAACAGTCTTAAAGTATCTAAAGTAGTTAAAAGTAGCTCCACATCACCCAGCTACAGCACAAAAATGCTGCTTACACATTGATATAGCAGGATTAACAATCAAATATTGTCATTAATAATTATATTTGACACTTCTAAGTAGTTTTGCTTTTGATAGTCTCTGCAAGTCTTTGTTGGCAGTACGTGTTTTTACACAAATAAAATTTGAAAACTTGAATCTTACTTGCAATGGAGTCAGTTTATATTGTCATACAGGTCAAAATAACAAAATAACTTATCTGCACTATGATTTTTTTCTTCCTCTTAGTGAGTCTGTCTCAGAGTATGATCGTCTCTATTTCTGGCCCCAGTCAACTTCTTTTTAGCAATTTCACGCTATTCATAAATCACAGCAAGTAACTTGATGAGAACAATCTTCCTAATGTTGGCAAAATGTTGTCAGCAAAGCCTGACTTGCAATAAACCATAATAATTCTATACATTTTACACGAGTTGGGGTGATTTGTTGTCTTCTCATCTCTTTTTTGCCGTTGGCCTTGTTTCTCAAAAAGATATGTGGAGAAAAAAAATAACAAAAAAAAAATTGTGTAATCCTTAAAGTTTAGAAAGAAAATTAGCTTTAGATTAAAGTTGAGGGATGAATGTTGTCAGTGGAAGGTCCTCACAAGTGCAGCGGGACAGCGTTGTGTGTGTGTGCAGGAAAAAGGCGCAGCATGAGCAATGACAGTGCCAGGGTCTAACAGGGGGAACCAACCTCGCCAGGGCTCCAGAGCCTAGATTCATTGCTTTAGTAGCAATGCATTTTTGATGTGCCCCCTTTCTGCTTCAAGTTCTCCGTACGACCCTGACGGAATAACAGCGCCCCCAGCAACCGTCCATATAGCTTAAATTTACCCTGTGACGTTTGCAATGTGTAGGTGTTTGTGTGTGTGTGCATGTGTGTGTGTGTGTGTGTGTGTGAGAGGGAGAGAGGGCGCACGGGGAGAAGAAAAGAAAGACAGAAAGACAGAGGGAGACAGCGAGAAAGGGAGAAAATGTTCCCCCTAGCCTGTTAAATATTTGAGAAGCCTTCTGTGGAAAAGTGATGCAGTCAGAGACGGGCCTGTTAGCTCAGCGTGTGTGTGTGTGTGTGTGTGTGTGTGTTTGGTTGATGCAGAGAGAGAGACAGGGCTGTTAGTTTGGACTAATTCAGCCGTGAGTGAGCGAGAGGGAGCACTTTCACTGTTTATTTATCTACCTGAGAGAGGGGGGGATGTTAAAAAACATGGGAGGAAGGAGAGAGGAAGAGGAAAGGGTGAGGGAGAGAGAGAGAGAGGCTGACCAGGTTGTCACAAACCATTAGACAGACGGGCCCAGTGCGCTCTGCCCCATGTCAATGAGAAAGACCCGGCAAAAGACAACTGTGTGTGTTTTGCATGTGCATCTGTGTGAATGTGTACGCAGCCTCGTGCACATGTTGTGTATTTATGTCTTCCTTTGTGTTTGTTTATTTATGGATGTGGTTTTTGCACAAGCGTTTGCAAATGACTGAGAAATAAGTGGGCGCTTGTATTTACTGGCACAAGTGGTTGCCAAAAGACAGGTAAAGGCTTTGTGTGTGTGTGTGTGTGCGTGTGTGTGTGTGTGTGTAGGAGAGAGAGAGAGAGAGAGAGAGAGCAAGATAGAAAGTAAATCTCTAGACACTGATGAGAAGAGGAGGCAGGATGCCCTCATTGTCTAAAACAAAAGAAGCTCCCTGTGCCACAGAACAAAATATCCAGTGTGCATACACTTGCCCCAGTGTGTGTGTGTGTGTGTGTGTGTGTGTGTGTGTGTGTGTGTGTATAATTTTAAAAAAACATCAATGTTGCAATATTCAACCAAAACACTGCTGTAATAGGAAGTAAGGGGATAAAATGAGGAAAAGGGGGTGATGTGGTCAGAAACATTGTGGCTTCAAAAATGTGAAAAAGTGTGTGTTTCTTTTTAGATTATCAATGCTTTGCACGCAGGACATGGTTATTATTATTATTGTGAGAGTTATAGATGTCAGGCAGGTTCAAACACACACACACACACACTTGCATATACACGCAGACAAACTCGCTCTTTAACTCACTTGGGGTTGGAGCTGTTCCAGTAGACAGCGTGTCTGTCAAATATGATCTTCTCCTCTGCCCACACGGACACCCAGGACAGGATGGTCAGCACCACCACCTCCATCACACACTTCTGCCCGAGCTGGCACAACATCATAGACATCCAGGTGGAATCTCTCTCTCTCTTCTCTCTCTCTCACTGGGATCTGGCTTTCAATGCGCTGCTGTTGCTGCTGCTGCTGCAGAAATCCTCTCTAGATCATTAATGTCCGTCTGCGCGTCTTTGGACAAATCAGGTCGGCGGTACATGGGTCGTTAAGTGGCTTGATGCGAGTTCCGATATCCCCAAACGCTGTTTCAAGTCATACTGAATGGTTGAAATTCACTCTCAAACTTCGTCAGCCGCGGACTGAACAGCAGGATACACATGTTATTTATAAGAGCGTCGTCGGTGGGATGCTGCCAGTGAGTCTCCTCTGCAAGGTCCGAAACTTTTCTCCCATTACGCGCTGCCGGGGAGACAGATGCGCCACATGGATTAGATCCCCGAAAAATGTCAATTAATTACACTTAAGAATTCATCCGAGGTTTGTCATTCTGTTGGCGGTATCGGTGCTCATCAGCAGACAACGACAACGTCAAAATCAGCCGTCATATTTGTTTACCCAGATTTGTGCTGGAGCTTGAGCTTGGCGCACGCTTCGTCCCGCTCCTCTCACACCGCGAATCTCTCCACAGCCTAAAACTGCGTCCCCTTGACCTTTTATCTTATTGCAGTTCAAAGAAATACATCCCAGACAGCCGAGCACGCTCCTCTCCGTTATTTTCAGTCCAAACTTATCGCACAATAACAACTGCGAGACCGGAGCATCCTCCTCACAGACGCGCGCGCACACACATACACACACCACAAGCTCTCAGAGCATCCTAACTTGGTGATCCCTCCGCTGTCACTGGCTCTAATCCAAAATGTGACTCCAGTCGCGGTGCGCCTTCACTTTCTGTGCGTCACGCTGACCGGCGCAGCCAGGGAGCCGGCGATGATCACAGCTTTAATCCGAACACGCTCACATGCAAACCCTCCACCTATGGCTGCAACAACATTCACCGGCACCCTGATTCGGTCTAAGTAACCCCCACCCCCTCCTCTCTCTCTTTCTCTCGCTCTCTCTCTATCTCGCGCTCGCGTTTGCTTTCTGCGCGGGCGGGGCCTGTAGCCGTGCCGTGCCGCGCTCCCTCTGGGGACTCGGGGCTGGCTGACTCACTGCGTCCCCGGTGATACACAACCGTGATTGTATATAAAAAAAAAACAAAACCCAAAACTTTGACTCCAGAAACACATTTGCATTTTTTTTATTCGGAAAGTTAACTGACCCTTCCAGGATGGCATGTATTTTTAATTTAGGCGTAAAGAGTTGGATTAGGATGCCGATTTTAGCAGAGAGAAACTTGTAGAAGTTGTAGCTCAAATTGCCTTTGTTTGTGACTGTTTACTTGTTATTAATCACTTACTACAACCATCTGTTTGACTAAAGGCGGTTTATTTCGCAGCTGAGCATGTAAAGCGGCCTTAAAGTTCTCCCTCTGTTTGAAAGCTGCGGCCTGATGGATGAGCTCAGTGAGGGGAGAGAGAGGGCGTCTGATGGATCGCTGGAACAGTGGAGTCATTTTCCATCAGTGTCCATTAGGCCCAAAGGGCAAGCGAATGCAGCACCGACTCTAAAACCTGTGAGCCATAAACCTCTAGATAGCTCTGTCTGACAGAGCGCTGCCACCCCTGCTGCCGTTGTCCTGTGTGAGTCGGTGTGTGTGTAGCCTCCTCTCACAAAAACATATCCATCTTAGGCATTTAGTCTGAGCCAATGGGGGAGATACTGTAGTAACTACACTGTTTCCACAAAGTGCTCCGTGATTTGGAGAACTTGACAGTGCATTGATCCTCACTGACTCATTCTGGCTCAACAAGATGGGAATTGATTCAGGAAAATTATTTGCAACAAGTTTATTTGCATACTTTAAAAGGGTTTAACAGAATGACTTAAGAGAATTACAATCTATGGACTCAATAGGAAGGGATTTTCTGCAGTGCACAAACTGGCAAAAGCCAGTTTTCCAAAATCAAACCAACTGACTTGTCCCATCGTTCCCAACTCCATACACGGCTGTGCTATAATTTGAAACCGAACCTTTCTGCGGCTCCATCTTTCACATCTTATTGTGCCTCTCGGTTGGATCCTTTATGCAAAGTGTCCTAGTTTTGCTTTGCCCTGCTCTGCCTGCAAAGTAATGCCTATAATTTGGGCTGCATGAATTCAGGCAGGGAGAGAACCCATGCACCCCCATAACCCAAATACAGCTGCATGTTGTCCGCCTCTGTGGATGAATTATTCAACATCTGTCTGAGGCGTGCATATGTAAACAGGTGGATAGTCTCCTGATGGCTTTTTTAAGGGGAGCTACTATAGACCAAAGACATCCTTCACCTCTGCTTCTCGTTTTCCTCCTTTGCTGTGTCACTCTGAAAGGGAGTCTAAATCTCATGTAATCTGTGCAGAGTACACAGAATTGGGTACATTCAGACATGTAGGCCTTCTAAGTGATTCTAAATCTAAATGAATGTGGGTCAGAGGGTCAATGTATGGATCCATGGCTTTAAAAGGGCGTTAAATCCCGGAATTTAAAGCTGGTTATGTCTGTGATTGCCCTGCAGTTTGACTCCGCTCAGGAGAGACATAAATTATGGACGAATCATCTCCCCGCTGCAGATCTTGAAACAGAAAACAGATGCATGTACGTCTTCTAAAGCTGTTGACTTACAAGGCAGCCATTCTTTTTTTAGGCAACACAAATAACATGCTCTTTTGGGGGGATTGAACATGTCACAAATTAGGTCTGCATTTGTGTGTGGCCTTGGTGTTTGCCAGTATTTGCTTGATTAGAGACCGCAGTACTAATGTAAATAAATGTTGCCAGATGTGGAAGGTCCACTATTCCACATGGTTTCATTTAGTCCCATGCATGCAGTGCTGGATAAAGGCAGGATCACCTCAAGGGGTCTGGATTTGAGGTGGGGTAATGGTAACATGGCACAGAGAATTGACTCAAAGTACAAACAGTGTCATTTTTGATGCTTTGGATGTTGCAGCAAAGTTCATACTACATACAGTATGGCTTCTTTCCTTGGTGTCAAATAACTTTTGGATCACAGCAGTTTCGGAAAAAAATAAATGTTTGCTGTTGCTGTTCATGTAGTTGCCAGTTTCGGTTTCTTAAAAATGTGTCTCGGCAGATTAAAGTTATATGAAGTACCATATTTTGTGTGCCAGTGACTTCTGGAATTTGATAACCCAAAAACATCACAAATCTATGTTTGGATCATCTTACTTTGAGTTTTTCTTCCACCCAATTATGCAATCTCTTTGCATTTCAATATATTCCAAAGAGGATTCTGTGTAGACTGCTCCCTGCTCTAAATTACTCTTGGTGCAGAGTGAAATACTAAGATGCTGCAAGTAAACAGGGGTCTGAGGTATCAAAGCAGCATCAAAGCATCAAATTGCTGCTGTGGAGTTTCCTGTCTAGCGGTGTTACTGACGATTATTTATTATTATTCAAAGTACCTGAGTATATCCTGGTAAAGATGACGGTTCTCATAACATTCAAATAAATTATCTGCTCAAGAGTACAACCTTCTTTTAGCATCCTAAAATATGCTCTTGATATTTCTGTCATGTTGCCCAGGAAGTTTGAGATATGCATCTGTCTCTACTATGACCTTCAAGCTTGTTTTCTTATGCAAAGTAATAACAGAAGAGAAATAAGTACCTTTGCTGTGGATATTACACCAACTTGGTGCTCACTATTTAGAACCACACTCCACAACTGCTGGGATTATATGAGAGAATCCAGCTGCTCTCAGCCACAGACACCCCTGGACTTAATTCTCATTTGTCCCTCTCTCAAAAGGCAGGGAAGATCTGAGGTTAATCCTCTCTACCGCTCTGTAAGGAAGTCGAAGAAAAAAAAAAGGTATAATGCCAGAAAGCCCAAGGAGGCACTCGAGATTAAGCCACTAACTATTGACATTGTTTGAGTGGCAGGTAAAGTCACCTCTGCTCAACAGCCTTTGATTACACGCAGAGAGCAAGACCTCCCCCTAGTGGTTCAGGAGATGCATGACTGGCTCGTCATTTAGGTTTTTCCTCACATCCCAGCGGAATTCATGGATAAACATGGATGCCAGATATGCCTGATAGCCACGCTTGGTGGTTTTATCTTAATTATTCCTCTTGTGAGATACAGAGACTTGGTTTCCACAGCAACCTGGCTCATTTCCTCAGTCGGACAGACCTGCTAAACTGAAAAGGTCAAAGCAGAGCACAGGAGGATGGAGGATTATTCAGAATCACTGAAAACAGCAAGTATCCAGTGTTGCATGTCAAATTAAGTCCTCCACCATGCCATCATTGTCACAGCTGTTCCATTGAGGTTTTGTGACTGGGCTGATTCTAAGCCCAGATGTGCAGTCAGTCAAGTATCAGATGGGATGAGTATAAAGTTGGAAATATAGTAAGAGATTTTAAATAACCCACCAGTAGTAAACAAGATGGGAAATGTGGAAAATGTTATGAGGTGTTAACCGTTACAGAACAGCAGTTCCATAGGACAGAGAGGAAGACAGAAACCAAATGAGGCCAGATGAAAGAAGGAACAAACTAAAGATTTATTGAAGGCAGCAGAAGATGCAAGAGACAAGAACAGAATGGCAAGGGAGGGGGGGGGGGGAGCGGGGCACATACAGAGACACTTCTGTGTTCAGATAGGTTTAATGTCTTTGTTACAAAAGTTTTTTGTTTTTACAGCTCCAATGAGCTTTATAGGTATGTATTGTTTTATCAAAATATACATGTTTTGAACTTAAAGTGGATAGAATCCAAATGATTTTGTGGTACAAAAACATGAATATATACAACCATCAACCCCGCTTCATACAATAACCCCACCCCGCCCCCATATAAAAAAAAAAAAAAAAAGAGAAAATAAAAGCTTTTAACAAAAATGGAAAGGCATATATTCTTCTACACTGTCAACGTCACAGCTACGACTGTGTTTCAATAAGTATCCATTCTAAAGCAATCACTACCAAAGTAGGCTCTTTGTAAAGTCAATCAAACAAAAAGGGATACAATATACAGTATAAGTTGAAACCAAAAGGTTTTTCAGCGTCATGTGACTTTTGTCCAAGGCATCTGAGAAACAGAAAAGGAAATTGAAGCCTTGCACACTTGTGGAAAAGCAGGAATGTGAAAAAACCTTTAAGAATTCACAACACTACAAAATAGCAGGGATCGAAGATACTTTGGTCCTTAACAGCAATAACCGTCTGCAGCTACATGAAGCTTTGTTAAACCATGCATAATAATCTTTTACAAAAATAGAGACAGAGCACATCTGTATCTGGTCCAAAACTACAGTGGTCGAGGCTGTGGAAACTGGTGCTTTGAGGCACACAGGAATGTGACGACGTTTAAGACTTCAGCGTGAAGGTGCCAACTTGGACCTATCTCAGAGAAAAAGTGCACTACAGAACCTGACTGTGGTGTAGGTGGACACAGACAGGGAATGGGTGGGGGCAATCCCACCCTGTAATCCTTTTATCCTGAATGTAAGAAAAAAAAAAATATACTGGGTTAGACGCAGTCCAAGACTGTTGTTACTTTCAATTGACAAATGCCTCCAAGCTGCCCTCTCACAGGTAAGGTTACCTGAATATAATGGGATAAAGGCATTGTTGCAGACAGGTAAGGATAAACACCTGAATGAGAGGTAAACAAAGTCAACTGACCAGGCCAGAGTGTGTTTTAGCCTCAGATTAAAAACTCAAAAGGAGTCAAGGCACTGTGATAATGATCAAACCCAGCCACTACATATAGGTATCAGTTAAGCTTAAAAGTGATACACATGTAAATGCTAGCATTAAAAAGAAAAGATAAATGAATATATATATGTGTACACATATAGATGAACATAATGTGGTTAAATGAGGCCCCAAACACCATTGTCCCTACTGAGGATTAAATGAAGGTGAATGGGGACTGTGAGGTGGGGAGGCTGGATACAGCTCAACTCCTGCCACAGCACACCTAATAGAGCTACATCACCTAGCAAAAATATTAGGCATCTAACTGACTTACATTCATTGTTTCTACATAGGTATAATGGGGATATATGCATACAAATGCTTAGATAAACATTTGTGTTTTAAAGAGGAAACAGAAGATGGACTTTCCGATTTTAAACAATGCTGGTACATATCAAAATCAAAAGGCATGAAAAAAAGCCACATTTTACAAATGAAGCCAGTGCCAATGCATTAGGCAATCTTGCAGGGGCAAAGTAAGGCACAAGGCTGTAGATAGAGATGCTGATAGAAAATGTGTCCTTATTGAATAATTTCACATAGTGGTACGCACCCCCTGAAGCAAATAGGTGGGTAGTTAGAAGAAGACTAAAATAAAAATAGATACTAGGGATATACATCGCTGGGTGGGCTGTGAACCAAAACAAAATCCTTTGTCTCAAACCGTTTCTGACTGGCCAAACAGGTTCAAAGTGGCATTTCAAAAAAGGCACACACACAGATATATCCACACGACTATCATAGTAAAAGGAATGCTGAAGTGTGTATGGTGTGGATACAGTTCATCCACATAAGCATACATCCATGGTGCAGGGTGTTTTTTTTCCTTTTTTTAAGTGATTTGGTCTAAAGTGACAGTTCATCAGATGCCCCTACTTTACCTCCAATATAATAACAGGTTTCTTTGCAGAATGTTGCCCAATTCCCACTTGATCCCACTTGTAATTTATGATGGAACAAATGAATGAATAAGTTTGGGTATAGAGTACACATCCTAAACTAAAACAATTTCCAACATTATTAAAGGGATTTGGTCAAAAACATGCTTTAATTCTACTTACTTCCAATTTTATGGTTTAGGTTTATAGGTTTATGTAATCTGATGACTGGAGCACCTGCATGTAAATAGTGTTTCCATCACTACGGGCAGGACCTCCCACTTACACATGTAGCTATTCTTCACATAACAGAGTAGAGAAAGTGTCAAAGAAAAAAAAAACTTCCTGCACTACAGGGCTCTGTCAAACAAACTGTGGCATGCCCCCAAATCAGTCAATACCTGAATTTGAGATAATTTAAACTTTATGTCGAATTACAGTTTCTGATACCAGCTGTCGGCTTTTGTTTTTAAATGACAAAAAAGGGACCAAGGAATCAAAACCAGAATCAGTATGTAGAATGGATCAGATCCTATGCCCAAACCTTTTAATAATGGGGAATAATTAAGCATCGGGGTAAAGAGAGCAACGTTCTACAAAGAACCACAGCCATTATTGTGTAATGGTGGCTGTTTCCACTGAAGGCAACCTTGAAAAAAGTAGCATTCAGGTGGCAATAGACTTGGAGGGAGGAAGAAAAGGCACTCAAATGGTGGACTTTGAGAAGGACACTCGAAGGTGGTGGTTCTCTCCCAGATCATGGTTGTGGAACTCGATGAGGGACTCAATTGCCTCCTCAACTGAGCCCATCTGGATCAGGGCCATCTTGCGGTCTTTTCTGTTAAATAAAGAAAACCACGTGTTTGGTGTGTGTCAAGTGTCAATATGCTTCCCATTTTTGTGCTTGCTGTTAGCTTTGTTGAGTGCCCTGACAGGAATACGGCCACTACTAAGAACATAATTCAATAAAACTTAGCATAACTGAACAGACACTTACTGAAAGAACTTAAAGGCTTTGACTGTGGCTCCCGAGCTTGCAAAAAGCCTCCTGAGGTCATCCTCCACCACTGAAGGTCTGAAAGCAGAGGGGAAAACAAAGAATAAATGCAAAATATACATGTGGGTTAACATCCACTTTACTCATTTACATTTATGAAGTTATTTACTGGAGTGAAAAAAATGGGACACAAAAGGCTCCATTAAATCTTAAACTGCACCTCCAAAGTAGCATGTTTAGAAAATATTGTCATAACTTCTTAATCCCAAGCACAAAATATAGAAAAAAAGAATGATAAAGGAAAAAGCTTAGAGTACAGAAGCTGCTGAGGAGAGTGTGAAAATAAAAATGGTTCTTGCAGAAGCACTCACGGTATGTTGGAGAGGTGGAGTGTTGCAGAGGGTGGGAAGATGTTGGAGTAATTTTTGGAGCCAGGCTTCTTGAAACGGTGCAGTGGTGAGTTACTGTAGTCCTTTGTGAGGCCCTGGTCCTCGTGGCCTTCTCTGGGCAACTGCACTGTGGTGTGTTTTGAAAATGCCACACGCATGTCCCTGCCATGAAGACGCTGGCCATTCAGGTGGCTCATAGCTGAGAGAGATTAACAAGTCAACACTTGACTGTCAGAACACCACACGCACAAACCTGACTGCCAGCCACTACCCTGAACAAGACTGATTATACATTTTTTCCCCTTGTTGCCAGCACAGACAGGCCGTTTCATTTAACTGTACATTCAAATAAATTGAATCATTTAAATTTGTTTCCTGCAATTTTGAATAGCAACAAAACATGTAATTCATCAAAAAAAACACAGGTAAATCAAGCCCTGTTGTGTTTGCTCAGTTGAGGTCCACTAGGTAAAGGCTCAAAACAGAGTATGGTAAAATGATGTGAGGCAAAAACAAGATGAAAGAGTATTATAGATCAAAGAACAAAAAATAGTGTCTTTGCAGGGCTGGTGTGTAGCTACCTAGCTGAGCCTGTGTGCCATCAGACATCTGGATCAGAGCGTTCTCCTTTTTATTGAATAGGATCTTCACTCTCATGACATCGCCATACACACCTAAGGAGGAAGAGGAATGTGTCACAATACAAGTGCAACAAAGAACATCAGAGCCTTAACAGGAGCCACACAGCCAATCACAGCAGCAAAAACAATTTGAATGATCAAGTCAAGGGACATTAATAGTCATACTTCGACTAAATGAACATTGGCTGATTAAAAACTATCTGGCGATTGTTTAATTCTGCATCTCTAGGACTAACCCTAAATAAGCCCTCTTAGATAACAATTAACATATGCCGACAGCTAAAATGGCTATGCCTGAGAAGGGGGAGGTTGTGATTAGAAGACAAAAATCAAAGAGTAGTAAAATGAATGGTTTTGATCAGTTTGATCACTCTACATGAAAGTAAAGGTTGATTTCTTGTGTAACTTGAGGGCCTAATAGAGAGACATGCACAGATAAACTAAACATGCACATACCCACATTAGAGTAACTCAGACAGACTGCAAAACAATAATATGGTGACATATTCTGAAGGATATGTCAACCCATAATAACTAAAAAAAGCAGCAGCATTTCATCTTTCTATGTACATTTGCAGAGTGACTCAAGGCAACCACAAAGAAATCAATGTAACAAAACGGAAATTTGATGAATTTCCATGGCTTAAAAATTGGACAGTGCGGAACCAAATAAAGTGTTGACTTTTATCGTTTTCCTGAGGGTAATGCATTAGAATTTAGATCAGCTTCCCGCCTCATTCCCAGACAAAATGATCCCCCATTTCTATTTAGTGAGGCAATATTTTCATTGAGGGTCTGTGCTCTTTGAAGATGAAAAACTGCAAAAAAAATGTTTTGCCCATGGACAGCCAACTGCTGCTGTTAAAAATGAAATGAAATGCTGCAGCTTTGTGTGGTGTTCTCGCCTTACTTTCCTCACACAAACCCACAACAACCAAAACAGGTCATACAAACCCCCAAACAACCAACACCCCCACCCTTCATAGCCCTGTAGCCTGATGACCAGCCATCAGTGGTTAAAAAATAAATAAATAAATAAAACAAAGCCAACAACATGAGACAAGACATGCCCACCTTGCGAGGTAACAGTAGTAATAAAAAAGGAGATGAAAGGATGATAACGTACCGAAAAGAATAAAGAGGCAGTGTGGCGTAACGCTCTTTAGAGACAGCAGGGGGAGCAGCGGGGCAGGGGGCCAAAGGGGGATAGGGAACAGGGAACAGGGGACAGGGGAAAAGAGACGGAGCGGAGTGGAGGACAGTGGAGTGGAGTCGGGACATGTCCGCAGGCCACAGGCAGCGAGGTCCACAGGAAGGCCACAGTACCATGGAGGAAGGAGAGGAGATGAGGGACGAAGATAATGAAGACAGAACAAGAGGAGAAGGAGAGATTTTCAAAAAGCATAAGAGAAGGGAGAATAGAACAGTTGAGGATGAGGGGGAGGAAAGACAGAAAATAGTAGAAGGACAGATTATGATCGGGGGATGAAATTGGAGCCAATGTTGTGTTTTTGTTGTGTTTTCAATTTGTGGGTGATGTCCAAATTGGGGACAATAAATTGGGTTAAGAGGGTTGGGTGGGTAGAAGGAGGAGTGGTTGTAGAAGTAACAGGAGTGGCAGAGGGTAGGAGGACAGAAGGAACAATTGGTCATGGGGCGTGCAGTCAGTTGGCAAGAATTGAGGTGAGGAGTTTTAAAACAAAAAAAGAGGGAGGGGGACAGAGAAAGAGGAGAGAAAAAGGAAGTAAAAAACAAGGTCAGTATACACAAAGAAATGTAGTGCTTCAGACAGTAGAACTGGCTAAATTAAAATGCACTGTCACTATGGGAACACTAGGAGAAAAAAGAAGAGAAAAAAAGATTAACAATGAAATACAGAAAAAGGCAGAGACAATATATACTTTTAAATTACCTGCTATGTTTTAGATTTTTTAAGCTACATTGTAATAAAACAGTCAAATATTTTTTTAAAATTCCAACTTAAATTCTAGTCTAAAATTCTACATTGTCTACATTACTGTACTACATGTAATAAGCTTGACAGACTACTTAAACATTCTACACACTATACAAAATAAATAAAAAACCTACATCACAGATATGATGCGTCTTTAAAGAATACAAAGAAAAAAGTAATATTGTCTCTCCAACAACTCAAGAATGATTTCAACTAATGGACAAAAATGAAGATATGAAATGGTAAGTTTTAAAAAAAGAAGTTAGTGTTTTGAATAAACTTAAAATTCACAGTGAGCAAAGTGGCAGGTCAGAAAATGCAGCAGGTTTGGTCAAACACAGAGAGGTCCTGAAAGAGAAGAGGTTTTGACTTGATGACCCTCTTTTAATTAACAGTAGTCAAGGTACTCCAGCTAGTCTGATCTCATGGTGGTGATGGGAAATGGGGGGGCCAACACTGGAGCTCTTGAACAAATGGATCCAGGTCCATGAACCATAGGGTAAATTAATAGCACTGTAAGATTTAAGGATTTTAGCACTATATTGATATATGCAGAATATAGAACTGTTTAAGCCTGGTGAATGTACTGACCTCAGGGTTCAGATTGCTGACCAATAAGACATTGTGTCCCCCAGAGGGAGCAAGCCCTGACAGACCGAGCCGGCTAGCGGCTGCTGCAGCTGCAGCCATGCCACCATGGCCCACACCAAGGGACGCCAGAGCACTGGGAATGCCAGGCACCGACAGACCTGAGGGGAACATAACATTACAGTAAATGTATTGCTATCCCCGTACTGAAAAGTAATACAATAAATGTGAAAACTAGGAAACACACTGAGTTAGCGTAGTAATCAAACAATGTACTTGACAGGTAAATGCTTTGATGTGGTAAATCTACAGATCTCATAAAAGGAATAGCACTACGAGAGGATGCTTGTGTATTGACCTGCTGTCTGCTGGATGGCAAATGTTGGGGGGAAGGCATGTGCTCCACCATAGGGAGAGGCTGAGATTATGCCTGGTGCAGCTGGAAAGAGAGGTAACAAAAACTTAGAAAACAAAGTCATCCATCCATCCATCAATAATCTGCAATGTAAAAATGTTTGCATGGCAAAAGGAAAATGTTTCAAAACAATTAAACTGATAAAGTACCAACAAGGTTTAATTCAAAAGCAACAGGACTGTGTATACATGACCCTGGAAACATTTATAGATGTAACAAATACAGAAACACATGTCGCAGTCTTACCAAATGCAGCAGCTGCCATGGTTTGGTGGTCAATTGAGGGCTGTGAATCTGCAGTGGGGAGGTCTGGTCGGGTGTAATCCCTGCTCTTGTCATTGTTGTACTTAACATTGAGGCTGGTGAGCTTTGAGAAGCTGATTCTCAGGGTACAGCAGGCATTGTAGATGTTTTGTCCATCCAGAGACTGAGAAAGAGTTGGAATATTAAATTTAAGACAACAGTATGATTTGGACTGTAGCTACAATCGTTTGCAACCTTAATCCAACTGCAAAGGTGACAAACCACCAACCGCTAGTTAACAGCCAGTAACAAGCTCAGACTGAAACATCATGACAAGTAGTATTTGTTGTTCCAGACTTACCAGTTTGGCGTGCTGAGCTGTCATGCCATCAGCATACTGGATCAGAGCCTGGAACTGGTTGTTCTTAGTGAAAGTGATGATTTTCAGCACAGTGCCGAACTTGGAGAAAATCTGGGAAGCACAGACAGGATGATTAGTCTTAAAAGATAAACAAAAGGAATACGTTTGCAAATATGTTTTAACAAGAGTCCCACCATCATCTACATCCGTATTGTATTGATGGACCACTACCAGACTGACATAATATTTTACAAAGAATGCTAAAAATGTGAGCTATGGACAAACATTTCAGTATGTAAATACTGAGTATCATTTTCATTCCCACTATCCAAAGCACAAGAGTGGTTTAAAGATTAAGAAGGAATTGGCAAGACAATCATAGTTAGTTGAAACTGAGATATGTTAAACAACCACGCAACTTAAATTGCTCTACCAAATTACAAAATTTGCCTGTACCTGGTGCAGTACATCCAGGGTGACGGGGTAGAAAAGGTTTTCCACAATGACTCTGAGGACAGGACTCTGGGCTGCTGCTCCTCCAATGCTACCTGCATCTGTGGAAATGGCCATGCTTCCCATTCCACCGCCATGCAGTGCATTGACTGCCTGTAAAGCTGCCTGGGCACGCTGGGGGAGAATGACAGAGGAGTTTTTAAAAATGACCACGGAAAGTATGCTGTAACAAAAACTGATAAAATACAAGTGACACTTGCAAAAAACCTACAAAACAAAGACATTAGATTGTAGTATTGACAGTAAATAACAGGGATCGCAACTTAAAACTAATTTTGACCAATAAATTTGAGGCTAGAGGGGAAAAGAAATCCTCCTTTACTGTATTTAGCCAGCTCCCTAACTCGTAACAGTATTTTAATCCTAAAATCCCTTTATGTGAAAACCAAGTGTGTGTGCCCAGGTTCTTACCACTTGGTTGGGTGAGTTGTCCGTCTTGAGCTCCTTATGGGTTGAGTATTGCATGTAAATTGGGTGGTTTCTGATGACAGGAGTGACAGAAGAGTAGTAGCTCACCATCGTCTGTGCACACTCCTCACTGTTCAGCTCCAAGAATGCCTATAGGGAAGAGACATAAATAATTTTCCCCCCCCATCACATATAAAAAAAAAAAAGGTGCTACTCTGGGGGATTATTTACTAAGAATTATAATTATTATCCATATCATTTAGCAAACTGTAGTTAACCTTTAATAGAAAACAGCTGATAATAAATTCTAGATTGATTCAGTATTTTCCTGAGGACATTTCAGCATGTAGAATTTTTGTTCTATTGTTTCCATTTAAGTGTAAGGAAATGACAAAGGGTCATTGTCAGAATTTTCAGGTTAGGACAGAGAGCTGAGAGCTAGAAAGATGATCCCTCGTTTCAGGCTGAAAGTTGAAATTTCATCCAGGTGAGCAAGACATACAGGTTTGGTAAGCAGACCTGCAAAAAACAGTTCTTACCTGGTTTTTCCCTTTCAGCATCAGCAGATTAGTGACTTTCCCAAAAGGCAGACCCAGTCCAATAACCTCAGCCTCATTTATGTCATTGGGCAGCTTGCGCACATGAACCACACGTGATGGAACACCAGGACTGCGGACATCACCTTTGAATTTTTTGGTGTCGTTGCCATTGGCTGCAAGACAAAACACAGAGGCAGATACAATCAGGAAGGGGACAGAAGGCCCTGGTTCTTCTTGAATAATGGATTGACTGTCATGGCAACACAAACAACACAGACACGACAAGCACTTCAATAAAAAGGATTCACCCCTCCATGGCAACCAACCTACCTGAGTTCATGATATAGGGCCCGTTGGATATGCAGGAAGAAAAGAGTTCGTCGGATCCCCTCTGCAGGGAGAAAATACAATGGTTCACTTCAGTGCATTCACCAATGAGGGCACAGCATGGCAGGTGGAGAGCACAGCTCTCATATTACCGAGCCATTGTGTGATAAAGCAGGAAGTAATCTGATAACCTAAAGAGGATTGAGCACACAAGCCTGAGAAGAAATCCACCTTCCTCACCAGGAAGAATTAAGTGACCCAACTTGTCAGCAGGGATATTTGACTTCCTATCAAAATCATGTCTTCCCATTTCATTTTCTACTCTTCTCTAGCAGTACTGTCAGGCTCAAAACCTTGAAGAAAATTATATTGACTTGAGGTAAATGTACCAACATCATGCTCATCTTTATTTGCCGATTACTCTCAAAGAAGAACAGCTACAATTCAGAGTTAAGCACATAAGCCAGTAGCAAAGGTTTGTCTTAACAGAAGCTGTCAGTCAAAACAATCTATCTCATAGATCTTATTAGAAATAAGGCCAACATGCTGAAGCCCTCTGGATTGGAAGACAAGATAAGGATACTCCCAGCTCACACTAGTTAACTGACTGCTGAAACAGCCTTTTTGTCCCCCCCTAATAGATATAAAGTGCTGTTTCAGGGTTTTGCATGTGTTTGTGGTTGTTGGAGATGAAGTACAGCAGTCACAAGAAGTGGCTCAGCAGCCTAAGCTCTACAACACTCCACAATGAAGGTCCTGTTCAGGCTGAGACTAGGGCCATTGTTACACAGCAGCACACACACATATGGAGCCCCAAGGACACTCTGGGAGTTGAAGAGCCTCGGAGCTCTTTAATAACAACCAGTCATGCAGGTTTGCTAGCATTCTTCTCCACCCTGTGTATCTTCCCCTTTACATATACAAGGTGTTGGGGGTGGGGTGGTTTCCAGTGAGGCTGCAAAGTCTACTCAAAAGGCAGGAATATGGTGGTCCGATATATAACAGTTGCTGGTGCCTGAAGAGATTGTAAAAGGGCTGTGGGGAACTGATCAGTTTATCATTGTAAGCAGTAGTATGAACTAACCTTTGACTTCCAAATAGTTTGGCTGAGTTGATCACACGGACCCTGAGGCCAACTCAAACAGGATTTGCTATCGCAACTCATGAACTTAAAACAACAAGAGACATTTCTATGCCTTTTCATTGAAGCTTTTGGATCACACCCCATTCTTTGGCAAATGTTCAAATCTTCCCATAAATTTAGAACATGAACATCAGGTAATCACCAAGCTAAAATTACTCAGTTATGATATAACAGTATAAAAACACAAGACAGATATACTGAAAGATTAAGTAGCTTGTCTAGTTGGTGGGAAGGAAATGTAAAAACAATATGTTTGATTAATGTGCCAAGGCCAGATGCAAGCCATGAGAAATTAAGGAAGTGGCTCCAGCCTGACTCAATGTGACACTGCCCGCCCACAACCAGTATCAGTCAGCAGACCAACTCCAAACAGGAAGAGCAGAAAGATCAGGCCTGCTTCCAGGGTTTTGCTAAACTTCCTCCTGGGGACTGATGGTTACTGTTCCATGGCAGGACTTGCTCTCTCCTGCTCCCCCTACTTCCTCATTTCTAATAATAACCACAGAGCTATGGTGGATTCCAGTGCAGTGCAGATCATCAAGTCACATGCAAACCAAAGGGAGGACAGTATAAAACAGACTATAAAAGTATACCTATAGCTTTTGGACAGAGTGGCACAAGAAGACAAGAAAAGCAAGAAAAGACAAATGTAAGAAAACTTGAGTTTATAAATGGTTTGCTAGTTGACTACAACACTGTGCCGCACCCACTTTTCCAACACACCCCCACTAAATGTGTATTGACTTGTTCACATCCTTTGTTTGCTCAGGACGCTGACAATATAATACTAACCTTCAGGAGATGATGACACATTACTGGCCCACATACTAAAACTGTTCCTTTCACTGGCAATGGCCTGGCTTGAACTTAGTGTTAAAAGCAAAAAATGAAAATGGATCCCCACCTCTAAACCAGTATAGTAAAGATCTAAAACTAAATCAGACAGAATTAATTTGTATTTCTGTTGATGTCTACAAGCAACCTTATTTTGGACTTGGCTAGGAAGAGGAGGATGTAGTCTCTCTGGAAAAGCACAAAGAAAAATCGCACAGGTACAGGCATGCTTGTTTGGTCTGATCTTCTTTGCCAGTGGAGGGGGCAGGGAGCTCACCAGGGGGCTGGAGGGGGGAGATTGGAATGCAACCGCGGAATGCCAGACACTCTGCCCAGACAGAATAATTACAGATTCCAGCAATGCAGCGCTCCATAACTCAGCATCATCATTACCACAGTACATCAACAAGGAAAGTTTAAGGACTCATAATCCCATCAGAGGCAAGATATTTGGTATTGATTAGCACCAATTAAAATCATGCATTGTTAACCTATTGAAAAACAGGCCTGAAATGAATATTTGGGGTGGGGCTGTTATGGGCGTGTGTATCAGAGTGCTTGTTTAAACAGTGTAAAGACCTTTGCCCGGGAGGATGGTTGCAGCAATAAGTTGAGCTCAGCTCCTCAAACTACACGTTGCTGCTCCAGGCCCTGTTACTAAGGATTACTACTTAAGCAGGCATTTTTATTGGGTATGCAATTTTACAACCAGCAGTTTGTCAAAAACAAACATGTTCCCGCTTCAACAAGTTTGTGCACATCATTTGCAAACACAAACACGCAAAGAAAAGCTGCTGTTTCAGTTACACATACAGTACTACTCGGAAAATTAGAATATCGTGTAAAAGTTGTTTTATTCAGGCAATCCAACATAAAAGGTGAAAGCAATACATTTTATAGACTCATTACATGCAAAGTGAGATATCTCAAGCATTTTTTGTTGTAATTTTGCTGATTATGATTTACAGCTTATTAAAACCTCAAACCCAAAAACTCAGAAAATTAGAATACTGTGAAAAGGTTCAGTATTGTAGGCTCAAAGTGTCACACACTAATCAGGTAAGTAATCCAAAACACCTGCAAAAGGGTCCTGAGCCTTTAAAAAGTCACCTTTAAAAGTTGAGTTACAGAAATGCATGCACTTTTTCCAGGATATTCTAATTTTCCGAGTAGTACTGTACATACAGCAGCTCTATTGTTTAAAACTCTTCACCCAAGGACAATGATTAAAAACACTTTGCTAATTTTTTTCTGTTTTCTGGTTGAACAGTCTTTTTTCGATGATAAGGTTAGACTGGATAAATCTCAAATGCCAAGGCAGTGATAAATCGCTTTCTTAACATTCCAGTAGGGCAAACAAAGCTATTAAAGGAACTCACAAAATAAACAACCAGGAAGTTTTAATTTGCCCAGCAACCCACACAGCCCAACAGAGACAGGACAGGAAACAAGCCCCACCTTAAATAATCTGTTCGAATTAAATTATCAAATATTCCATGTCCACAGTCTTAGAGAGAGAGAGAGAGAGAGAGAGAGAGAGAGAGAGAGAGAGAGAGAGAGAGAGAGAGAGACTGCACCAACTGCAAACTCATTACACATGAGAAATGGCTTTGGACAGCAGTTCTGTAATTATGGAAGAAGCTCTTGCAAACTGACTATGTTATTCAAATCCCCAATGTCAACACAGTTCTCTTCCATTTTCACTTTGCCTTGTAAAGAATTTCTTAAACCTCAATTTCTTAAAATTAATTTGGATGCAGTGAGACAAATGAGAATCCCTGCCAGCTAGAAAAATGAAAACTCATTATCTGATCTCAGCTATTTTATTAAAAGAGTAATTCTAATCACAACGCAAATGTCTACATTTACAAGTGCTCTAATGCCAAAACAAATCCATTTTTGAAATTCAAAACCTGCTGCATCATTACCTGGACTAATGATTAGATGAGTATCATCATTCACAAATGCACTGCTAGGGTGCTGAACTTGAAAACACCTCATTGTGTGCTTTACAGAAAACAAATCCAAATTTTTACTCTTGGTGTTGGTGATGACATCTGTGAAATGATGAGAAGTAAAAAAATCCGCAAATAGATAATTTAAAAAATACGTACCTTTGTTCCAACTGATATGTCATGGACACTGCTGTGAAAGACGAAAGGAGCACAATTACACAAGAAATCGAGTAACATGAAGCATAAACCATCGCAAGTTCACGTCATCAATTTATCACAACAGCACAGGTTGCATTTGGGGGAAAAACCCACTGCACGAACAAAATGAATGATACAGTGCTGTTTAATCAAAAGCAAACGGACTTCCTCATTTGCTCCGTAAATGTCAGTAAAAGACAGCATCGTAACTATTTCGATACAATTCTGGCCATTCAAAATAAACAAAATACTTACTCAATTTCAGGGACGTAGCCGGATCCCAGAGGGTACAAGTCAGCGTCTAGGCGGCTGTTGCCAAAACATAAGAGCAAACTTCAGCGTGGACACTTAATGGAAAAAACCCTATTACAATTGTATGTTAACCGATTTGCTGAGCGAGTTCAATGCTACTTTCACACAGCACCAAAGTCCTTCAAACTGTTAAATTCACGTAATCGAGAGTAGAATACGCTCTATTGAAGGTACGCGTTAACGTGTATGAGCTTCTGTGCAGTTAATCCGAGGTAGAAGTGTCTGAATCAACGCAAAATGTTCAGGCCAGACATCTTCAACATGGCCCTGGCACTCCGCAGACAAATGAATGCGGAAATGAGACACGTTGCTTTAGCTAGCGCTCGAGCTCCCGTGAAACCAAGTTAACGTTACCAAGGTACAGTTAGCCAATGTTGACCAACGTCTGCGTTAACGAACGACGGCGTACTGCCAGTATGTTAGTAAAATTAAACAGCCAATTCAAATATTAACTCTCACCAAGTTGCGTTTTCGTGATATCACTACTATTTAGAAAAAAAGACAAAGTATGTCCGCTCAATTGTTAACATAAGTAACGTTTTGCTAATAGGAGCGATGGCTAGGAGCTACTAGCTAGCCTACGCTCCTGCTAACTGTTGCATGTTTTGAAGAAAAAAAATGTTTCCAAACTTTCCCGGTCTAACGGTCAAGTAAAACAGCCGACATTATAAAAATATTTCAATAAGCAACCTAGCAATGAATATAAAATACCCAAGACTCGGTTTTGGCTTTCAAAATTAAGTCTTAAGTGTCGTTCTTTTCCACTTACCCGTCCATTGCACAAGAAAAAAACTGCAGGTCTGAAGCGAAGGTAGGGCGGCAGACTTGCTTGATTTTCTTACAAAATGGCTGAACACACGGAGGCGAGCGCTGATTAGTCCAGGCACTTTCAAGAGCCAAAACCAGGCGGGGTCAAGCTCCTACTGGAGTCGCGATTGGACAAGACGACTATCATTTTGTGAAAAAAGAAGGCCGCGGCAAATTTCCAGTACATCATATGAAGTGCTAAGTTTGATTTAGTTTGATATGATGGAAAAACGTGCTTATAGAAATTGATAAAATAGAAGCAGAGAAAGTAAGCCTGTCAGTCCATCCACAGACCAGACTAGGTAGAAATTAGTGGAAACTGCAATAATTGTTTATGAATATACAGTACACGAAAGCAGCAAAACAAACATTCAAACATGAATACTAAGGACATGCTTTCTATGTGAGCTCGAAAGTTCCCAATACCAGTGTTAGTTGTAATTGAGGAAGTATTGACCTTCTTTAATTTAATAAAAATGGCAACGTTATTGTGTAAAAATACTCTATTATAAGTAAAAGTCCCACACTCGATGTCTTACATAAATAAGTGCACAGAATCTTTCTAAAAAAAAAAGATCATGCAAAAATATGAATTTTATACAAAATGATATTTTGTTTCATCATGTAAATAACATGTATATGTATACCAGAGATGAATCTGGTACCTTATTTGCTACTATTTGGTATATTCATCTACAATGAATATTGTCTTAAAAACACAATCATAGGCTTTGTATTTAAAATTTTAGTCAGCAATGTAATAATACATTCAACTGTCAAATAAATGCAATGGAATAAAAACTACAATATTTGCCTCTGGAATGTCATGGTGTTGGAGTTGCATTTAAAGGAAATTATCAAGTAAAGCACAAACACCTAAATATTCTTCTTATGTACCTCACTTGAGTGAATGTATTTTTAGTTTAATTGATTTGACCACTGTAAATGCGAGACAAAGTATCACAAGAGACAAGCTATAATGTTTTTACACTGGGTAAAGTATTACCCACATAGTCATAGTGACCAACACTCTGCTGACCTATTCAATTGTAAAGGTGGTTTCAGGTATTCAGATTCATTAAGCACGTGTTGCAGTTTTCACCACTCTGTGAGCAACAGTGTTGATTTTAATGGGGGACAGCACAATCAAGGTGATACTGCCCTGATCCTGACGTTTGTCAGCACAGTATCAAGTGTCAAGTGAGGAAAAAAATCTTCCAGACACATGGTAACATTTTCACAATGGACAAGGCGTCATAAACTATACAGTCATAAAGAAAATTTGTTTATTCAGAGTTTTTCAGTTTAGTTCGGTTTAGCTTAGTTTAGCCTATCTTATTTAGTTTAGTCAACAGCCATCCAAGTAGGCAGCAGTTTTGTACCTGAATAGGCCTAACAGCTAACAGACATAAAGAAGAAGGGAACACCTTAATTTTGGGAAACATTCTTGAATTCATACACTTATTGGGCTTTTGCATGTAGTTTATATGAAGCGTTGATAAGTGGGGTTCGTTGAGAAGTAACAGTAACAGTAATTTGTTCCTAGAAGATTCAAGCTATGAACAGTAGCTGGTGCTGAAACACTGTTCGTGTTGCATAGTAAAGGAGAACGAGCTCTATTGTTTCATTCCTTATGTTTGCATGTCCATCCTATTTGCGGCCTCATACTGCGGTTGCTGAGGCGTTCACTTAACTAATGGCAAAGGACAGCTAATTTTCTAGTTGGGCTGCCTTGTTCCAGAAATAGATTTTTCTTTTTTACATTTCAGATTCATTTAAAATTAAACTTCCATCCACTTTTTATTTCCAGTGACTTTTATATTCCACTGGTCAAATCCAGGACAGTTTTGTTTTTTTTTCTGTGCCTACGTATTGTGTGTGTGAGAGAGACAGAGCGTGGAAAAGCATTGTCATGGGTGTGACCTAAAAACATCACACAATATATTCAGTGTCCTGTCATGTGGAACATGTCTGCAGTTTCTATTAAATGGTAAAATCTGCCTCATCACGGAAAATGGGTCTAGTGGATGAATATGCCACATTCATACCGGGCTCAAGATAGTTCTTCAGTTATTTATTGGAGACAAAACTGCAGCAGCATAAAGCTAAATAATTATAGCTGTTTTGTTGAATAGGGCATACCTGACCTCCATCTGATATGAATGCCATGTTTAAATGTCCCTCTGTCTTTGTCTCCCTAATTAGCCCCACCCATCTGTCGCTCTCTCTTTCACAGTACCTTTGACTAAATGAAAACAAGCTTCCAAAGCAGTGGACGTATGCTCTCTAGTGGCACATTCTGGGTAATGCACTTCCAAGAGTTTGCCAGCAAATTGACATATGCAGTTGTAATGATGCTGAAAACTAAATAATGTTCAGTAATAGTAGTAGTGCTGGCAAGACTGTTCTCTGTTTATATGTTTCATGTTTCTATTGTCTTTAATCTCTTTGCTCAAATCATGCATGTGACATTAATCATTTTTTCAGTAAATGAGGGGTAGTTCAATTGTATGCTATTTTCATTGCGATTTTCACAAGGTTGATGCATAAGTCTTTTAATAAATTGATGGTTTATCTGCATATAATTGTGTTATTCTCTCCCCAGAAGGCTGTCCTGTTCCCATCTGTGTCGGCCAAGATGCCAAAACCACACACTTCATTAAGCATGGCTTATGTGTACGGTTCTATCTATAGCATGTGTACATTTGGTTAATTATATACACGCTTATCCAACTTGCTGTAAACAAACAGTAGTTTTATTCAAGATTAAACATTTAGACGACCACAGAATAGATGAACAGGCATTGGTCTAACACAAGGTTGCTTTTTCTGCTGCTGTCCCAGAGACCCACTATTAAGCAAAGCTTTAGCTCAGCAAATTTACATGTATTTCTATGTACACAGATGTATGTATGCCATTAGATATGCATACATATATACATGTGTATATGCTGTACATAAATACATAAACTGTCAGTTAGTCTCCTGCATAAAGTTTATATCCCAGTAAAGTTTTGTGTGTTTTTCTTGCACTGTATGTGTGGAGCTATTTCAAGACACCGACAGTAGTCTGCATATTACCTATTGTCTGAGCTGCATTTATTCATCATATGAAAAATTTGTATAATATTCTATTTTAGTTGTGTTGTGACCCTCTAGACTTGAAGGCAGTGTTTCCAGTGGGTCATCATGACCAGGAGCAGAGCAAGTACAAACCCCGGTCTAAAATGGCAGCAGACAGACAAGTCCCACCAACTGAACCTGACAAAGGCACCAACAATACACAGATGTCGTCATCTTTTGTTTTAAAAATACACACATCAAATACAATATACTGCCTTGCAAAGAGGCCATAGGAAAGAAAAGAAACATGAGAGTCAATATAAGAAACAGAGTTGCAAGTTGTACAATTACAGTGGAACTGTACATATGGAAAGCATAGACTGTATTTCATCTGTCCATGCCTGTTGACCTCCCTTTGGAATGTGAGAAGGGATTGTTTCTCTGGTGGTAAATGTAGGCAGGACTCAAGAGAACGCATCTGGCACTGAAGGTTGCGAAAGACTCTCTTATTCGACAAGTGTATGCAGGTGGCAGTAGGACCCAACAATCCCCCTCGCCAGCAATTTGAGTAAGACAGAGGGAACGAGCTAAGAAAAAAAAATTGTTGGTGGATGGAGCATGTGAGACGAGACTCAGGATTAGCACCAACTTTAGAGGTTTTTGAACTGCGTGTCTCCGAGCATAGAAGGTGGGGCTGTGTGCATTTGACGACAAGGATGAAACAGTGTGATGATGACAAAGTGGTGACAGTGTGTGGATAAGACATGGGTGAGCCTGGGGTGGGCACTGGGCATCAGTATTGGTCACATAAAATCATTGACCCTGTCTGTCCAATGGCCTCTGCTGGGCCAAAATTTCAAAAGGCTTTCTGAGCTTTGATATGCAACACTGTATTGCAACAATTTGTGTTGCTAGCTAATTGCACAGGTAAAAATGTTAAGAGTGGTTTTTCTTAAAGAATTTGGTAGATTTCTAATAAAGTGACTACTACAGAACTCAGTTACCTCTGTACAACTAGATTCCTTATCTTGTGTTCTTGGGATGAAGGGATTACATGTCCTCAGAGATGATCTTGATTTATGAGAAATATTGTTTCAAAATCCCTACACCTTTTTCTTTTTCTATAGTTCTGTTGGGCCCAGGTCTACAGAGAGAGTGTCAGGGGTTAAATTGGGAGCAAGCAGGACAGAAACCAGCAGCCAACCAACACACACAGTGAAATTACAGTATCATCAGATTTTATTTGGTTCATAAAGAGACAAAAAGCTTTTCTTTTTTTTAAGGTGAGCTGAGCGAGCCCGCCTCCTGTCATTATGCTAGAACTAATCCCAATTTAACCCCTGGATTTACATTCATGTGAACGTGATAGCGGATAATAGAGACCTAACAAGTGACAAGACAGTCAAAACAGTTGCAAGGCTTCATGCAGTGCTACCTCATAAGATTTACATTGATTCTACTGTTGAGAGAACAAAAGTTATTTAAGCATTTCGTATTGTTGCGCAATGGTTCGCCATGACTCTATTGATCATAAAGTGAGTGTAGCCATCTTATTTAAAAAATACAAAAAGCTGTGATCTTCATGTACATGTGTCACATATAGTATCTATGAGAAGCGAATGTAGTTTGCAATATGGTAACTGATCTAATCAGCATCTTTGTCTCCGTGCTGCAGAGTTCTTTTTAAACTTAATGCACATCTCTAACATTGCCAATTATATGAGCTGTTACCAATAAACTTGTGTGACTAAAGATATGAGCACATATGAGTCTAAGAGAGCACAGACACTTGTTATGATTGTAACGCGAATCTGGTAGTGCTTACAAGCTTACATGCAGTTAATGGTTTGAGATGAAATAGAGAACTGAAAACAATAAATACATTGTATAAAACATAATTTCATATCAATATATTAAAATACTATTTAAAATAATATCTTAGACAATATTGCAATATGAAATTGACTGATAAATAGTTGGTAGGCCTACACAGAGAAATATATATATTTAAGTATCTGTGTCCTTCATAGTTTGCTGTTTTGACTTAAATGAATTAAAGTTTCCAGATTTTTCCCCCAGTGGGTAGCAGTACAATCCAGAGAGCTAATACATTTTCTTTTTTTTCCAACAATAATAACAATGAACTTACAGTACACAGTCCCATAATAAAGATATACATACTGAATACAATATAAATGTCAAGACAGAAAAATAGAAAAATATCAATAGAAATCAAAAGTCAAATACATATAAGAGAAAGTATACGGAGTAAAGTGTACTTATGAGTCTTTGTGGTTCTTGATGTTGTAGCTGGAGCTTGCATTTGCTCTCATTGTTGGTATATTGGCTGTGGAACTGTACTTCGGTTTTTTGTTTCTTTTTTCCAGTCCTGAAACACACACGCACACACGCACACACACACACAGAGTACATACATCTGCAAACACACATGCAAAGGCACACATGCCTGCACAGGAACAGGTGTGCACTCTCTCTCTCTCGCTCTCTCACACGCACACACACACATACACACACACACACACACACACAAAAGACAAACAGCTCACATGACCGTGCAGCATTTGCAGGTCTGTTTCTTCTCCTTTTCCTTCTCTCCTTCCTCTCCGCCTCCATTGGCCTTTTCTTTCTCTGCCATGCTCCCATTGGGTGGAGCCTGGTCTGCTGTGGCTGCCTCTCCTCCCGCTTTCCCCTCCCCATCCTCGATGACAACAAACTCAGCCTTGACGTTGCCATCCACCCCCTCCATTCCCAAAGCTGTGCGGCTCTCCTGCTCCTCCTCGACGGTCTTGTAGCCCATGAACACCAGGGTGACAGGGTTGTCTGCACTAGCTTGGTCAGGACTGGGACCCAGCAGCTTGGCCTCAATCCCTGTCACCTCTCTCTTGGGGGTCTGACCAGAGGTTTGCACTACCCCGTTCTCACCTATAGAGAGCACCAGAGTGTCATTGAGAGATTATGGGAGTGCTAAAGAAAAGATGTTGGCCAGGGTAAGTCAGCAACACAAAGAAAGAAAGGAAATATTGTTTTAATGACCTCCGGCGGAAAGGAGCAATTCAATAAAGCAAATGAAGAGGCCAGTAATAGCTCACTCTCTGTTTCTGACACAGGTGGTCAGGCTGTGTTGTCATGGTTTCCTGTGTGATCATACGTTGCCATGGGTACAGCACTTACCTCCATTTTCTTTGGCCACAACCTTATTGGCTGGCGCGTCTGTCTCCAGCTCTTCAATCTCTTGCTCCAGCCTGGTTCAGATATACACACGCGTACAAATTCATAAAACTTATGTCTATTCGCCACAGAGACTATTACGCAATACTATTATACAAGTACTGAATATATGACCCATTCTGCAAAAAACGCTTTTAGTAATTTCTCCATTGGACCGCATTAGCCACCTCACCAGGGCTGGAATCAAATTTTTTTAACACCACAAAAGGATGGATTACATCACTTGTAACACAACACACGACCCACACATGACATCGAAGCATCCTCATTCCTGTTAGCTGACTAGGAATGAGAGGATAAGTCTTCATCTAGGATTCATGCTGGGCGAAATGTACCACCCAACTGCGAATGAATGCGTGCTTACATTTTCACCATAACAATCATGCAGATTTGACAAGTGCATTTGCAAATAAATTGATATTCTGGACTGTGTGTTTTAAGAATTCCTTTAAAATACTGACCTAAGGATGACCTGCTCCAGGAGTTTGGTCTTCACCTCGTCCTCCTGTAGACGCTTCTGAGTCTCCTCCTCTGCTGGAGCTCCATCTAACAACCAGCGCTCCCTCAGTGCCTTTGACTGCAAGAGGACAAAGCAAATATAAACATGTTCCTGTTGAGAAAAAGCATGCAGAAGTTACTTCATATTTCTATAAACTTTAAAAAAAACCAATACAGTTTTCAAAATTGTCCCTGTCACCTCCATGTGTTACTGATATATGAGTGTTGATATCAGCTGTAATAAAAAGGCCCTAAGCAGGTAGAGGACTTTTAATCATATGTCTTTCATCAGGCGCAGCTGATGAATTCATTAGCAGTAATTCAATCAACTCAGTCCCAGAATACTACATGTTATCACCCTTCCCCACTTGGACATTGGTTTAATTTTCTTTCAGAGGAGATTAGTGGCACTTTCACTGAGAACGCTAAGCCCTTTAGCTAATCTGCACCAAAAATCTACTAGTGAGCGCGTCTAGCTGCCACTCACTGATTCCGTCCCATACTTCAACTGCTGCCAACTAGTTGTTGCCAAGTGGACTGTGGCACCCAGCCAGAGCATCAGGGCTTCTGGCACTGAATAGAAAAATCTAAACTAGGATATAATTATCCTATTATACTCATTTAGGCATGGGATTGAATATTTAGATAAGTCACTGAAAGATAAAAGCAAAGTAAATTATCTTAAACAGCATCAAACATTTCCCTGAGGTGGACAGTGATTATGAGAATATCTTTATAGACATGTTGAGAGCACTCTGTGACAGCGATGTAATTTATACACTGTTATTTGTAAGTCTAGGGCGAAATGCACGTATGTGAATTGACTGGGAGCAACAAAATGGGAATGATAATTGTTCTGAGGTATATATCACTGTATTTTTCTCTAACCATCCACTTTTTTCTATCTTTTTCAATTGGCAATTATTTCCTCTATCAATTTCCAAACAACTATGTATCCTTATCTTGACTCCCCGTCCACAATGTCCTGCAGATAAGCTAATATCAAAGCAAATACTTGGCATGCTTTGAGGTAAATATAACAGTGTGTCTTACTCGCAGCTGTTAGACCATGCAGTGAGAGACAACCCTGCCTGGCCATATGGAAAAGTGCTAGAAAAAGCTCTTGTTTTCACGAGTTGGACTGAAATCTGGACCTGTGCTTGATGTGAATTCCTCTCCAGTGATGCAACAAGAATTTCTTCAGCAAAACTCCCCCCTGTTTTTTTTCTTCTCTGACTCGACCACCGCCCCTTCCTCTTTCTTTTATGCATTGCTATCCATCATACGGTTCATGAACTCTTTGCTCTGTGTATATTATATTGAATGAGGCTGTAAATGTCAAGATGCATTTCCCTCGATTTCAATCCAAGTTTATGTTTTTATCTGTCAAAGTCTCTGTCGTCTTGTTTCAATTCTTACTTTCCCCATTGAGTAACTCAGCTCCAGACAGCCAGCTGCACACACACACACACACACACACACACACACACACACACACACACACACACACGATGTAATTCAACACTCTTCATACCCCAGCCCAGCATGGTCTCTTGGGCACTGATTCTTACCCTACTTCCCTCTCTCTCTTGCTCTCTCTGCACTCTTTCAATCTTGCTCGCTCTCTCGCCACACCCTACTACCCCAATGCCTGACATCACTTAATGTACTCACTCATGCGTATGCACACACACACACACACACACACACACACACACACTCTAGACTGCACAAGCAGTTGTGAAGCTTGTGCACTGACGTCTCTCTCCATTGTTCTTTGGAGTAAAAGCTGCTAACGTAGCATACAAAGGGCGGAATTGTGATACAGGCGCACGCACACACACAGACATACACTCTCACAGACAAATGAATTGAACAGCTGTAACATATATATGTGTGTATGTGTTGTGTTTTTCAATGTATCCAAAATAAAGTTCATCAGGTCTATGTAGGTGTTTTGGTTTTGAGCTGCTTGAGTTCCTTAAAATGTTTTAGATCTAAGTCTAAAAATGTCTAAATCTTAAATCTAAAGTCTTAAAGAAAGTGTTTGACATTTTGGGACAACATGTACTCGCTTTCTTATCATAAACTACATGAGAAAATTGACTCCACTGTCATGTCTGTATGACAAATATTAAACTACAGTTGGGGATTGGTTAGTTTAGCTTAGCGCCAACGCTGAAAACAGGGGGAAACAGCTAGCTTGGCTCTAGCCATATAACGCCATATAACCCCGTGAAACCACAACCTCTTACTTTTACACTTACTTTTTAAAATGGATTATACAAACAAGACATAAAAAAATGCTTTATAGAAGCTTTAGGTTTTGTTTTAGATATTTCCCATTTCAGTGCTAAGCTAAGCTAACAGGTGTTCACAACAAACATAAGATATCAATCTTCTCCCAGCAGAAAGCAAAAATAGCTAGAGTAAGTGTAGTTCAGTGTATTTCCTTACAATACATGTGAGACTATATGTTTCTCTGTGTCTGTGGTATGTGCATATGTCAGGATGGAAAGATTTGTATATAACTATAAAATATAGTGTAAAACTGTCAAAGGAGTACTGGGTGGGTCATTTTAGAACATTTCTTTGCCTGTGCTCCCCTATAAACTGTGTGTTTTACATATTTAGACAGATGAGAACGTAGGATGTTGACATTCAGTGGTTTTAATTAATGGGAGTGCCAGCTGCTGCATACATAATCATATCTACCATGGCTCCCTAATTAAAAATTATCTTCTCTGAATGTCCTCTGTGTGAACAACATTGTATTAAGTCATCTTACCATTTTGTTTGCAATGTGAGAGTGTGACTTTGTGTATTTAAGTGTGTCTGATGATGTATTAGTGTGATTTAATGGCGGTCCAGGTACACCCTTATAAAAAATGTGGTATGTAAACAGAGACATTTATTGAGTTTTCCACACAAATGCTGCCTCTGGAAAAGCCATACTTGCTGTGGTTTGCACAAAGAGCCCTCTAATGCTGCTGTACAACGTGATTACACTTCCCCTCGTTGTGTGTGTGTGTGTGTGTGTGTGTGACGGTGCATGAGACGAAAAGCGGGGTGCGGTGGGTGTAAGAGCTGTTTCCTGTTGGTGGGAGTGGGACAAAAATCTGTTTCCTCTGCCAAAGCCCTCTGCATTGTCTGAGGCTTCTGTATTCTTTTATGAAGCGGCACACACAAAAACCAACACGCACACACGTACAGATACACACTTACAAAGGTTTGCTCTGAAAATAGAAAAAGAGGGAGCACGCAAGGCCAATAGCACAGGTCACAGGCACTTTTACCACAAACGCGCACACATCTACACACCACAACCTTTGCTAGTATCTGTGACCTGCTGGATTGTCCAGCGCTGAAATAGCTTTGATAGTGCTGACACATGCGCTGACAAAAGCCTTGGCTCTGATATTATGTGTGAGTGTGTGTCCACATGCATGCAGATTTGAATGTGTGTGTTTTTTAGGGAGCGATTGTGTGTGTATAAACAGCATGTGGAGGAGCTGCTGGCGTTATCTGCTGTCCATTCTGAACATTCCGTGACAGCAATAGTTAGGGAGTATCACACAATGTGAGACTGGTGGATTTGAGAGGGATTGCTGAGTTTAATTTAGTAGTTTTAGCATCTAATACTGCTAACACACAGAGCACAATTCCAAGAAAACAAATGACCAAATATTTTAAATATAGCACTATTTCTGTCAGCTTGTTGGAAGCTCTTGTTAGATTCAGCTAGATGCGTGTAGGGGTTAAGGTTGCACTTGGAAAGAATTTTATTCATAAATACATTAATCTTATCAGTGTGAGGGCTCCAGAACATTTCAAACAAAGTGTTCTCTGAGGATGTTGAATTCAGCACTGGGTGCAAGTATACCAGTTGACACATTGCAACATGGCTTCAACAGCTCTGCCTGTCCATGCAAAATGGTGAACTTTGCAAGTCAAGGTGAGCGTGATAACAGTGGAAAATAATAATAATAATAAAAAAAATGTACAGACAGTAAAATCCAAAGAAAAGACAAGACAAGCTACAGTTGAAGTGAAGTCACAGCTAAAATGCTTTGAACAGACGCTGTGCAGCCATGCCAGCTAAGAGACAAAGGTATAGTATGTTTGTTATTAAAACATACAAGACGGACAGTTTTCTGGTTAGCATATAAAGAGTTTAGATGAGAATTATGGTCGGGCTATACTAGAGAAAAACCCTGTTTGTACAATTTGTTACCGGAAAGCTTCTGGTTTTTAAATATGGTGCAAATTTTGTGACATCTGCTTTTCAGCTGTCTTCTGTAGTTTTTTTTTTACTGATTCAGCACAGCCATGTTGAACACAGGTTATTGTGTCATTATCATAATGTTCTTGGGGTGTTGTGAACTAAACTGAAGTTATACAATGAGGAAAAGAGCACTTGCTAGTTCTTTGTTGTTTCAAGGACCTAATTCAGGGACCTGAGGATGCATTTATTCCTCATCCTGGTGTCAACATCTGTTTAACTTAGGTTAACCTAGGAATTAACAGACAAACTGGAAACATGTTCTACCAAACCCTCTGTTTAGGACATAAAACTACTAAGCAAGTGAAGCTTGTCTAAATCTTGCACAGCATCTGGACAAGCTCCGATTGTATCCAAGGGCACAGTGTGGCAATTAAAGCTCAATATGGTGCTACTTTTGTTGGTCTCAACTCTGCAGAGTTGCCTGGGAGAACATACCAGTGTTTGACTTTGTTTGTTGTAAACTGCCTGCTTACATTATCAAAGTAAAGCCTCAATAAAGACCACCCAAACCCTACTAACTGCACAGTTAGTAGTAACAGTGGTAAGCACTCCACCTTTGCGTTATTTTAAGGTTTTATTTTCATATAGCCTAATTACACAAGTATTTACACAAGTACAGTTTACAAATTGGACATGTGCAAAATGTGCAAGCATGTAGAAGTGCAAGAGTGTGTTTGTGTACCTTGAGATGCTGAAGTTGTCGTCGATCATCATCCAGCTGCCTCCGCTTGTTTTCAATCTCTGTCTGCTTCTTCCTCTTCTCCTGTTTCAACACATACACATTATGATTTCTCAGCTAACAGCAACACTATAAGAGCATTATAAATCAGAGGTTCACAAAGGACACCATAGTGTGTCCTTTGAAGGGCAAGGTAGAACATTTATAGGATATTATTGCTGAGACTCAGGTATTTCATCAGGATCGATATAAAAACATTTTGAGTACCCAGCCCTGGTACTTAACAGTAATCCTGATGATTTAATGATAGCTATCAATGACTGAGTACATTATGTGTAAGCCAATGAAATTACTGAATGTATCAGAAAAGCAGTAACAGACAGAGAGACAGAAGTTGGAGCACAGTTAGCGTATGTACTAGATACTTAAGGGCCTGAGTTATTTACTCCATATGTGGGGTTAATCTCAAGGAATGTTTGAAATGTTTGATATGGAAGTTGGTGTTGCAATCATGATACTGAAAGCTGCATTTAGTTTTACTCCAATTACACAAAGAATATGATATAACATTAAAGGTCCCATAATGTAGAAAGTCAGATGTCCTTTTTGACTTTAAAGCAGGATTCAGTGCTATTTAGTGCTATGCAGACTAACGGCTAATGTTAAACTAGTGGAGTGACTGAGCTGACAAGCTGTGGGAATGGCAGTGTGGCTGCTGTCAAGCTAAACTAAGCCGTACTAATCAGTGCAGAGCCGGGTGGCGAAATAAACTGTAGCTATATGTGTGTATCAAACATAGAATTTAATGAACACATAAACAGTATACATATAAGTGTTACCATACAGGACTTTGACAGCAGCTATTTATGTTCAAGGATATTTTAACAGGTAGACATTTTACTTGTTTAGCTTGAATTTAGAATCTCTGAGTGAAGATTTTTAATCATCAGGTGGTAAACCACTCACAACAACCGAAAGTGTCTCAGCAACTGTGTCTGTCATTAACTGTAATTGTAAAAGTGTAAATCACAATATGCAGAATTATACTGGGCTGAAACCTGGATATTTTTGTGTCTTTAGAAACACAGGGAGGGAGCAAAGGGAAAAGAGACCCTAAGAGACAGAAAATGGCAGTGAGCTGTAGCTACTGCATTAGCTTTTCATGTCATCTAATGGGTGAAGGAGATGGGAACTAAAAGGTTGAGTCATTAAGACAAGTGGTCAGATCCTGACAAGCAGCAATGATTTGTTGTTTCTACAGCCATCACTGTGCCCTGATGTGCACTCTGCATGTGTATCCGCGTGTGTATAAAGAACTTACAGCGATGGCCTGGAGTCTCTCCTCTTGTGACACCTCAGCCATCCTGAAGGAAAGAAAGAGAGACAGATTGAGAGAATAAGTCAGAGTTATAATCACAGATGACCACCAACACAGGACATTACACACCGTGACAAACTTTCCTTGACCAAAGCATTCACTCACTGGCCATTTACCTTATGACAACTACCCAGTGACTGAGGTTAAAGATTTGTCCGCTTGCACTACATCAGTGTCTCTTTTCTGTCAGGGAGAGTCAGTGAACGCATGCTAATGTACTAGCAGGGCGCTGCTGGAGATTCCTGCTCTAATAGGTTCCAGACCAGAGCTCCAGGATGGAGGATGGACAGAGTGGAAGGACTGCTCGACTTAGACAAGGACAAAGCCATCATAGTATCGACTTTCTCAGTCTCTCACATACAGGTACTTTTTTTCCTTTTCTGTAGGTAATGGCTAAGCATAAAAATAAAAAGGTTTTCATGACGCCATGACATGAAATTATTCACAGAAAATAAGATATATTTTAAAATAGAGGTTGACATATAATATGAAATGACATTCCTGTGTAAGAGGAACCAGTTTTCGTCCATGCTGTGTAGGAATGTGTGCATGTAAGGGAGACATTTTCATTTAAGCTTTGGAGGGCAACATTTACTGGAGAGTGCTCAAAGCCAGACTCTCAGTGTGTGTGTTCTTACTGGTATACTGTAGGAATAATACACTGATTAATACCATCATGTAAGTGTTGTGCCTGTGCAAGTGTTTTCTATGCAAACTATTAGTTGAAGTTGAAGTGCTTTGATTATCAATCAATCATTTAATTATGTTTTCAAGCACAAATGTCAAACAAATATTATATTTCCAGTTCTTTGTTTTATATCTTTGGAAAGTTGATATCTGCAAATGAAACCTTTTGGGTTTTGGACTGTTGGCCAGAAACCAATCAGTTAAATCAATTAATCAAAAAGAAAAAAGGAAAAAGAAAAACGATCAAAAAAAGAATAGTATCAATTAAAATGTCTCAGTATCTTCATTTGAATGATACATAATCAGTTTCAAGTTTCAGTTTCACTTGGTTTGGATTTGTTGCGACTGCTGGGGGAAAAATGTGCATCTGTCTCAATATGAATGCACACCTTTGTACAGATACAATTGTTTTGCTATAAAAGCAAGAACCTCTGGTAGCTTTACAATGTGGCTGGAATATGATATGCATTGTAGCCCACAAATTAAGGTACTGAGTGCGTACACATTCACTAACATGGTATCCAATTGCTTTGGTTGCTCAATTTGCAGAGATGAAGAGGACCCCTGACTACTGTCTCAAGTTGCTATTTTCTGCAAGCTTAAAAAAGGTTATGTGTCCTGCAGATTGGAGTTGGTGTATGAGGAACATGAAGTGGCTAGTTAAAATCTTAGCAGCACAACTGCATCACAACACATATGGGATTCTCATTTCTCTGCACTGGTCCAAACCAAACTCTTACAAAAGAGCTGTGGCAACAACAACTCTACATTACTCCCCACCCACCTCTCTCCGCTGCCAGTAAAATGTGATAAAATAGTTTAATCGTGTCACTCCTCCTCCTGCTGTGTGGCCAGGACACCCACTGTCACTGTTTGAATTTGCTTGCATCATTTCCCTTGCACTGACAGAGTCAATCCCCCCTATCTTGCCCTTGCTGTAGGGTTCGTCTGATTGCTACACTTGTTATTACCCCCACAGTGGCATGCAAGGTGACAACATTACATCGTCTCTCTCTATCAAGGAGCGCACATTTTCTGCCATGGTTTCTGTCACAGATGCTGAATAAAACCTCTACTAAACCTCAGTAGTGTAGTATAGACTGTATAACACGCAGCATTCATGCGCACATTTTTTTACACATAGACACTTAAATATTACACTGGTCTTTGCTCTCCCACCAAGCCACATCATCACATGGAGATCCTTCGGAGAAAAAGTAATACCACAATCATCTGATCAACCCACAAGTGCACACATAAACATGCACATACACACACGCGCGCGCACACACACACACACACAGTACTGTCTAGACACATTCTTTCTAATTTTCGCCTTCCCCACTGATCCAGCACAAACAGGAAGAAGGAAAAAACATCTGGAGATTCACTAGAGTAAAATCAGGCTAAATAGGAGAGGCCAGCGCTCTCAAATTCATTGGAATCCAAATTCAAAAATGCATTATATTGTTGAGACCCCATGCAGGTACTGTTAACAGTCATGTTTGGCATGAAACTTATTTTCTCCTTAAATCTCCTTCCCATCCCAGCCCTCAGGTTACAGTGGAAACAGGCCAGTTAGCTGACTGTGCATCAGAGGACTCATCTGGATCGGTTCATCAGTGGTATGAAAGAGGCCTGGAAGCAATGGCTGACCATCCTGACTTGGGAAAAGGACATTGTGGGCATCAGCAGAGAAGAGGTAGAACACACCCACAGTGATAGCTATGATAGGCAAAAACTGCACAGAGACTGGAGGTACACACAGAATAACTAACATGTTCTCTATTTAAGTTCCACTTCTGACACCAAAAACCCATCTTGTATCACGAAAGTTTTTTATTGCGAAAATCCCCCCATACCTTAAATAGCTGAGATCTTACTCTACACCTCCTTGTTCACTAATGCACAAATCAATGAATATGCAAATAGGCCCCACCTCTATTGCCACCCACCCCACCATGTCCTGGCAATTTTCAGCAGAGTTTGCGCAACGAATGCAATCTGCACTACATGCCAAAATAAAGTACCATTTGGGGAATATGAGGTAAAAATCTCTCAACACCACAAATTTAATTAGGCACTTGAGGTCGCATCACTAATAAGTGTTTAATTAGGCCTTAACATGAAGCTGTCTCTAAAGAGCTTAGCCTAAATAGAGTCTCTAAATATTATTAGAGTTTGTGCCTAATGGTAAATCCTTGGTTTTGGGAATGGTAGTTAACTGAAGATCCACTTATGAGCTTTTCCTGGGCTTTGAACTGATGTAGCTGCTATTGACCAAATAAGGTACTATAGTTCATCAGTTAATGCAATGGAAAATTCAGGCAAAAGCAAAAGTTAAGACTTTGTCAAATGAAAAATGTGTTTCAGATGAAGAATATATGACAGTGATCAAAAGTATCCAGTTCATGCCAAGGGTAACAGCAGATGCTGACTGCACCAGCTGGGTGTAAAGTGCTCAGATTGTTAAACCTGTCCCACCATTTGAGCCTGAATTCTAATGCTAGCCGTGCTTATCTTACACCTACAGCTGTAATGAATTTTTAAAGACGTGTTGGAAAAAATATGTCCACGTTGTTGGAGCATTGCCGGCCTGTGACTGCATGCCTCTCTCATGAATTATGGACTAACAGGGAGAAAGGAAAGCAGACACAAAGACAGGCATCTTTGCAGCACAGTTAGAAGAGTAATTACATTTATGGCCGAAGAGGGAAGACATCTATGGGGGTTGGCAGCCACTCACAGACAGATCAGCAAACACACATTGAGATAGATAAATATAATGGATGAACAATATCAGTCAGACAGGATTGAGAGAGGAAGCAGTCTTAGCCAGCACAACACATAGAAAAGAACTAAAACTAAGGATGTATTTGTCAATATGTCGAGTCTGGTGCACAGCAGAAGTCAAGGAAATGGACTAATGACCAGTCCTATTCCCTGCTGAGTGTGCCGCCGCTGTAGCCTTTCCAGGAACACATTAGCTGCCTGCATACAGCAGCAGCTAATAGCATTGTGCTCATGTCTCTCTGGCACCAGCAGTCACTTAACACACTCTGTCTGCGCTGAAATGCCCTGAAAATGATTACCCTAGTGCCAGTATGGAGCTAAATGAATAATAATCCCACTGAGCATCTTTGTTTAGAGATATCATGATGATCTAAAGCCCAACCTGGATTAAAAACTCTCTGTCACAAAATGAGAAGGTTTTCTTTACATTGAAGTGTCAGGATGCACCAAAACTAGATTAGTTAAAGGCGCTCCCACAACAACTCTGTGTTTTTTGTCAAAATGACGGTAACAAGAACAATGCTTTTGAAACTTTTGATGCACGTAAAAGGGTCAAAGTTTGTTACAGCCAATTGCACTGATATGTTCTGAAAAGTCGGAGAAACATTGTATGAATTATTCACGCTACACAGTCTGGGAGTGAAAAGGTCAGCAAGTACACGCTGTACTGATCTGTACATGAGACTAGTCACCCCGTGGGACTGTGGGATAGCCACAGACCATCCATCTCCGTCTATGTCTGTCTGTCATCAGTGGTGGCAGATTACACCAGGTCTCATCACCACTAATCTGGGATTATCTTAAACAAGCACCACAACAACCTGGAACTGAACACCGCAACATACACATACTGATCCTGATCCTGCCTCCCACGCTCACACAAGCTTGTTTTTACAGCATCTGTGCTTCCTTAGATCAGTTCAGGCATTGTACATTGAAGTGTTTACTATCTAACACCTACAAGATTACAACCACCTTGACGAAAACATTGACATTAACAAAATCATAAAATATAAGAATTTTAATAAGGAGAATTATTAAACTAATATTTATAGAATAAGTTCCTTTTAACCTTGCCATTTAAAATGAAACATAACTGTATTTTTAAACTTAAAACAGAGGGAGGAAGCCAATCAGAGAACAAAGAGACAGTATCTTACAGTAAGAGTGATAGCAATGTTATCCAGTCAAACAAGTGGAGGAGACAGGCAGTGAAAATGAAGACAGAGAATTCTAATTTTATACTATTCATGTCATTATACAGCTAAAATCAAATTACCTTCCAAACAGCCTCTAATGATTCCAGTTATACAAAACTGGAGAGTCCTTACTGCCTTGTGAAAGAGAAATGCATTCATTCAGGTGTGACTTCACAACAGCAAGGAACCTTTCCACTGATAGCGTGCAGCCATAATAAACACACGAGAGTAGAAATGAGATGAAACAATATGTAGTAGTGGTTAAGGGCACATTAAATGACTAATTACTTCTGGTAATCTGGTAATATTCCAAATCCAATCAAGACAGATGCTTCTGGCTATTTGTGAATGAAAAATAATGTACACATACACACACACACACACACACACACACACACACCAACACGTACAGACAGAATAACAGTGTCTGGCACAAAAATGTTTCCTCTTCAGAAAGAATGATGACTGTGAAAATGACTCTTGGGCTTAATGACCCACAACCTGCATTAGAAAGCTGAGAGAGTCTGGAAGAGGAAACTAATCTCAAATCCCCTTCACACTCACTGTGTCGGAGTGCCACTTCTCTCTCCTTCTCTCTACTTCCCACTGCCACGGCTTCCTTCCTTTAGGCCAAAAGAGCACAGGGACAACAATACTCCTCCCTGCCTTTCTGCCACACACACACACACACACACACACAGCGACTTCTCCACCACCGCACACGCAGCTCTGCATCCTCCTATCTGAGGCACAACACAAATTCTGCCAAACATAAACAGTGTGGTGCCAATAAAAACTGGAGGAAGTCCGCTGAGGTCACATGTTAGTATTCCCGGGGTCAGAGGGTAAAACTCCTTTCCCCCAAGAGGTCGCCCATAAATAACAGCTCTGTCAGTACAGAAGAGTGTGCAGTGCTGTGTAACATCAACGTTGAAAGGGCAAAAAAGAAATCACACACTGACTGAGACACGTGGGGTGGGACGAGGAGGTCAGAAAGGGGTAAGAGTCCCCTGTGATTTTGTATCAAAGATTATCTGTGACGCTAATAACTTCACAAAGATTTATGATTTAAAAAGTTTAGTATTGCAAATGAATAATGTTGAGGGTTAAAAACAGAGAATAAAGAAGTGGAAGCCAAAACATCTTGACATAGAGTTTAGAGTTAGTGTTGTTCTTGGACAACATACATGACACATGACAACATTAAGGCTAATTAATTGTAACTGACCTGTACAAAGTAGGCGCAAAGCCTTTGATTGTTTCTATGCTGAACATGTCTTCAGAGGCGTGAGTGAAATTAGGGAAAAGATCTAATTTAATTTCCCAATTTTTGTAACTTTCTGATAAGCAATAACAACCACGCCCACTTTTGACAGCCATTACCAATTGTTGTGTATGTGTGAAAGTGGGCCTTTGTGCAAGCATCAGTGGGAAAGGTGTGTTTTTTGCATCTTTAAATCTCAGTGGCACAGCCGAGGCCAACAATCTGTCCTTCAGGGCATCCATCATGTTGTTGTTTAGACAAACAAAAGAGTGACAGTCGTGACAAATACAATAAAGAGTTTTTAAGAAAAGTTCGGCTGTTGCCTACTTCCTCTCTTCTGCACACCTGAGATATTGCTGTGTAAAATGGGTGTAATTGATTTTGGAGTTTAGAGTTTTGGAGTTTTTGAAAGACACAAATATGACTGAACGCAGCCCCGCTGATTCTGATGCCGGTAAGTTGTGGGTTTCAGACACATTCAGTTCACAACAGTTCTCACAGCCCTTCCAGAAACCTTCTCTCTTGTCCTGCTCCCTAAAAACACACTGAGCTGCTATGATGTCAGCACCCTTCACCTCTTCTCTCTGGATTCCTCCTCATCGACTCGCTTCATGACTGCATTTCGTCACTTGACCACGCTCGACCTTCATTACTTCCATAACAACAAACCTTTGCGCTGCAAATCTGTAGAGTCGTGGGCTTTGCTTGTTAATTGTTGTACATCAAGGGAACGCGTGCTGAGTCTACAGCTCTCGTGACACTTTATCGATCCCCATGTTTTGATTACAGCCACTGCATGGAGGTCAGAACACAGGTTGTAGCTTGTAGACGGCAGGAAAACATGTACACAGCATATTGGATATCACAGACAGGTCTGGGCTGGGATGTTTGGAAGTCTATAGTTTAGTTTAGTGTTCAGAAAATGAAGGTTTGGGCAAGAGGGTGGATATAAAGAGCTTTTCTCTTTCTTAAGAAGGTAAGAAGAAAAGTTACAGAGATAACATTGATGTAGGTGGTAGAGAACAGAATAGGGGATGAATTAACAGATACCCAGCATGGTTTCAGATCTGGTAGTGTATAGCAACATCACAGAGCTGCTAGTTCAGTAACAGAAAATCCACAATCAAAGCCAGTAGTGAACATACTAAGGGTCTGAGAAAAGGCTACACAAGGTCCACAGCCACAACAAAAACAATGCAATACAGTGGGATCCATTAGGGCTACAAGTAAAAATGAATTTCATAATCAATTAATGTGTTGATTTATTTCACAATTAATTGACTAGTCCTTCAGGCTACGAAGTGGCAGAAAAAAATTGAAAAATGCTCATCACAGTTTCTCAAAGCCAAAAGTGATGTCTACAAAAAAATGCAGCAATTCCTCACAACAAAGGCGCTGGAACCTACAAATGTGTGAAAATTGTGCTTGAAAAATGACTCAAATAATAAACTGATTCAAAACAGTTGGAGATTAACTTTCTTTTAATTGTCCGTGCAGAGACAGTCAGAGCCATTTTCCCTCAGCCATTAGAGGAACTTCATGTTAATGCTCTTTGCACTTGTGGTTGTGTCACTTGGTTCGACAACAAAACAGCAGTTGTACAACTGGGACTGTGGGAAGAAAAAAGTTCTCTCTCCCTCTGCTACTGCTTGGATTTTAACAATATGTTCTTTGTATGAGTGCTCCCACGTGCTTTAATTTGAACATATGTATAGACACTGAAATAAAATATCTTGGAATGTGAATAAACAGTGTCCTGACTCGTGAATGGCGCATTGGTAATCTATCACCTGATTGTTGTTAGATTACAAAAATGATGCATAAAAATGCTGCAAATACCTACTTGCGTCTAACTGTAAGAGCTTGTATGGATTTTCAAAATGTTAACAGAGTTGGATAAGCAGGTTGGTGCTTCTACTTTCTGACTTCTTCCTCAGTCTGCATCTTTCTGGAAAACAATGTACCAACATTAGCATCAACACGACCTGCTGACAGCACAGCTTTTAGCTTTACGGACAGCCTCTTTCTATACCGGCCTGTCTCCTGTGTCCTGGTGTGCTCTGTGTCTCTCTGGTCAATCAGCAAACTCTATATACCCGGATATAGGAAGCCTGTGGACTTGCATTATTGGAGTAGCCTCTCAACGTTAACACAGGAACCATTAGGCCAAATAGGTGTCTTCCCTTATGGCAAGATCCCTATCCCCACTTAAGGCTCTCAAGAGGTTCAGGAATTGTTTATGCTAAGTATGTTTGTCCACTATCACACTGTCCAAGTGTCTTCTGGGATAATAAAAAATGATGTTTCATTTACAAGGGGACAAGAGCTAATATCCATTCTCCTTGCTGTCTTTAACCCAGATATGAATGTGTGTGTGTAGTGGTATGGTTCAGGTTAGCCACAGTGCAAAAAGATGGATGATCCCTCTGTGCCGCTTATCAATAGTCCTTTTGATATTATCTTTTCAACAACACTGGTGATCATCATATGAGCGTGTGGGTGTGCGCGTGTTTTGGAAAGGCTGCATAATAACACACACATACACTTGCACACACTAATGCACAAACACATACGGCTGAGCACACTTCCCTCTGAGATTAAAATGACTTAGAGGCTAAAAATGACAGTTTATCAGAAGACAGACTTTCTGCTGGGAAGAGAAAAAAAGCAAATCCTCTCTCGCCTTATCTGTCATGACAAAGCAGTGAAGGGAGGGGGGTTGTAATGAGAGATACTCAAAAAAAAAGAAAATAAAAAGTGACTATCCAGGAGGAAAAGAGAAGGCAGAGATTAATAGAAAGAGGAAAAAACAGAGAGACAAAAAGGGCAAGGTGGATTGCTTCAAATGATCAAATATCTCACATCTTTATCTGCCCAGATGTTACACCTTATCACACTGTATGTTTGCTGAGCAAGCTTTCCCTTCCACTTCCTCTTTTACCCTACAACACCATCTTTCAGCACAAAAGTGTGACTGCAAGGGCTTCTTTAATGCATGACATTCATTTGCTTCGACTAGCATGCTGATGTGATTTTATAACCACAGCATAGATGGTTTCTTAATGACAGCAAGGTCAGTGAGGGTAATTAGTAATATCCATCACTCTGGGGCTACTTGCTCAGGGCAGGATATGAACCTGTGAGAGGCCTTTCTATTCTCTGCTAATGATGTTGTACCTACCACAACTGCCTCTGAGATGCTGGCAAATTGCGATCTAGCAATAGCAGTGTTAAAAGTAAAAAACTACAAATGTTAAAAGAAAAAGAAATTGCAGTCACTTTTAATGTAGAAGTTACCTTTAACCCCCTGGTCTTTTAATTAAACCTGCATTAACTAGGTTTCAGAAAGGCAGTGGAAATCAGCGGTGGATAAGGTAAGTGTGCTTGCATAAAGTTGCTAATGCATACGCCCAGCAGTTACAAGAAGCAACTTTTGCCAACAAACTCCTCAAGGGGGAATAACTGGATTTAAGCTGCTAAATGTTGCACCTGTTTCACAATCTAGTTGCTAACCTTTTCTGCTGTTTGATCCCAGGCAGGGAGCTTACAGATGCCCTGCAATGTTAATGAGAGTGATGAGACTGAACCAAAACAGTTGCAAAGAAAACCTTTTCACGTACATGTGATCCACTGTCAAAATAAAGATATTGATTCTAGCTACTCTGACGACATGTAGGCTGATTTTTTGCACGTGAGCAACAACAGTGTCATGCCACTTGGATGCCCCTCGCCTGTTAAAGCTGTTTATCAGGGCAAGTTAACGACTCCGTTCTTTCACTTTCACTTTATGGAGCAGCTCAGTATGGCCTTCCAGAGTGCACTTTGTCTGTAGTTAGTTGATAGAAAAGAGTGTCACTCATTCACATTTCACCTCATTTTTCCTTGACAGTCCCAGATTAGAATGAATGAGCCTCCAGTTACCAGCCTCTCTCTCTATCTAAACTGGTGAAAGCAGATCCAGCCCAGTGCCCAGCCCAGTGACAGCCAATAACACACATACACACACACACACACACACACACACACACATCCATCTTTTTTTCTTGCATACATGCAAAGACAGACTAAAAAACACACACACAATGCTGAACCATATGCAAACACACACACACAAGCATATAGAAGCACAGAAAAACACACACACAGATATGCGGCTGTCCAGAGTCATAAAGCCACATGATGACTGGGTGGACAAGACAAGTGCTGTCAGCTCTACTGCGAGTCGCTGACACAACACAGAGCAGCCAACCGGATATAGACCCTCAGCTCACACACTGCCAGGCTGAGGCCTAACATGGACTTAACATGTCTCGCTCATACAATAAAACGGCAGAACAGACAACAAACAGTGTGCAGAGATGAGAAGCCGGTATTGTGTTTCTTCTACCTTTTGTTTTTGTATTGATACTAGTGTAAACATGTTAACTTCACTGATAGTCTTAATTTCACAAATTTAGTCCTGAAGATTACATTCTGTATTTCCTGCACCATATTCTTCCGACTATTAATTTCATGTTTTAATTTATTTGGTCAGAGATCTACATGATGTGTTATTTTGTGATTTGTTTTTGGTCATGAGCAAGGACACGCTTACGCTATGATTGACAATAAAGACTGTACACAATCTAACAAGGCATTTTCCATAGTAAACCAGAGCAGAGAGTTATTTTCTGGGCTTTTTCTGAAAGTTTTCTGGAAAAAAGGCACAGTAAAGTGTTTGTTTTAAATGATTATGATCAGAAATATGATCCTATGTTGTACTTTTTTTTTCTATAGCTGGGGCACAAACAGAAAATGGCAACAGAAAGTTTTAAATGCTGCCAACATCTATCTAATTCAACCAATTCATTCCTTGCACTCATCTTGACCTTGCAAAAATGCTCTAAGGACTTGAGATCAAGTCACTTCAGCTCCTTTTCAACATCAGCTCTCATATTCACACTCAGTCTGTCAACTCAGATGAAACCGCCATGGAGGGACAGCCAATCACTTTCAGTGCGCTGATTTTTACATCATTTCAGTGAAACAAACAGGTGTCCATTTAGATGTGTCAAAAGAAAAAAAAGAAACTGATGTCCTGTCTGTGCTTCGAGGAATGAATTCTCTCTCAAATGCGATGGGTGTGTTGTGTTTATAGACTCTTGGCTGTCATCCTGAACTTTGCCTCGTCAACAAAGATGTTGTCCACAAGAGTCACATCAGTTCACAGGGCAAAAAAACCCAGGACTGAAACAATGGATGCAAGACCAAACAAAAACACACCCTTTGTCTGGTTACGCTGCTACCTGCTGTGATCAAACATAATCACGAAAAACAAGGTAAAATTAGGAGTTGGTCCAATTGATATTGTTCTATTCAGAGACAGGAATAGACTCAGAGGGAGAGTATACACACAAGCCTACGTGATATTGTGATAGGAGAGAGCAGTCAGACTCTTGTCACCAGTGGCAACCTGAACTGGATTTGAGCGAAACCTCAGGCAGTTAGGGATGCACAGGTCTCTGCTATCCCAAAAATCAATCTGCCTGGTCCACTGCACAGGCTAAATTCCAGACAGGAGTATGTAATGGCCAAGGTTTTTCAGGCTCATGCGCGCCATGTTGGAGCAGACTGCTCACATCACAACACACCACTGAATTTACCCTGTTACTCTCGCCTCTCCTCCACAGCCTGGAGCCAGTCAGCATCTCTCACCCATTCAGTGACGGCCGTGCACGGCTGGCGCCACTGGAAATTCACCGTCGAGGTTTTTAAAAACAACCTCCTGAAACACTCTTCCTCCCCATACAGATCGATGTTACCCTACATGGTGGATCATCAAAGACGTAAACATGTCGTCCCGTTACACCTGTCGGGCTGCTTGTATCATGGCTTGTAAGTGGCTACAGTACAGTAAAGCGGGCCTGTGGGCATCTAATGAAGGATGTTGACATGACATAATAATGCAGCTATTATTTGTTGTGATTAACCTCCAAACCAGCGCCTGACTTTAACGTGATCTTGTTAGAATTTGCTATTTATGTCCCTCCATGGATGCTGCGCCTCTGTTGCTTAGTTGTAACCTAACGCAACCATCGTGTTTACATTAGCACCGATATTAACCGCCAATATTTTTGCTTTTTTTTTTTTTTTTTTTTTTAAATTCTTGTCTCCATCTCCGTGTCCCGCTCTGTTATCCCTCCTGTCCGAGCCAGGGGATGCTGCCGGTGGTTGCAAGCTTAAATATTGCGCCGCTGCACGAGCAGCCGCTGGACAAATCACCAAAAGCAGGTCAGCGTGAGGAAAACACGGCCGCACAGCAGCCGCGCACCGTAAATCACGACTTACTCAGTTGCAGATCCCTGTCGCTTCCCGCCACAGACGTCTTCCAAACGGGGTGTCTCCTTGTTTATTTCTAAGCGTCAATTCGGAATACTCTTAACACCCCCTTCCTCTCCTCCTCCTCCTTCTCTTCCTCCTCCTCCTCCTCTTCCTCCTCTGGCTGGCACCCCTTCTGTTATTGCTGAGGTGATGCCGTGGGCAGCCTGAGCGCACAGCCCGACAATAAGATGGTTTCCTCTGGAGCGACAAAGACGCACGACGGACTTGGCTGTGCCCTCGGTGGAAATCTCATGGGCGATGGGGCGTCGTCTGAAGCAGTTTGTAGTCTAGTTAGTGTAGGGGTGAGGAAGAGAGAGGGAGAGAGAGTCAGAGTGGTATGTGAGGGGGAGTGGGAGAGAGAGAGGGGAAAAGGATACGCCTCCCTGCCTCGTAGAGATAAAGGGGGCCCCGGCTGCGCGCGTTGACTGAGATATGGGTCCTCCTCTCCAAACGGGGGCCCTGCTGGCTCTCCTCCAGCCTTATCATATGACGTCCAAGGAACCAGGCTGTCTGCTTCAGGGCTGCAGAGGAGCGGTGTACGTGCAGCCTCAAACTGGGATCAGATCCAGAGGAGAAAAGGACCATTATTTGAGTGTTTCGCCCTGTCCCACGTCTCCGTCTAGCGGTGAAAAGACGCAACGTCAAGACTTCTCGAGATGTGCTTTCACTCTGTTACGTAAATAACCTCAGGCTTAGAGGCTGAATGGTTTTCCCGCCTGCAGCAGAGATTTTGGGCTTAGCTTTGTCCATTATCTGTTTATTTTCATCTTATGACAGTTACTATAAATGATACACGGTGATCATTTTTAAGACTATTTTTGGAGTCGCCTATTATTGCCTGACCCAAATTATTCTCTAACATCTGCATCTTCAGGTCAACCAAAATATGTTGCACCTCCACCAAACATACAGCAGGTGGTGCTCGTGTTCTAGGGTTGACATTCTTTGTCACTTACGTTTCCTGTCTGGAAATCCTCTGTGCCTGTCAGTTCATCTGAGATGGCTAGACTATGAAATAGGTTTTACTTATGTGCAAAGTTACATAAGGCCTGTTCTGTTAACCTCATCTCTGTGCTCTGTTTTCATAAGCCGATGTGTTAAATACAGGAAGACACACAGGATCACCTACATGTTCCTGGTAAATTATATGTGGTACTTAACTAACATGATGTCACAAAAGTTTGATGTCATTTCCATTTTATGGCTTTCTGACATAAAAATGAAAAATGTGATTAATGAGATTGATGTTGTAAGTTTCCAAATTCATTGCTCATTGTGCAGGACATTTTAGTCTCCTTAACTGTTAAGTATGAATTCATTTTAGCCAGTGAGTAATTAAAAAGTGTTAAGCCTGATCCCTGATAATATAAAATCCCAAGACTAATGATACAGTGGCCAAAACTGTGAATTTTAATATGGACGTAACATAAACGTTTCTGTCGATTTGCAACGATTTGCAAAAGTATCCAGAAAGCTGCCTCCTTAAACAAATAAGACAATCGTATGTTAATGCAGGACCCTGTCTCTCATATTAAGAAGCTGACTAAGGAGATTGGTTTGTGAACTGTTTAAAGAGGTCTTATCTGTTGTCATTTTTAAAAATGAGATTTGCAGGTCAAAAGACATTGTATAGTTAAAAGTTCGACTGAACAAGTCACAGAGGACTGTTTCAATTAGTGTTTCAGTGAGAAAACATCCAAATATTTCAGTGAGAAAACTCTTCCTTTCAACTGTATTGAAGTTTCAGCCTGCAAATCTCAAAGTAAATTCATACTGTCCTTTTAGAACTCAATATAGTGGAAATACACTGCCAATAGTAGAAACGGGATCAGCGGTTGTTATTTTCCTGCTTTATCCATGTCAACACTGACAGAAGTATGCCAATGGACGAATTTCTAAAAACCTGATTTAGTCCCTTTTATATATTCAGTCTGTGGAATGAAACAAAGATTATGTCTAGTTATTTTAAAAGTCTCACAATGGTAATCAAGCTGGCAGGCACCAGAACACAAGCCTTTACTCATTATATGCACAGGTGGAGAAGGTGCAGAGGAGAGACACTGAAAAGGATCAGATTGGTGTGTATTGTCTGGGGACTCAGAGGAAGGTGGCTGAGCAGATTTGGCAGCCGGTGATGGAGAATAAGAAGGATTTTAACCCACTCTGAGAGACAAACGCCTCATCTCAGTGTCTCCTGCTCACTTTCTGTACATCCCATTTCTCTTCTCATCTCTCTCTCTCTCTCTCTCTCCCTCTGGCCATTTTAACTCCAAATCTGTCTACAAACACAAACACACACACACGCATGCACTCACAAATGCGCCAAGTAGGCAATGTACAAGCACAAACACACGCTGAAACACAACTTCCCTTGTGGTGAGTGTGTTTCTGTCATGACATCATGATAAACACTGCTGACAGATGAGGGTCAGACATGTTTTGGTATATACACACACACACACACACACACACAACCTCCCCAAAAAGAAGATTTTCTCCTTGACAAACAAACAGCGAAAGGAGGCAGCCGGCTCAGTCTCCATCTGATAACGGCGGTGGAGTTTCGTGGACAAAACGCCTCCGTTTGTACGTGATGAGAAACTGAAGAGGGTGTGTGTTGTGGGTGGGTTAGTATTTGTGCATGCGTGCATATGCAAACGTGCACTTGTGTGTTCCCGTAGGTGCTTGTTCCTATGTGTTTATGTGCATGCGTGGTGTGTGCATGTGCAGGCTGACTTGGAGCCCTAACAGCCCTCGGGGCCAGCTCAGCACTTGGCTTCTTATCTCACTCTCAGAACCTTGGTCATGAATAAACATCGGCGGAATAAAAATTACCCAAAATGAAAATAACTGAGTGGAATTTGGAGGAGGCGGGTGTAAATCCACAGCAGGGGAGGGGAGGGTGTTGAGAAACTGAATGGATAAGAGAGAGAGAGAGGGAGGGAGGGAGAGACTCAAGTATTGAAGGAGGGAACTGAAAGGCAGATTGAGGCCTGGGGGAGATAGAGTATAAAGAGTTTCCACCATCCTGGAATACGCTCAGTGCACTGGGCCAGAAAAATGCCAAAATGTTTCACTTCTCTTTAGTCTTTCTCTTTTTGCTTTCTGTCTATACCTGCCTCAGTCTCTGTCTCTCACTGTATGTTTTAAAATGTCAGTCGTGCCTCTGTGGGCTACTGTAGATTGTTTTGTATTCTTCTCTGTTATATGCTGTCGTGCCTGCATGTGTTTGTGGGTGTGTGTGGGAGTTGGAGAATTTTTTTTTGCACTTTCTTTTTTGTTGCTCTGGCTTGTAATGAGCCGTTCTACTGGAGTACATCAAAAGGTAATGTTTCCCTCTGACCCTTTCTACCTCATCTCTTCCCCATCTTTCATTTTGTCATTCTTTCCTTCTTCTCTCCTCTTCTCTGTCTCACTTTTCATGTCTCTTTGTACTTCTCTCCGGAGCAGCAGAATGCCGCCACTAAACCAGACATGAATAATGGAAGATGAGGGTTTGGTCTGCGCCTGACTCCGTGTTTAATACTCTTCTCTTAATCTGGCCGTCCTTTTAAATACGCACACAAATGCACATCGGTCTGCTGCTGCTGAAAATCCACAGGGGAATAATGAGGGTCATGCAGTGGAAATGTGCGAGTGTGAACGGATGTGTCGGCCTCATTATAAGGCGCCATCATTAGTTACACACCTACTGTCGCCGTCCCGTCACTGCATCCATCCATCCACCCACTCACACACACACACACACACACTCATGTTTGGCTAATGGCTCTGGAGCTGCATTCCTGTTTTCTTCTCGTCTTTCTCAATATCTGTCTGTCTCTCACACACACTCCACAGCTATGACCCGCCCTCCCCCCCTTTTTTGTTGCTGGATCAAGTTGGCATCAGATGTGACAATGTGTTAATCGGTGGCTGTTATGCAGGTCAGCGAGTATCGTGGTGAAGCCAGTGATCCATTCATGGGCTCAACTGGGAGTCACAGCGGAGTGACAGCTCTTTTATTTCCGCCTTTCAGCCCAGAAAGTCACTCCAAACTCGACAAAACCTCAAACTTTTTCTCTTCCCCAATTTATCTGTACATTTCCCTGTTTTTGCTACCTTACCCCCTTTTCTTATCTCTTTGTCTTTTCCTTCATTCATCTGTTTTTTAGCTTTCCCACCTTCATTAATGTCTTCTACATTGTCTGTTCATTTAATGTCTCCATTTGTCCCTCCTGTTCCTTTGTTCATTCTTAGCCTCTTTTTAAGCCCCCCTGTTTCTCTCATTTACTTTCTTGATCCCTCTTTAATTTTGTTCCCCTCATTACTTTATTCCCAGCTTGTGCCAAACATGTGATGCCTTCCTTCCTTCTTCCCTTTCTATCCTCTGTGTGCCTTCTTTTCCCTTCCCTCTCGTAACCCATTCCTTTAATTATCCCTCCTCATATCTCCACTCGTCATTACTTTAATACCTCCTTCATCACACTTTATTTGTTTATTTATTCATTCATCCCTTCATTTGGTTTGTATGTGTATTCTGTTCCTCTTTCATCCTTTCGTCTGTCTGCCCTACTTCCCTCTCTCTGCTTTCTCACTCCTCTACTCCTATTTCTCATTTTAGTCTTTATTCATGTCCTCCCCTGCTCTGGTTGTGTGCCTCTGTGTTCCACCTTTGCTTCTGCAGCTGATCCATGTTAATCAATCGATGCATAGAGTATTCTTCAGTCTCACATCATCACTCAACACTATGACACAGTGACAAGATGTGGTATGACTACTAGGTTAGAAAATACCCAGAAACAGTCAGACACACTTAAACCCAGTCAGCTACATTTAGATTCAGTCTTTGTCTCTGCTCCCCTGCTTGTGCCTGATATGAAATAGGACGGATCAGTACAGATGAGTGTAGTGCCGCAGCGCTCTAATTTACTCATTAAATTGATGCTCCCAGACCGACTGATTTAGACTGGATTAACGATGGGACTGTCTTTTTTTTAAATTTCATACTGGATTATTTGCACTGGTGAAACACTTTTGTGAGTTACGGTATGCAGCTTGCCTGTGCGCACTTGAGGATTTGGTCAAGTGTGCCATTTGATTTGTGGCGTGGCGTCCATGCGGTAATGTGCAATGATGCAGACTTAGCTAAATGTTTGTGTTTTTGTGTATAATGCATAATATCCCCCAGCGCCTTAACTGTGGCGATGTGAGGACTGAAACTGGGTCAGACAGTTGCAAGAGTGCGTGATCCTCTGCCAAGAGCTTCCATAGAAAACTCTGACGCATCTGACAGCTTCCCCTGGCAGGAGAGATATTTATGACTTTGAGAAGACGTATGGGAGTAGAGGTAAGACAGCAAACAGGGATGTTGTTTATGTGACATATGCTGGCATTACAGTCACAAGGCAGAACAAACCACTGGCAAGCAGATGTAAAGCAGATACACACATGCATTTACTGATATCTTACAACCACATTTGTGGGTTTATGGGTGAAAGGGCAGTGAAGGGGAACAGACAGAGTATTGTGCAAAGAAATGCATGAAAAGGTCACACATACATTAAGACATGGGTACACCGAGGTTTTCCTACACACGTACACACACATAGTCCCAGACCCAATTAGTCTGGTCTGATAACTGTGTCAGTGTGTTACTACCCATTGCTAGGCCTGTAGGGTATTGAAGCCATGTACTGTAAAGTCTTACTCATGCATGTAAGGCCACAACCACATCAGCCCACTCATGCTCAAGTACACCGCACTGTCCCCCCCTCTTCAGTCACTGCATGTAGACAAATAGCACAAGTCTGTATTTGTGTCTGTGGATTTCTGTGTAATTATTTGTATATCTGCAGAAGATGTTTGTCTTCAGTCATAAACCACAAGACTTGTTTTTAAGAGAAAGCATTGCTGTGTATGTTTATAGGAATGCATTAGTGCGCCATGGCATGCAGAGTTAAGGGGTACAGGAGTAGGTTGTTGCCATCTCTCTATCTTCATCGCCTCAATTCTCAGTGGAAAGCATGAGGGGAGAGCCAAACAGACGCTCAAGTATAATTGGGGGGGGGGGGACTTTCTCTGCTTAGTGGAGTGTATCTTTAAGCTGTCACATGAAAGACTTGCATCTTTGCAAAGTCAACTTTTGAGGAATTTTTAGAAACAGTCTTTTTTACAGACTGTCAGACATGTAGCTTAGTTTTATTTTTATTCTGCCACGGATGATTTTCATGAATTTTTTGGACGTGCTAGCAGTTTGACTCTTGTGACTGAATGTCACTCTGTTGGTTAGTCTACCACTTTGGTTCAGATTGAAATTAGAACTAGTTGGACTGCCATGTTGTACTAAAATTGATTGTCTTCAGATGACGAATTGTACTGACAATGATTATCCTCCAACTTTTCTAGCACCACTAATGGGTTGGTATCTGTGTTTTGCGTGAAATGTCTTAATTATTTGATGGACTGCCATAATATTTTGTACAGAGATTGATGTTCTGCTCTTGATGAGTTTGTATTCACTTTGGTGATCTTTTTGTTTAACTTTTCATTTGGCGCCATCATCAGTCAGCAAATACTGTACCAGCATACTGATACACTGCATAAGGATGGTGACTATGGTAAATATCATATCTGCCTAACATTAGTGTGTCAAGTTGTTATTGTGAGCAAGCTGATGTTGGCATTCAGCTCAAAGCAACACTGGGCCTCACAGAGCCACTAGCATCGTAGAAATCGCTACTGACACCCTTAATTGGTGGAAAAACAAGTTGGGGGGTTCATAGCATTTTCAGATCCCTGTTATGTGCAGTCATTAATATTAAAATATATTTTCCATGCACACGCCTGAAAACATTTCAGACATCTTAAACCTTGATGTTAGTTTAACCTCTGGTGTGTCTGCTTCACTCTCATCACTGCAGTGGCTGGTGTCCTCATTTAAGTCTATGATTATGTGCAGTGCACATGCCAATACATGCAGCAGGTAAGTAGCCATCTATCTAGCTGGTCTAATACATCTACCTTATTACTTTATTTACTTCAGGGTTTCTGAATTGATTTTGTTAAGTAAGATGATATTCTAACCTCCACTCTGCTAATATTTGCTATATATTTGAAACCTGGAGTTCATGTGAGAGAATAAAAATGATCCATGTCAGGAACATCTAAAGAATTGGCGTGGTTGAAAATCAAACTCCTGTGAAGCAGTAGTTGCCTTGAAAGGTAAGGACATCCCTATAAAAATGTCAGACTCCCAGCTGGACTGCAACAGTGTAACTGGTAGCCTGGTGGGACATTTATCACCCTCTACAGCCTGCAGGTTAAAGAGCAAGCAAGCTAGAATATATCCACAACCCCACCACAACATCCAAGTAGGGAAATACTTCTCCCCACCAGCAAAATGTTGGCAATTTATATGGCTGTGGATGTCGTGTTACATTACCAGCTACTTTGGCAGGTAGTCAGTCATGATTTTATTGTTGTTTCTCTTTTTTTGGTCACGTTAAGAAATCTGATATAATGTAGATGTTTTAAAAAAAGAAAGTTGTCTTGGACCCCTTGGTAGAAACAAGCTGCTGACTCAGTGAAACCAGCCTCCTAGAAATGTCAGTCTTAGCCCCTAGCTGTGGAGGTACATGGCTGACTGGCACATTAAGGCTGGGATCATTTGGGATCGGAAAGAGCTCGCTACAAGGTCTGTGTCTGGTGGGCCGACAAATGACAGGATTCCTAACATGGTTTAATAAGCCCAACTGAGACTAAACGTAATATACTGTGGGTGCGAGGCTGAAAATTTTAACAACTGTTCCGCCATGGGAATATGAAACCATCACTTTCGTTTCCTTTTCATAATTGGTGAAGTCCTTCAAGAAGGCTGTTAAACAAGGGACTCTACCTCTACCCATTTTCAATATAGTCAGCCTGTGCAGATCCTAATAAGAATATCCGATACTTTGGATCTCCTAATGTCTTCATGTTAATAATGGATCAATATTAGATTTTTTTTAAGAAAAATTACACCAGCTATTGATCGGACTAAAAGTAAAATGATCCCTGTGACCCTATAGAATACTAATCCCTTCAAAGAACTTAGAGCTGAGGCGAAATCAGGATATTCTAAGCTCTAAAGCTCCAAATCCCTCTCTTCCATGTGTAAAAGGTTCACGAGGAGCCGGGCAGGATGGCAGTAGGTAGAATGATAGTGACAAAGTGAGGAAGATAAAAGCTGGAGCTGCGGACAAAAGACTTTTGTGCTGTTGCACAGTGGTAAATCAGTCCTGAAAAGAATGTCAGCAGCTTCCCCTGGACAGCCACTGTCACACGCAGACACACACACACACACTCACAATGATATAAGCATATACACAGGCACACAGTCACAAAAATAGACACATGCATACAGACAGCCCAGTCTGCATTTTTTGTTGCCTCCTGCAGAGCGCACGCACACACAGACACACACACACACACACACACACACTTGTTTTGTGCTTTCTGGGCCACCAATGGGAGCAAGAAGGGGAGAAAGAGAGAGAGATAGAGACAGAAAGAGAGAGAGATGCTGGCTTGCTGAGTGTGACTCATGGACAGGCTGACTGTCCTCAGGCCTCCGTACACCATCTGCACCCCCACTGCCTCATCACACAGCTCAATGCTCTGAAGCACTGGACACACACACACACACACTGAAATGAAACATTCAAAAATACATACTGATAAAAAAACCTGACACATATTTGAATGGACACATAACCTCAGTACACCTGGACCATGCACTACTTTTTACATGCATACACAAATGTGCGCTCGCATGCACATGGACACACAGAAACACAACCACAATTAATATCTGCAAAATCATCTGTGAATCATGCTGTGACTTACAGCAGGAAGAACCAAGAGGCACGTTTTTATGTACAAGAATCCAGCATGCATGCATATTTGAACCCGAAATCAAATTTTAGAACACAATTCCCACAATTCTTTACACACACTTGCACACACACACAGACACACACACACACAGACACACATCCACACACACATCAGCCAATGCTTGCTGCATCCCTGCAGGTCATCTGGGATTGACCATTCCAGATTGAACATTCCAGCAGTATTCATTATGGAAACCTGACACTAGCCCACAGGAAAAGAGCAAATGTTGCATTGCAAATGTGTGTGTGCTGTATCCGTCTGGCTGTGCGTACTTGTGTTTGTGTGAGTGCACACTGTATGAATGAGCATGAAAGTACTCATAACCTAAGAATCAATGGAAAAGATCCTTTTCATTAGAGTGGTGGTAAAAGCTGCTCTGTCATTGACCCTCTTTCTATTTTGAGCTGCACTATATACACACACCACTGTGCTGTCAAGTAACACAAGATGAAACCTCAGTTAAGAAGTCTTCATTTTTTATTCAACCAGGTTATTAATGTTACACATCACCACAGATAGAAAACATTAGCCCATAAAAGAGGACCTCTGAATAATAATAGTATTAATAATATTAGGTAATATCAAGTATTTTTACAGTCAAAATGGGGGAAAGTAGTACGATAATCACCAGCACTGAAAAATGCAGCATGTCTGTCTGTCAAAAGGTAACGCACAGACTTGAAGCACAGAAGATAAAAAAACACGCTCGTACACACATGCAGCACAAACCGACGAGCAACATTATCTACCAGCCCCTCGTGCGAGAAGCTCCACTACGAAATACAACTTGATCCACTTAACTCGGCCCTTCCTAACACAACTTTACAAAAATCAGTTCATGTACCCTTCAGATGTTTTGGTGCGTGGGAGGAAAAAGAAGAGCTTTTTTCATTCATGTGTTTGTGTGTGTGTGTATCTTTCGTTACAATATAATCAAAGTACGATCAAAAATAAAGCACTTGTTATCGGACAGAATACCTTCTGATAGTTAGAAATAACCTGGATGTATGAAATGATGGGAACCAGAGAACGACTTTATACAACACAGTATAAATATACACTGGCGGGGTGGGTGAGCAGGAGGAACACACACTTCCTCTCAGCTTGTAGATACTCATTCAAATTGTATTTCTCAGAGCTGGAACCACTGATAATTTCCATTAAGAGTTACTAATTAGAATATTTCTACAATTAATTGTTATTGTTTTATCTAAAATGTCAAAAACTAAACATAGTTGTTATTACTCAGCTCAGTGAGCAAGTGTACTTGCTCGCTTGTTCTGGGCCTTTGACCACACTACAGGGTCCTCATCAGCAGATGTAGTTTGCACATGACTTGTTTGAACACTTTTAGCTCCGTGGCTGCTGAGTGACAACAACTGATAAAGACTGTGTGGTGTGGATCAAAAGCTCTGTAGCAAGTGCATCTTGAGTTGACAGTTTTGCTGGCCTGTCATGGTGTTAGTTGGCTGTTTGTACTGTCATGTGCTCAAAAAATTAAGGATTTGTTTCATATCAAAAGTTGAGAAAAAAAAAAATCTTGGTACCACTTTCCCTTAAGGGCATACTGTAATAAGGGTAGGCCTGTTTATCTCTCCTGAGATAAATGCAAAGGATATATGGGTATAAACAATAGATGGATGGATTGTGAATGATATTTAGTCTTCTTGCAGAGACTGTCCTGAAAAATAAAACAGCCAGAAAAGCCAAATTTGATAATGTAAGACTTGCTCTTGAGAATGTCTTATCTATAAAGCTTAGATGAATTCAGTACAACAACCCCTTATAAAGTATGCATAGTTAGAAAGTGGTACCAAAACCTTTGAAATGCCAACTCTGCTAGTGACACCTGCCAGTTAACCACTCAGGACCTGCTTCAGCCAGTGTGCATGTAGGTAGCATTGGCGGTCTGCACTACGGCCGGGCAGCTTTGCATTAACATTCCCGTCACCATTGTGATTTGCCAGAGGGCCAAATGTGAAGGGCTACAGAGGGAAGAGTGCGCTAGCATGGTTTGATAAACAAACGTTAATCTCCTTAGTGCTGCTTCAGGCTCCGTGGCAGGTTTTGCACACAGCAGAGACAGACTGGCTGCCTGGCTCGCTGTGCTGTGCGGCCACCCTCTTCACTTTAGGAACAATTCTCTTTCCATTCCACCGCCTCTCGTGTTTAGAACAGTAATCCATTCAGTGACGTCTGTATAGGGGTGCCCAACTGTGCGTGATCCTCCTTATACCCACCACTCCTCCTTCTTCTCACACCCTATCCAGAAGCAACACTTCCTAAGCCGGCTCTCTCTGGTGGATACTGACAGATTTGCTTGGCGTCAAACATAAAATTCCCCATTTGGTTTGTTTATTCAGCGAGGGTAAAAAGGCTCTCATGCTTTTGTGGGTTGCGGCTAATACTCTTGAACCTGTGGTTGAACTTCACATCACTGCATTCTCTTCTTTCTTCAGCTTTTGGGTGCTTTAAAGTGTGAGTTTTTCAACTGGTTACAATGGCAAATTCTCTGTGTGTAATGGTTGGCAACCTCAAACAGCTGCGCTAGTTTAAGGAGAGCTAGTATTGCCTGTGGTTGTTTTGTTTTCTCAGTCTTATCGCCCCTCACAAGGGAAACTTGAGTTAGCAAATCCCAGACTGTACATTGTGATATCTCTTTGAGCTGCAGCCTCTTCCAATCCCTCTTTTATTGTGTCTTAAAGAAACTCGGAGGATGTGCGTGCTGAAATTGGGGCTGAAACCTGGTTGGTAATTCTTCACCCTGCTCTCTTTTGACTCCTTTTTCTTCCCTTGTCTGTTCTTTTCCCAGTCAGGGCCGTTGAGCCGGCACTGTGGGCAGTACGTGTGAGCAGGGAAGAACCAGATCCCCTGCTGAGTGTGTGTGAGCTGCCAGACCTCCCAGTGGTCCTCCACCCCTGATGCCTCTTTGTTTCCAGCATTTTGACTGAAGCTGCTGTTCTGGATTGAGAGTCTCTAAACCTTTTTGTCATTTTTCATAAATCTCTGTTCACCTGCCGCAAACGTACTTTGTTTCACTGTCTCTTTCAGCAAAGTCTTCTGAAGTACAATCATTGATATGGCAATGATGTCTGGTGTCTTTTCCCTTTACTATAACATCCTCTCATTCTGCATGGCCTTGTAGTAGTGCTCCTGCTCAGCGTGGCTGCGGGCGGAGACAGAGGGCCGACGAGGCAGGGTGGAGGAGCGGGACAATGTCTGGTTGTGGCTGTCCATCAGTAAGTCAGGATGGGGAGGAGGGGGGAGCATGATGGAGCAGGATGGGTGAGGAGGTGGTGGCATGGAGGATGAAGGGTGAGGTGGAGGTGGCAATGGAGAGGAGGATGGGTGTGGAGGTGGGGGCATCTGACAGGAAGACGGGTGAGGCGGTGGGGGCATTTGAGAAGAGGATGAGTGAGGAGGTGGGGGCATTTGAGAAGAGGATGGGTGAGGAGGTGGAGGCATTTGAGCAGATGAAGGGAGCGGTGGTGGAGGCATTTGGGAGGATAGGTGAGGAGGAGGAGGCAGGTGAGTTGAGGTAGGGTGAGGGAGAGGAGGTGGCAATGGAGAGGAGCTTGGGTGTGGAGGTGGAGGCAAGGGGGAAGATGAAGAATGGGGAGGTGGTGGCGGGAGAGGGGATGACAATACTTGCGGAGGAGGCAGGGGGGAGGAAGAAGTGGGAAGAGGTGGGGGAGGCAGCTCTGCTCCCTCAGCGCTGCCGCTGGCTGAGGAGGAGCAGAGCGAGTCCGTCTTTACTGGGAGCGTCCGGTAATCCCGGTAGTGACTGACATTGTCCTGTCGCTGCAGCGCTGTGCGGTGTTTGTCCCCTGTCGCGTCGGCAGTCATCATGTTACCACTGATGGTGTTTCTCCACTCCCACGGCTTGCCGTTATTGGCAGACACGCGCACCACCGGGTGGTGAGGGGCATGAGCATCAATTGTGACAATGCTCCCACTTCCAGCAATGCTCCCTGGGTTGCTCCCGGTGCAGCTGTCCCGATCAGATGGGATCCGGTAATAGGGCGACTCGGAGCAGTTGGACCCGCCGCCGGAGGAAGAGCCACCCTCTGATGTCTTAGTGGAGGAAGTGACGGGTCCTTGACCCTGCTGCTTAGACATGGCTATCACCTGGCAACAGAGGAAAAGCAGAATGTAAAAAGGAAAGATGCAAAAAGTGCTCAGATAACAAGCAGCTACTTCAGATCAGCTAAGATTTAGACCTTGCCATGAGATTGCTTAGTGAACTGACAAACAGTGGCTAACTATTTGCTGAGGAAGAGCATGCAATATAATCTACAGCTGTATAATGGCTTCTGAATGGACCTTGGGATGAGGCTGTTTAGCCAGCTACTGTTTCTGAGGTCAAGAGAGAACTTCCAATCTCAAGAAAATCACCAACTTGTATTTATGAAAATCACCTTGTACCACAATAAACCCAGAATGCAGGGTCTTTTATTACAGTAAACATTATTAAGGGGAATAGCAACACACTCAATATCCCTCAGAGGCATTTTGATAAGATTTATCTCCAACTGTAATTAGTGTCTGAACCCTTGTGAGAGTATTTCATATTGGAAACTAATCAGTAGAATTGCCTCAGTCCATGTTGTTCTATTTTCATTTGACCAACAAAATAAATCATACTGTAAATGTTGGGTGCACACAGGACTCGTGTCTCAAATGTATTTCTCTGACTTGGCTGCATGCCACTTGAAATTATTGCTCAGAATAATGTAGTTATTGTGATTTACAGACATTCACTTTCTATTTTCTTCCTCACCTGAGTGACTCTCTGCTGGCTGGGAGGCTGGTTGGACTGAGTGTTGGGCACACGGGGAGTTGACACTGCAATGGGACCTGTTCCCGGCTCTTTCACCCCTCCTCCCTCGGTGAGTGACAGCCACTTGGCACGGGTCTTGGCACTCTTGGGGGAGACAGGCGGTGGCCGAGTGGCCTCCTCTGGGATGTGAACAAGTGGGGGTGCCACCACCATCCTGGCACCAGTTGGTGTGGCAATGCCCTTATTGGCTTGCACTGTGGGATAAAGAGATGAAGGCATCTCCTGGTCTCCTCCTCCTTCAGCTGATGCTCCTCCTCCTTCATCTCCATCTCTCCCATCCATTCCCTCCTCCTCGTCTCGTGAGCTCTGGCTGCGGAGCTCCAGAGAGCGCTGCTTCCACTCTGACACAAGCTGCCGAGACCTCTGTGGGTCAAAGGGCACATGGAATGTCATGTGACGTTGCGTGGTGGCTGGCTCATCAGACGGGGAGATGGGGCTGTTGCCATTCGCCACTCGGGGCAAGGTGTTGCTAAAGGTCACCATGGTTTCCTTGCCCATGGGACCCCGCGTTGCCAGGAGCTCCACATCAGCACTTGCTCGTTTGAGGGAGGCCAGGGATGCTTTTTCCCTCCTCACCTTACTCCGGGCCCCAGACCCAAGTCCCGCCCCCAGCTCCTCTCTGCTCTCAGACACCCTGGGAGTCTTTCTGTACAGGGAGTCATGACTCCGCTGACTCAGCACCCTCAGGCCATCCTTCTGCTGAGCCGGGGTCAGTCTCTGCAAAGAGTGAGCATCTTCTTCTGATGCTTTGAAGTTTCCCACTGCATACACGGCCTGACAGGGGAGGACAAAGGGATACAGGGTGAGAGGTGGTGAGGAGAAATAAATGAGGAGATAGAAGTACCCAGCATGTTAACTAAAGGCTTAAGCGTGAAAATCTATTTTCTTTAATCTTTAGGAGGGAAAAAATGTATATTCCCATTAGTGAGGAAGCGAGTGCATGAATAGGCATCTTTCCTTCTTCCTCCCGTTTAGTCTGAGGTCAGCATGAATCACTCTCTTACCCCTTCTCTCAGGATTCATCCTGTAATGAGGGAGAAAAAAGCTCCCCCCTGTTAAAAACTGAGAGACGAGAGAAAAGAGAGTGAGAGGAGGAGGGAAGCGTGGAAAATGGCAACGACAAGTTTTCTTAAAATGAAGTGTGAAATTGTTCCAGAGAATTCTTATCGGATTATTCATTCTCTCTCCCTTCTCTCCGTAATAGAAAAAGCTATATATAGAGCCTGCCAAAAAAAAAGAAACTGCTGGGAGAGAAAAGTATGGAAGCCACACGGAGAGGTGATGGAAAAAAGAAGCATTTGTTAGCACATGCTGTGATAGTGTTAGAATAATACAATGGGACGACTCAGTCAAAGCAAAACAACTAAACCACTTTATTTAAAAGAATAAATCTATTTATGTGTATTCAGTCATTCCCACTTCGCTGCATGCTGACTGTTAACTACTCCCTGGGGACAAAACAAATCCCTAAATACATACAAACATGCTGGCGTTCATTCCACAAACTAAATAGGAAATAAGACAGTCATTTCCAGACAATTTTGCTTGTTCAGATGTCGTTGATTGAGTTACACTCACCATAGAAGGAGCAATTATATTGAAACCAGCTAAGTAAATTAAGTTCCACTATATTTTGCTTACAGATTTTAGTATGGGGCATGACAGGTCTGATAAATACTTTGCTATGCTTGTCATGTACAATTTTGTGCACCTCGTTTAACTAACCAGGTATACGCCGATCCCGGCTCCAATGAGGTATCCCACATAGACGTCTATTGGGTGACTGCGGTGCTGAGTTATCTGCGTAAGTCCAGCGAGGCCTGCTGCCATGCAGAAAGCGAACACCAGCAACGGCTTCAGCAGCTTGGTTGTGCTGCTGATGCTGGCATTGAAATACATCTGTGGAGAGAGAAGCACACATAAATATGCATAAGACACACTACCAGACATATGGAGACGGGATGGAGATGTCACTGAAAGGCATAATAACAAACTGGAACAAAAGTGTGACCGCAACAGTAGAGAGATTTACAGTTCAGAGGAACAAAGGACAGATATTGTAACTGTCCTCTACATCTAAAATTTTGTTACAAAATGTTGGTTTTAATGCGGACAAAACAAAAAATATAATCTGATCATTGATTAATATGATTACAAGTTATTACTTCAGAGGTCCATTATGACATATATTTTTAGCTTTAGACAGAATCACACTGGCTGTTTCGCCCTGCATCCACTGTTTTTGCTAAACTAAGCAAGTATGTAGCATTATTCCTCCTACCAAAATAATCCAATAACGGAGAACTCATTCCCACTGCAAAAACATTTCTGTAAAGTAAAATGTCTCATAATGTTTTTGTTCCATAAAAATTCTGCACATGAGGTTCACTTAATCATGAAGATGAAAATTCTTTGACAGTAAAACAAAGTGGGGAAGTGAGCTGGGAGAGAGAACGTATTTACAGTTACATTAAAATTCTCTGCATGCACACTATATTTCGACTCCATAAACTGGGGTGAGTGACAGAAAAGCATGCTTTGCAAAAGCTTTAAACAAGCTTGTCCATCTAGCTCTGAGCGCAAAAATCCCCCTTTTCTTGACACAAGAGAGGGTAAGAAGATCAGCAGAGAGACATTTTACTTATTTTCAATGCAAATCACATTTTTGTTGGCTTTGTCTGTGGAATAAAATTCTAAATATGTGTGGTGTGAGGAAATCAACTGAAATCAACTCCATGAAGATATTTTTTGAGGCTTAATACAAGAAATACATGTTATGTAGTGAGCAGTGAAGAACAATACCAAATAACTTTTTGGGCTGCTTCTTTACTTTGCAGAGATTAGGCAACATGTTGTAACTCTAGCAACCAAAACAGCTGCTTTCCTCCTCCTCTCCTGAAATAAGAAATCCTGTCTGGTGAGCTTTAATGAGCACACTCTGGGCTCATTGAGGCAGCAGTGATATGGCCAGTAGCTCACAATAACCATTGGTGGAGGATGGTGTGTGTTTGTGTGTGGGAGGGCGTTACCTCATGGAAAAATGACAATGCTACTTTACTGTACAGTTCACATACTGCTGCAGTCAGCAGTGGATGGAAAACAATAAAAAACAACCTAATATGCACCAGGATGCAGTGAAGAATGAAATGAAAAAAAGACAGTTCTGTAATTAATTTTGTACCTTTTTGGCCTGAGAGTACTGTGAAGAAAACACTATAATGCAATTGTGACTTACTGCATATAGAAAGTGACAATGATTGCATTCCAGCTACACATACGTTGATATGCAGGGACTAATTTTATGCTGTCAGCAGCAATGTTTGTTAAGGATAAGTAGTAGTTATCTTGAACACAGATCACTGAAGAGATAAAAAAATATTGTCAGACTCATTAAAACTGGAAAAAATCCAAAGATGAAGAAAAACACTGCCATAATATTAGTAGTTGTAATATTTGGCAAGGATGTTCTACAGCAAAACAGGATTCAGTAGTAATTAAATAAAGACATTCAAGCATCCAGTATATGGTGCAAATGGATCATAATCAAAATACACAAAAACTGTCAGCAAGAAAGACACAGAAGTGCTTACGGAGATATAGACAGCAGCGAAGCCAGAGAGTGTTGCATGCTGGGATGGAAAGGTTTTCCTGAGGGGAGAAAGGTGAAGAGTTAGGTGTGAAAGAGTGAGAGCAGCAAAAGAAGGAGATTCGTGTTCTTACAAAAAAAGGCTGTTTGGATTCAGAGCGTGTTTATTGCCCCTTGAATAAACCTGAATAAAGCTGTCGTGGTGGCTCATGTTATTTGTGATGTCTGGATTGTATTTGACATTAAAACCAGAGTGCCTGCCTAACTGTATTTGTCAAACTGAGTGTGTCCTTGGATGTGAGCATTAATAAACACAAACACCAAGAGCACCATGGGGCATTAGTGGGAACATTAGGGGAGAGTGAATGAGTCGTGGTCAAAGCTGCTAATTTAGAGTTTAGGAAGCTGAATCACAAATCTCATTTAATTTGTCTTATTAAGCCACTCTTTGTGTGGGTGTATTTATCCTCGTGTCATAATATATTGTGTTTACCTACTCCCACTACTTCGGGGCTAAAGCTGTGTGTGTGTGTATGTTTTAGTTAGGTAAGTGTTTTGTATGTCTAGCATGTCTTTGTGAACACCAACTTGAGTTATAGACCTTCAGAGTGAGGACATTTTCTTTCAAAGTGAGTATCTTTAAGCTGGTCCTTAAACTTTTAAGGTTTTTTGAGGGTCAAGAATTTAAGATGCTAAGTGCTAACATGCTAATAGTTTGACAGTAAGTTGTTATTGTTAATGCAAGGTGTAGTTCAACATTTTGGGGAATATGCTTATTGCTTTTTTTCCTCAGAGTTCGACTGGAAGATTGCTACCATTCCAAGTACAAACATCTGTGCATTTGCACAACTGGGATTATTGCCCTATGAGCTATATTTAGCTTTAATCTTTTCTGTCTGCGTGCCCTTACTATGCCTGTCTTATACACATATGCTATAGTTTTTGTCTGGTCTGTTTTTTACACCCAAGAGTATCTTCAGGAGCCAGACTTAGCTACAGCACCTGCTGCAGCTGGGCACAATGAGAATTTGTAAGGGCAGTGTAAGTCATCTTGCATAAATAAGCTTCACTAAGCAGCATATCATGAGTAAGCAACTCTTGCATTATTTTAAAAATCCAACTGTACCAACAACACTTTCAGTCTTTTGCTACTTTAATCTCCTGTAATCCTCTTCAAATGCAAATGAGTTGTGATGACACCTCACCTTGTGGTTTGCATGTACATGTGCACTCCTGCAAAATAGTAAAGTGTAGCAATACAAAGAATACTGTGCAACCACTGTAAATCCTTTTATCATTGTAACTGTGTTATGGCATTGTCTAAAAAAGGGAATATATATATTTGTCTGAGCAGAGCCTCAGCTGCAGGAATGTATATAATACATGGTATGTTTATAAATGGCTCTGTGCATCAAAGCAAGAGCAAGCAACTGGCTCCAGCTTGTGAAATTCTTATTTAATGGCATGAAAACAGCAGAGCTAGACAGCTGAGACACATATGAGTAATATCCTGCACAAATAATCTGCTCATTTATTGTAATTAATGCACCATATTTGTGGGTCTACATCATGTCTTCTGTTGTTTTGTATGCAGGTTTTTTTTTTTTTAATTCTGGAATTTCAGATCTAAATGTTTGTGCACGTCTCACCTTGCTGACATGATGGCATACTGGTCTTTCCCCATGCAGATGTCCCGTGTTATGTAGGCGTTGTTGTCACATGACACTCCCGGGGCCGTGTAATTGGGCTGACAGACGGTGAGAAAGAAAGGGGCGTGGTAACCAGTAGCTAACTGGATGACATCTGTCACCAGGGCTGTTGCCAGGAGACCGAACACATGAACACCTAAGGGAGAGAGGGATGAGAGACGGAGATAGAGATGGAGACAGCTTTGGTAAATGAACTAAAAGCCCCTGGTGGTTTCATCACATTGAGCTCTTTTTTGAACACCTGCAGTGGAAAACAACGTTGAATTTGCTCCAACAGCCTGATGTGGCACCACGAACCCCCGGTTTGTTACGTTATGAAGTTTTTCTGCAGACAGTGAAATTTGGCAAGGTGAATTAATTACTCTTTTCACTTCAAAGCTCAAAGTCAGCCTTAAGATATTTCCCATGGAGAATTATATCATGCCTATTTCATTTTAAGTCACCCTTCACTTAATGCATGTAATTAGCTTATTTCTCTACTTTTAAAAGTGGAATCAGGTTAGCGGCTCAGCCAGTAAGTGAAATCATTTGTCTGAGTCTGAACTGATTTCTATCTTAAAAACAACAGCATCTTGTTTCCAACTACTGAAAGCAGATGGTTCTTTATGATATTAGCCCTGCTGGTAGCGTAATATCAAATAAAATATATATCTGAGGACATGTTTATCTTCCATATGCACACTTTGAAGGCTTAGCTATCTGTCTGACGGCCATGTTCATAGTTCATTTCAGTTATCTGGATGGCAATAGCATGAAGAAAAACAGACATGAAACACAATGCAACTCCAAAAGAGACACATTTATGTTCAAACTGTAAAATACTTAAAGAAATTGCTCCTGTAATGCTGTCACACTTAGACAATTATCAATTTACTTTAAGACACTGCATTAGTAATCACCTTAACGGGGTGTTTGCTTTGGATCATGGGATAAAATGCTATTTATAGGCCTCTGTATTATCAACAGAGTATATGTATAAAGCAAAATAATGCTGTTTGACAATCTGTGTTATAATGAGACCCTTTAAAAGACAGCCCCTGGGGCAAGCTCCACCACAGCTATTGCTATGTCCATGGCAACGTACATATATATCCAAGTTATCTTGGGCAAACCCTGAACGATATTCACAAACAAAAAACAATGCTTTGGATTAGAAGGTGACCTTAATTCCTAAAACTCCCTCCAAAAAAGCCCCAAAAGGATTGGTAGTGAGACGTACCAACGAAGCGCACGGTTCTGCGTAGGAAGGAGTTGAAGCTGCAGCCTCCAGCATTGATGCTGCTCTCTGACTTGGGACATGTCTTCAGTTTGGATTGCATACAGTACATCAGGCCCTCCCCCATCATAATCTACAGACAGAGGCAGAGAAGTAGGTGAGAAAGAAACACACAAAAACAGATATTGAATATTCTAAAATATTTTAAAACATCAAAGACAGTAGGACACAAAAACTGATAAGGAAACAAAGCAATAAAGCTGCTATTAATGTCAAATGTCCCTTTCTGTGATCATGATCTATGGTGAGAGAAAGCTATGGAGAGAAAGAATGGATGCTGGGTGCTATTGAGCAGCGATCACTTCCAATCAGAGTGATAGATGAGTGTTGGAGAGGTCTGCTCGTTTCCATGCTGCTGATGGATTAGCGGTGTGCGTGTGTGTGTGAATGTTTGTGTATCGATCGAGGGAACCTGCAGACTGGTTGATGGTGTGTATTGGAATGTCAGGTGTGTATTTATCAATGTGAGCATTGATTCTGCATTTCTGAGGGGAGACTGAATTTGCTTTGTGAGTGTTCGAGAAGCTGTACGTTTGCATATTTGTGTGATCTATGATTGTGTCTGTACACAAGCGTTTCTGTGTGATGAACATGTGTAGTACTCACTGGAAGCCCCCAAACCCCAAGACACGCATTAGATCACTGATCCTCTGGGATAAGAGTTTATCCTTGTGACTCCAATATGGGAGGATGCTCTGTCAACATTTTTACATGAGCAATGGATCAAATGTCTCTCGTGAACAAACCCACAGGGAATTATTACTCAGCAAATTTTTCTTTTAGCTTTCTTAACGTACTGTTCTGGCGGTACAGACTGCAAATTTGGCTTTCATCAGTACAGTTTCCACCTGTGGCGTCAGGTTTCAGGTGCAATAAAAACATTAAAAATGCATTAAATCAGCAAATCGACTTTGAGGATGTATATTAATCTAATTTTGAAAGAATGTCATTATCATAGCATTCCTTATTGTTGTTGGGACATATATATGTTTACACAGTCACACTGTGGTGACAGAAGTCACCATAAAGTAAATCATTAAATGTTTGGGTGATGACTAAGTTCAGGGTTAAGGTAAGGTTAGGCCACTCAGGCAAGTAGTAGTTAAGGTTAGGTTGAATCTGCAGTGTAAGTCCATGTGATATCCTCTGAAGTAATGGAAACATCATGTGTGTGTGTCTGTATGAGTGATGGACTTACGGACGCTGCAGGACCAGCGAAGGCCAAACTCAGCAGCATCAACAGAGGGATGAGCTCATCTCCCGTCTCTACGTAGGGCATGGAGAGGTCACGGTCATAGCAGCGGAAGCCCACCATTGCAGGGGACAACACATCTGTCAGCTCCAGGAAGTACAGGGACACCAAGGAGGACAGAACGATGGGGAGCTGGACGAGCATGTGCACATATACATACACACACAAACAGAAACACCCGCCACAGACACCAAGACAAGGACAAAGCAAAGAGTGACTAGCATTTAATATTTGCCTGGGACGAGGTGATTCATCTACACTATTATCTCAGTTCTAACACAAACAGCTAATATACACCTTCACAAACACACACACGCCAGGGAAAAGTAGAAAGTGATGACACCAGAATATTTGTTTGTGAAGAACATCAATCTCTGCTTTCAATCAAGGTCTGATGCGTTCAAGTGCCATCAACACAAAACCTGACTGTTAGACCCTTAACAGCAGAGAGAGTGATTCAGCCGCTGATCAGTTCAGTAAATGCAGTGAGTCATAGCACTGGTATATGAAAAAGGTGATCCAATCTACACATACCTCTACAAAATAAAAGCATGGCAGCAGTGTCATGCTGTCTTTGGGGGGTTTCTTCTTGGCTTTGTTTTTGGGGGACGTCATCTTGGGGTGGGACCAGTCACAGCCTGTTGGGATAACAAATTGCAAAGAGAAGTCAGAGAGGAGTTTCAGAACACTTTCATGGATCTCTAGCATTAATATTTTTCAAAGCCTCAAAAAGTTCAGCATCGAACTCTTGCCAGGCCTACACTTGTCTGATGAATGAAACATAGATTCAAAAATCTGTTTCAAATGATGGTTATGGCTTACAGGTTTAATATTGCACACATTTAAATGCATTAGTCTGAAGAATGACACCTTGTGTTAGTGAAGAGATGATTAAAATTAGCAACTTTGTTATAATGTTTGGTAATGAGGTGTATCATTAGTTTTTGCATAGCCATACACATTCAATAATAAGGCCTGTAACTCTGCAAATGCACATTTAATAACTCGACTCATTTACCCTATGTTAAGATCTAAATACATAAAAAGACTAAATTCTAATTGAAAGGAAATGTTTGAATTAACCGACTGAATCCTCTACTTAAATAAACTTACAAATGGTTGGTACACACTTAAATTCATGTTCCTCGCAAACCCATAGACATACACACATGCAGACATCTCCTGCCATCAGTAACCTGTAGGCGATCAAAAGGCCGCAGAGAGAAGTAAGAGCCCAAGGGCCCAAATGGAAAACTAAACAGAGTTAAATATTTACAGCTCCCCATTTCTTTCTATCTCTGCATCTCTCTTCTCTATCCATTTCCTGCTATCTCCCTCAACCTACCTCCCAGTCCTCACCTCTCCCACTTCACTTTTTGACATTTTACTTATCATTTTCTTAATCCCACCCCCTTTCTACCAATCTGCCTTCCTATTTCAAAAGCTTTTCTCTTGACCTGTCTTGTTTCTTTGTCTGTATTACCTCTAGTTCCCCATCGATTCCTCTTTGTCTGTCGACCATCTGTTGGGTCAGTGTTGGTGTTTCAATATGAATTTCACTCTAGCCAAGATGATAAACCAATATATTGGTTTGGGTTGGGCCACCCACAAAACACACAGTGAAACTTTGTGTGGCACACCTGCTGACACACCTATTAAGAATAACAATATTGTTGGAGTGGAGAATTTTCTTTTCCTGTGATTGTGTAAATATCATTTCTAGTTACAGTTTGCTATGTTGGCACACAAATTGTAAAATTTAAGACAGGAGCACAAAATCAGCTGATCTGATGCATCGTTCCAAAAATAATATCCTTCAGGAAAATGATATTGTGCTGAAAACTGTCTAGGCATCTCTGCCTATTCCTGCCGCTGTCATCTACTGCCTCTTGTTACTTCTTTCTCTCTATTTTTGTGTCTTTTGCATGTTTTTTGTTTGACTTTGCTTATTTCTGTCTGTCTTGTCCTTTCAATGCCACTCTTTCCCCATTTTGTCTCCTTGAAGAAAATCTGTCTACAAATCCCCATCTCTGCTTTTTCTACCCTTCTCCATCTTGCCTCCTCTTGCTATCTGTCCTTCTGTCTTAACACCTCTCTCTCTCTCTACCTTTCACCCCTTCTTTTCATCTCCATCCTCCTTTCACTGTTTCTGTCTGTTTCCCTCTTTCTCTCCAAGATAAGAGGGCCTGACCCTGAGGCAGTGTAAGGCACAGAGAATCAAAGACTTCTACAGTCTAATTTCCATGACCGCTAGAAATGAAGAGGAAAGGAGGGAAGAGGAGAGAGGAGAGGAGAATAGGAGAGAAGTGGGGACAAGATAAGCAGAGATCAAAGACATAGAGAAGACGAATGATAAAAAAGCATAAGAGTGTAGTGAGAGTTTGTGTATGTCTGGTAGATTTGTACATCTGGTGGTGTTGGTGGGGGAAGCGGTAGGTTGGTGGCGGGTGAGGATCAGAGACAGGGAGGATATTGGGATGGATGGATTCCAGTGTAGCTGAAAGCAGCTTAGGAAGAGGCTGGGTCCTGGGTCTCACTCTCCCAGCAGCCTGGTCTCAGTGACCTACTCCAGTCAGCACTTAAACCTCACCCCAACTCACATCGCACACACACACAGAACAGGTCTCTTTGCTGAAGACTGGGGCTAGTTTATCTGTCACACCAGCACTTGTCCTCTGGGGCACGTCATGTGCGTGTGTGAGACTGCAAAATGTGTGTAGTCTGAGCTGCTGTGTATTTGTGCGCACAAACATCACAGCAATTCCTGCACATCTTGTCCGTGCATGTATGTGCGTGAAAGAGAGGTGGGTTGTATAGCCTGCGGTGGACTGCAACAGTGTGTCAGACAGCAAAGAAGCTACAAGACTTGGTGACCACCAACACGAGACTGTTGGTGTGTGTGTATGCGTATGTGACAAATAAAAAAAATATATAGAGAGAGTGTCTCAGTAATTGTTAGGCTGCCATGATTCCTTACACATACAACATTACTCTCTTATTCAGTGGGTTTAATGATGGTTTTTCAGAAGCTGTCTGGATCTCCCATAGGTGTTCAGCTGAGTTGAGATGAGGTGACTGAAGGCATATGGCATTATGTTCATACTCATCAAACCACTCAGGGAACCTTCATGCCCTGTTGGAAAACAGCTACTTTGGTCAGGTTGCTCCACAAATTTACTATCGTGTATATCATAGCATCTTTACTATATTAGAACACATTTGAGCATAGCATAGAACTGCATGGCATAGAGCGTGGAGAAAATTAATTTTGATATTACCTAGTACCTATTCATTACCAAGTTTCAGGTTCTCAAACCTTTGTGTGGATTTACTGGTTTTCTTTGTGTCCTGTGATCATAAACTTGATATATTTGGTTTTTGGGACAGTACAGAACATTTGAGAATGACACAATGGGCTGGCTGTTATCTGCATTTGTCATTAGTTTCTTAGATAAAACAACAACAACTGAAAAATCAATTAACTGAGAAGATCAATGACAGATTAACTGATATTGTAAATAATTGTTACTTGCATCCTCAGTGGTTTTAAGAGTTTTGGATTGATTTAAAGGAGAGGGAGAAACATATCAATCCATATCAATACATTAATTATGCAAACAACAATCTTTCGTATGCTGAAATGTTCGATTAATTTCAAACACCCTGAGTGATATTGCCATTCTAGTTAATGTGCTCTAGAGTATTGATGTTTTTTCTTGAAGATCATTGTTTATATTTAATCAAGCCCAGCGAAAAGTGATGGTCCAATTTTGAAAACATTACTACCTGAGTTTAGTCAAAGTCAGCCAATATTAGACATAAAGAAGCATTTAGGAGGGATTCCATATACCTCTGTCTGTATACGCAAACACTTATGTAGTATTTACAATATAACCATATATGTATAATGTAGTACAGTATAGTACTCACATCCATGGTGCCTCCAAGAAGGCCATTGACTTAGCATTAAAAGCAGAATGCACAGTGTTAAGTGGCTGCTCTTTTATGACCCATGGCTCACAAACATGAACTTGAAAATGAAAGAATAAGTCCAATATATGCATTTTCCATTCCATTCATCCAAAGTTACCACGCCAGCTGTATCCATACAGCTGTGTCCATGTCCACTGCAGGGCCCTTAACAGCCAGAGAGATACAAAGGGCCATATGCTATTGAAGAGAGCAGTTAAACCGTCATTTTAAGCTGCTATTAATATTACTTTGATAAGTTATGTATAAAAACTGTATCCTTCCTGGAGGGAAAATATGTTTTTCTGAAAATGCAGTTTGATTGTAGCAGTTGCTCTTTCCTCAAGGTATTCACCTTCGGGTGACATAGTTAAGATTTTTACTAGCCACTGGATCAAATGGATCCGCAATAAAGGGACACATTGCTGTGTAGGCTATTGATAACATACTCCACCACAAGCAGAAATCATCAGATTGCGTGTGAGATCATCAATTATGGAAACGTGAAAACCATGTGCTGAGGAGCGGTAGGTGGGGGATGCATGCGGGGGAGAGAACCACAATACTACCGGACAGCCTGAGCACTCACCTCTGTCCCGGGGGCTCCGTGAATTCACCGAGTCCCGTCGCCCCCTTCCCCCTCGGCGTGGTCGTGCGTGCTGCTCCAGTTTCGCGGTGCACAGTCCCTTTAATCCATCTCCGGCGTCTCCCAAGTCACCCCGAAATTCACAACCCCCCCACTATTATTTTATAGAGAGCGCTCCGGTGCGAGGCTATTCTTGGATCACTGAAGGAGACCGGGAGAATGAGGTTGGATGGGAGTAAGTGGGGAGACCTACAGAGGAAAGGCAGGGATGGCGAGAGAGAGAGAAGAGAGGAGAGAGAGAGCAGGGTTGCTGATGGTGGAAAGTCCAATTTGCGGCACTTGCGTTCCTCTCCTTTCTATTTCCTGCCTTTGGATAAGTGAGAGTTTCACGTGGGTCCACCAGGTTCCTCCCCTTTACTTGCACCTGCAGGTTTTCCTATTTCTCATTGAATAAATAACATGGATACGTTTGAAAATCTCCCAAAAGCTGTTTTTTAATGCAAGGCATCCGTCACACGGTTTTCGGGTTCGCAGGCAGCTTCATAGCGCGCACATACACACACAAAGGCATGGGGGGGCCGAGCAGGGCCGTGGAGGAGGGGAGAGGAGGGGGGTGCACAGGGGGAGGAGAGAGTGTGGTGTATGTGCTTATGGTGGGGGGAGGAGACAGTCTGGTCCACACATACTCACTTCTCTCTTCCTTTCCGTGCTGAATTCCTGTTTCGGGGCTACCGCCGTGAGGCGACCGAGACAAAGGGGTAGATTTTGGAATGTGTGTGTGTGTGTGTGTGTGTGCATGGAGCAAACGCGGCCTGCGCATGTGTGCGAAAAAGCGAGGGGGCGGTTTTGGGAGATAACCTCTCATCTATAAAGCAAGAGCCAATTTCACTGTAATTATAATATTAGGCTCTGCATCAGATACGCCTGGCGCCTCTCTAAATGCCATCAGATCCGTTTTTGTGACCCCCACCCTCTCTATCATCCCCAGGCTGATGCTTCATATGTCTCTGCCTTTGTTTACTCTGAAAGGGTGTGGCAGGCGTCTGACCACTGTGGTGCATTTGGATCCCACAGGAGGATCCGGTGCGACGCTCGAGGACACGCGTGCACGCACCGTGTAATGGCTCTGCATTCGCACGAGAGTCAAGACACCTCTGCGATTCACTGACTCATCATGAATGACATTGCGGCAATTAACATTAAACAGTCGGCGGGCGCGTTGCGTTGGGTTTGTGGCGTGTTTGTGCGTGTGCACTTTGATAGTTGCTGAAGATTATCTGTGTAAGACATCTATACATTTTCCTCCCACAGTTATCAATTCTTGATGGGGCTTAAAACTGAACTTAAACATCAATTTAGCGCCCACGTGTTTTTCTCTCTCTACATCTTTTTGAATTATCATGTCAATAATTCTGAGAAGTAAGTGTAGCGCCACGTTCAGGGACACTTGCAGCCTGTGTTAATATCTGTGCAGACTAATTTGAGAGGGAAGTCGCCTGCTGACCAGTCTCCAATGGTTTTACACTCATTCAGATATTTGTACACAGGAGCACCACCACCCCCTCCTCTCAACCCCTCTTCCAATCTCTGTCATTTGGCTCTGTGTCGCTGCTTGGTTTTGGATGAATGGGGGCGCCCCATTTAGTGTTGATCCTGTCTCCAGTTGCCAGGGAGTTTCTCTGGTTCTCATGGGGTACTCCCACCTCTGCACCCCTCCGGGTCCCTACCCAGAACCCCCACCCCGACATCATCACACACACATACACACACACGCTCGCAAACCGACAACGCCACCCCACCAATAATACCCAAGGGCTGGTCACAGCTGGCAGGAGCTAATAAACTCATCACTCACAGTGCCTGGCTCCTATTTACCTACTAGACAAAGCACTATAGAGAGGGAGGGAGAGAGACATGTGAGGTGGAGGTGGATGAACAGTCTTTTCTGCTTCCCACAGGCTACTCATATTCCTCTCAACATGGTGAATTTGGTCACAGTTACACTGTGCAGAAATGCAGAAATTCACAATTGTATTTCCCTAATGCAGAGAGCATTATCAGCACTAACCCAAGTTGGATGGTAATTGATAGCTGGGGGGTGGGGGGTACATTGGGGATTTTTTTAGTTTGATTAAAATTCTTCTTGAATGCCATTCACACATGTGACCCAATTACTTTGTCTGAGCAAAAGGCTGATCATCTCCATTCACATATACACAGGGATATCTGGGTTTCCCTCTAGGGAAAAGAAAGATAAAGTTAAAGTATCTGAGTGCACAATCACATGCAGACAACCCACACATACAGAACGCCTGCATTTTTGCATGGGTAATGCAGGGTTAGGCATTCACGCAGGGACAAACATACTGCATACATGCACATACAATAAATGCAGACTTCCAGCCTGATGCAGTGTAATGCAAGCACACACATTTCACATGTGTGTTGCATGAGAGCATCTAGGTTAGGCAGATGTCTGCATGTAGACACAATCACCCATCCATCTACGAAAACCCACACAATTCAGCTATTGGATTCTGATTGATTGATTTTTTTTTTTTTTTTTACAGCCCATTCAAGGCACCCCGACACCCGACTCAAAGCCCATTGTTTATTTTATTACAAGGAGAATCCAACCATGTGCCGAGTGCAGAGAACATGTGATTGATTGGCTTTATCACTGTGCGATTATCCTCACTTTATACAGTCTGGTCGATGCACTGGCACTAAATCATCAGCATGCTACTCCCATCTCTCTCTTTCTCATCCTCTTCAAACATCCCACGTGCTGTTGCCTCTCATCTGTACTGAAGAATTATATTTTGTAGTATCAATTTCACTCCTCCCCTCACTGTCAGATTTCATCGAAGCAGTGGGTGATTTGTTAATTTTCACACAATGGGATCACCATAACCCAAACATCTGTAATAAAAAAACAATATCTGCATTCTTGTCTCCTTTAAAATACTTTGCTACAGACCAGAACCTGTGCTGTAGAGTACGTGGAATGTAAAGTAGTATAGGGTTGAGTATTTAGGTTAGAGAATATTATAGATCCAAGACAAAACTGACTCAAGGGTGAGACTGAGAGAAAAAGATGCAATCACAAATCCATTTGCTACTTCAGCACCATGGACAGCACCATGGATTTATCAATACACAGCTGCACAGTTGTGGTATGGATGTTTCAGAGCCATGATCAGGGCTGTAGATTCAAACTTGCACAAACCTCAAACAGATAAAGGATAATACTCTCTGCTACTAGGGGATGTAGGGGGGGATGGCGGGTTAACAAGCATTTTGGTCATTTGGCTAACAAGGAGGGTGGTATACCCCTCTCATACTGCCTCCTGAGCCTGAGCAGAGAGATGGTATTTTAAAGGAGTATCAATAGCACTATGATTATGCAGCTAAGAAAACACACACCTATAATGTGGAATGCAGGTCTATAAATCAATACAGAAGAAATATGTGACAATGATTTCTGCCATGTTATCTAGGCCACCGGCTCATGGGGTGACTGAAGTATGACTGACTAGAAAATGTGACACATCTTTGAGATAAAATGTTCAGAAATGAGAACAAGTCTCCACCACACTGTAACTAAAACATCCCTAATGTGAATTCTCTGCAGGCATCTCCACCCCACACTCCACATTCATGAGCCTTGGGACATGTTCAAGTGCCTCTCTGTGGCGAAAAGCTGTCATTACATGACAGGTTAAACAACAGCATTATAACCCCAGATGGGGTAGCACTTAGATCTTCTCCTAAGTGGCCTCAAGAACACATGCATTTCTTGGTGAAGTCTCACACTTTATTTTGACTGGTCTAATGCAGATTATAGTAGATATGACTATTTAGATGGACTCAACTTCAAAATGACTTCAAAATGTGATAAAGTAATTGACTGGGGGCTTATAGACAATTCAAGTTGTATTTATTTAAGATAAATACAAATTTAAGATATTTAAGATAAATATCACAATCACCTACAAGTCCCACATAGAAATTGCTCAAGTGCTCCACTGTGCAACTTGGATATAGTGAGTTTAGATAGATAGCTCAATATAGCTGATATGCTCTGGATCACTTATCGTAAGTTGTGTTGCACTGTGCATTTAACTGTGCAGCAGGATGTGCACATACAGAAGTCCTCTTCTGTCAAAATGTTCATATCTTTATGTCCTTTCACCTACAATTGCAAGACTCACGGGTCTTTAACGCTGATGTCACTTTTTTCCCCGCTAAAGCTTCTCATTTTGCCCACCAGAGGTAATGCTGCACCTTTATCATGCAGCACAGTGGATGCTGAAGCATTAGTGTGGAGCAGAGATTTTGCCCTCTTGAAGCTGCATTACACAGGCTCCTGAGCTTGTAAACAACAATTGTCCTATACATTATGATTCTGTTTTCTATTATTTTGTCTGAATTGAATGCAAACAAAAATTTTGAACTGAGACCAGACACGCCACAAGACTTGTGCCCCCCCAAAAGTCCTTAAATGCAGCTCTTTCCATCCCGTTATCCTCAAAAGTGCTGAGCAGAGGCACCTTTTAACCTCTTTATACCGGATGAGCAATAATTGTTAGAGTAAAAGGTGTGTGTCAGAGAAAAAAATCCATCCTAAAACCAAAGCTACATAATTTCAGCAGAAATAGGGATAACATCAAAATACCAGATGAGGAACAAAATATACCACATTGTTAACAATCAACAATCATGCCATGATATTTTCTAACAGCACATTTGTGTTGATGTTTTTTATGCCAGCGTTATTTTGGGGAAAGCTTTGTATCATGTAGAAGATGACCACGGAAATTTTCATTTTGATAAAATCCTGTCAGCAAAAATCATGAAAACATTTGATTTAATGATGATGCATGTATTAAAAAAAATGAATCATTAGTGGATTTTAAAGGGCTTCGATTGGGGACTGGGACATTGTGTTCTCTGTATTATCCTTAAATTATCCAAGGAGGTCAAAACTTTTGCATGGTATTGTCATTAGTTTCTGCCAACCTTTTCAAAAAATGAGTTAACACTCAAAATATGAAATAATGCAAGTAAATAAGTATATAAATGTTTATTTCAAAACATGAGAATGGTCATTATGATAAAATTCAATAATATGCTGATACAATTTTTAGAAGGGGTAAATTTAAAAGTATCTGTTTAAATATCCAGTACCACAAGCTCTTTCTCATTAAAGACCTAAAATATATATATATTTTTTTCCTCATAGACACCATGGCATGTGAACACAACCACTTCACACCACAGCAAAGTTTGAAACGTTTACATGTAGATCAGTACCATCAAAAAAAGCCTAAAGTTCTGTTTCAGTAATATCAGCGTCTCAGACCTGTGGGCCAGGGACAGTGTTGAGAGACTCACACCAGACTGAGAATCACAATACTATAAGGTGACATTGCATTGTGTAGTACTGGAGTGATTTCATAAAGGCCTTCTTTCTCCAGGTTCTGTGCTCACTGGTTTAGCTGGGATAAAACCTCAATCCATTAACTCCATTGTCCATAGCCGCGGGAAGCAGGGATGCAGCTCCCTCTGGTGGTTGACTGAGTAACTGAACAATAGTCCCTATACAGTCAGCCTCCGATGAGCCCTCTGCCTCTGCATCATTGCACAATTATTGACATGAGGCATAAAACGTATTTCACTTAGTTTTTAGTAGAAAAAATATTATGCTTTCTTGAGTTGAAATTGCAGAAATGTGAACATCAATTTTAATATTTAAAAAAACAAAAACATGACGTCTCAGTTATTGGTGTGAGTCAATTGTAATCTTCTCTGCTGTGTGAAATCATGCGCATTACAGTCACATAGCGCAAAATTAATGCCAGACTTATAATAGGTTTCTTGAGTAATGAATACAGTGAATAAATTCATTTCAAATTGATGGCACTTGTTTACAGGCCAGAGCCACAGCCTGCGATGATACCTGTAAGTGACCGTTTTGAGCTATTTGAGGATTGGCGTTGATCTGGTAATCAAAAGGCCCATGAAGGAGGCTTTCAGATTATCATTTTCCTCTGTAGTGTGCATGTCTCCAAATAAGCACAAAGTTTAGACATCAACTACAGCACTTTGGAAAATGGAAACAATTTGGAACACCAACACCCAAATACACGACTCCGAGTCCTGTTGCTGCAGAAACTGCTGCTCTTGTTAAATTTAAGGGTACTACTGCAAGTGCTGGGATTGGCCAGCTGTATTTCCCACAACAAACTCCATGCACAGGAACATGCTGGACTTTATCGTGAGGAGTACTCCTGTATTCACAAGAGATAGAGGAGTGGCCAGGACTGAAGCAGCAGAGGAGGCTGTGATAACCTGACTTTTAGTATCAAATTCGGATCAAAGTTCCAAAATACTGGATCCTACATACATCTTTATTAATTTGCCTGTTCAACTTGATGTGGATTAAACCATCCTAACCAGTCCACTTTTATGATAAAGAAACAAATTCTTAGAAAGTTGTCCAGTCTTCAAGTGATTATTGGTCATCAGGGAATTCTTAAAATTGAATTTAAAGCTCATTTCAGACATTGTATAATATAAAACTTGAATGTAGTTAACATTATGTGCAAAACTGGAGCTGCTCTTTCAGAAATATGTGAATAGCCTACTTTAGTAGTAAAAGTTTAGCCCATAAAGACAATGACCCAGAGTACAAACAACTCAAATGGCACCTAGTAGCCATAAAATGGGCTGGAAGTGTGTATTTGGGTCCTAATCAGTGGAAACCGCTCCACTACAGACATAATAACATTTTTTCCCATTCATGTGTATTTTCCTGGCCTAATACCCTGCCTTATTTTTTATCACAGAGGAAAATTACCATTTGAAAGCGTCTGTTTCGGATTGGCTCAGTTTGCAAGACACCTCTTTAATTTTGACACATTTTATGAAGGTGAGATTTGGCCATAATCCAAATATCCAGAAATGCATTTAGTGGTATTAGTCTTGTAATAATGGAGGGACAATACACAGAAGGATTCAAGGTATCAACACACACAAGGCTTTTTTGAAATTTCACTTTAGGTATGTTGATTTAGAGCTGTACCACTCTCTCTTCACAGTGTTCTTTCTTCCTTTATCATTCACATTTTTGGGAATTTATTACTTGAATTACTCAAAAGATTTGCATCGTCACCTCCTGCTGCTGGCACTAAGTTAACATGGACATTATGTGTGCATTTTCAAATAGTTAAGTTTGCTGTTTTTCACATTGGACTAACTTTTTTTCTGTGCTCTTGTTGCTGATGGCCCTATGTGCTTGAAGGCCTCCTCAGCCAGTGTGTAACCGGCTGTACTTTTATGCAGCTGATAGGCTTGTCAGGCAGCTGCAGTTCACGGTTCTTCATGCGAACCACTGGTCTCCTCAATTAGCACTGTGATTTGAGCATTGCCAGATGGCCTGATCTGGTTCTTGCAAAAGTATAATGAGATTTTACTGAAATTATGTTTGCTTTCATTCCACAAGATTACATTGCTTATTTATGATTTCATGGGTAATGCAGACATTTATAGTTCTCAAACTGCAGTTAAAGGTTTTTAGTTGTGATTTTAAGCGAGTGCGGAAACAATTCTGAGTGTGAAAATTATTAGGTTGCTGTAAGTAATGGTGTGAGTTAACATATACGGTAATCTATCAGCAAGCGTCCCCTTAACTTAAACCGACTCCGACAAAGCCATCTTCCCACGGCTATGCAAGCACCAACTGTACTCCTCCCTCTGCAATCCTACACATCAGGGGCTTCAGAAAGACAATCAAGTCCCACCGCTTACACTTGATTGGTTGGCTTTTGTCCTCTCCAAAGTGTTCAGCGTGCTTGATAGGTTAGCCTTCTGTCTGTCCAGGCTAGAAGTGTTCCGTGATTGGACAGCTATGCTTCCAGCACCAGGTTGGTTCACTCGACTTCGCTCTAAACTTTTAGAAGTGCGTGATTGGACAGTCCTGTCCCCCGTCAAAATATTAACAGAGCGTAATTGGTTGGCTCTCCCTCTGTCCAAACTGTTAACTGTGTTTAATTGGCTGCCTCTCCCGTGCTCCTGAGTCACAGGACCGCCTGATTGGTTAGCCTTCCCTGTCTGTTGATTATTCAGGGTTTGCAGCTGGCTGGTCCTGTCTCTGTCAGGGAGTTTAGGCTGAGTGGAGCTGCTTCTGTCTGTGTTAATAGTTTGTATCCTCTGTCTATCCCTTTCCCTCTCCAAACTGGTGTCCCTGCGTACAAACCCGCTCCTCTCTCTCTCCAGGCTGCTCTGGATCTCAGCTCTCCTGGCCAGAGCCTCTCTCAGCTGTGTACGAAACGTCTCGATCTTCCCCTGCAGGTCCTGGAGCTCCCCCTCCCACATGCTGGTCTGAGCAGCCCTGCTTCCCAGGGGAGAGAGCACCAAGCCCGTGGAGGCCAGAGTAGAGACGGGGCCCCCGTTGACATGGAGGCTAATCTGTGGAGGAGAGGCAAAACTCCCCAGGTTGCCCAGTCCCAACCCACCTAGGCCAAGCCCTGGGCGGCCAACCATACCGGGCCTGCCGCGCACCGAGGCGGTGTGTGTGCGCAGACGGTAGCTGTGAAGGGTTTCCAGATCAAAGTGCACACGTTTCTCTTTGGGCTCATGGGATGATGAGGAGCTGCCAGTGTCTCCAGCCGTAGTTGAAGCATTGAGGGATGTGGGCGGAGAAGGGGGAGGAGGCTGATGCTGTTTCCTGTGTAGTGTGCAGTTCTCTGAGATACAAGAGGAGGGGCTAGTGAAAGAGAGGAAAATCACAGCAAAGGGCATATATCCAGTGAGATATACTGTACAGCAGTATGCATGGACACATTTTCCTAAGAACAGACTGCAAACACGAAATGTATCTCTCTATTTTTAGCATAAATAGATTGTCAGTTCTATACTTAACAATGTAACTTAATTCAAATTCATGTCACTTGCTTTGTCTAAACTAATATTTGTTATTTTTAACTAAATACAAGTGTCAAGTCTTAAGTCTCTGCAACTGTATTTTCTGGTTATCCAGTCATAAAAATGAAAAAACCAAGTGTCGTTGGTGTTGCTATTTCAACCTGTTTCTGGTACAAATTGGCTTGTTTTAAAGAATTAGTGTGACATTTGGGATATATTTTGGGAAATTCTTCATTTTCTTGCAGAGAATAGAGAGTTAGATGAGATGATCAATACCAGTCTGTACAATAAAAATTAAGCCCTCACCAGCGTCTGAGATCAGATTACACAAATGAGATATAATGTGTTAATTAGTCAGGTTTAGAGTTGCTTGCAGGCAGATTTTGTTCCCAAAATTTATGCTAATCTCGGATAGCCGCCTGCCTGGTGTAGCTTGGTATTAGTGTAAAACATGAGAAGCATTTAATTTAATGTATCTTTTTAGAAAGAAATCGAATAAGAGTGTTTTCCAAAAATGTCAAAGTGTTGAATTAGAGGTAATTTCTGGGACAGATTTTTGCATCAGCAACAAGAAAGAGAGCTTTGGTTCTAGAAAACTCTTAAAACAACTTCTATCCAGAAAAAAATTGTTTAACTTTTAAAAATTGATTAATTGTTTTAACTGATTCTAGCACTTTCAAATGGAAATCGCAATTAAACACAGATGCACAAGTCAGTTAGTGACTTCATTACTTTTCGTCAAGACCGGTCAGCTCCTTCCCAACATCCTCGTACGTGGTGTGGAGAGCTCTGTGAATTTTCTGCAAGTAGATGAGAAAAAGACAGACTTATGATACAGATAATAATGTCATAAAAAGTGCACAAAAAGAGAGTACTGTGAAATTTCTCATCAGGTCTGAGATAACTCAGAATATGTGAATCTGAATCTCTAAAAACCATTATTCTACCAAGGTGTTATAGGACATCTGTGACAGTTATTCTGCACAAATCCTGCTCTGATGCTCTGTCTGAATAATTTAAACAAATGATTGTAATTCAGTGAGAGACAGTTCTGCGTTTAAAATTGTGAGAGCGAGGTTAAAGTATCAGCTGCTGAGGCCCTTTTGATTTAGGTACCCAAGTGTTTTGGTTAGGCTTTAAAATAAAACCCATATTCAAGTTCTAAGGTGACTATGCTTTAATTTTCCTGAAGACGTGTGAAGGAGAAGGAGATGTTCACAGTAGATGGTGGATTATCACGAGGGACTAACCCCGATGCCTTCCTCTCAGATAGCTGAGTCGGTTTTGTGATGAATGCTACAGGCTGCCTGGGAGTGGTTGCCCTTTTCGAGGGATGTAGCAAACAAATGTGAGGAGTCTTGGTATTCACACTGCTAGTTCCATTATTCACTCAACAATATTGCCACAGGCACCTCATTTGGTAATGGCTAGACTTTCATAAACAACAAGATATGACCTTTAAATCCCCAATTTGTGGTTCCTTTGGTGTACAATGTCGTGAACACACTAATTCTCCAACAGTCTAATTGCAACGAAAGCCTCTGCAGATCTTATTTATTCATTTTCTATGTCTCCTTTTTTATTTTACAAATTGATTTGAATTGTGGGGTTCATTAAATATTTAAAATTTTATTTTGCGCTGAGTGAAAAGATATAAAAGAATTTCAATATAAAAGGTTTATTTAATATGAAATAAACAAATGCACAAAGAAATTTTGTGTGATCATGAACAAGTCATTAAAGCGCTGCCAACAGGAGCCTGTTATTAACTTTCCACTTAATGAACTAATTAATTTGAAATATTCAAGTTCATTTTTAAACACAGTTAAAACATTAACACGTTAATTAACAGCACTTACTTAGCAGAAGTACATTTATTTTTAAGTTTCGTTGAAATCTGTCCACGGCAACACAGACATTGAGGAAAGTAGTCGTCCTATTGCTCTCTGTTATTGTAAATTTCCAACAGTAGAGGGCGTCGGATACTTACAAAGTAAGACTTAACTGCAGGGGGTAAGGATGCCTCGCCAACAGGCTGAGTGTATGTGTGTGTTTGCAACTGTTCTCGTGTGTGTCTTTACATACACATATGATTAATGAGAAGAGTGCAGGTGATCTTAGTGCATATTTTCTGTGTGTGTGTGTGTGTGTGTGTGTGTGTTTGAGGATTTGCAGGTGTGTGTGCATGAATCTATGCCACCACACATACAGTATGTATTTACTCACCTGGCTGGTGTGCAGCCAGTACTGCAGTGTGTGTGTGCGCCGGAGGCGGGGGATGACCAGGTGATAGAAGGTATGTTCACCTGCCAAGGTCAGCAAGGCTCCACCCACCCCCATACACAGAAGCACAAACAGGCCTGAAAAATGCTGGATCCCCATCTGTAGAGTCTGTGTGGGCAACGACAGGAGGAGAGAGGTTGGGGGAGTGACACAGATTAGTTAAGACTTAAGCTGACAGAGAGGAAAATGCAGAGATTGATGATTTGTGTTTACATAATTACTATTTAGGCCACTTTTTGTAAACATGCAATTGATATTCAGCTGCTGTATTTCTAGTTTGGCTGTGTAAGCCCATAAGAATGAAAATAAAGAGGAGAGGGCAGCAGCGTAAAAGACATGTTTGAGAAGAAAAGGATGTGGATAAGCAAGACAGAGGAGAGAACTAGCATAAAGAGCTGACGGGTGGAAGCAAAACTGAGAGTAATAGAAAGAAACAGCAGTTAGAAGGGAGATGGTAAAAAGAGACGACGGTTAATTGAAGAGCAGTTTGTTCCCATTTGGTTCGCCCACATTCCCCCTGACATAATGTCTATCTCTTATGAGGCTTTCATGGGCCTGGAGGAAGTGGAAGACGCAGTGGTGTGGTTTTTCCGTCGCTCTCTAATCATGTTTCCTTCACCCGGCTCATTTCTGCGCTGCCCCTGACGGCAATTAGCCCCACGCTGACTCGGCAAATTCATCAGCGACAACACTGACCTCCTTTTGCTCCCAATCCAGAGGGCAAGATCGCACTAACGCCCACATTGTTTGAGAGCAGTAGCCCACTCTCCAGGCTCCAAATGAGATGAATAGTAATAACTTCCTGATGCAGGGTGAAGTTAAGGTTTTCATTCCATTGGAAAAACCTATGACTGTGTAATTGCATTTGTTGCTATAATATGACTCAACTTTGAAGTGAGATTTAAAAGGGATGGCCAGAGGGAGTTGAATAGTTTCTCTATTCATAAACAAGAGATATAGATACAGACAGTGCGCTCTGTCTAGAGATTCCCGGTTCTTTAAAAAGAATGAAAGGAAAAGGGCGGGCCCGAATGGAGAGTACACTGCTGTGGACACAAATAAGTATTGACACTCAGACAGTACGTGCCTGTAACTCTGGTTAAGGTCAGAAAATGGGCCTGAGTTTATGTGATTGTATGTCTTTGTCTGCGCGTGTATGTGAACGGTACGGTCAGTGTACGTTTGCTTTGTTGGCAGGCAATCCTGTCTGTGTCCCAAAGGGAGACTCATTTATAAGAGTACAGCTACACGAGGCTTTGCTTTACACACCAAACACGTCCACAATTCATGAACACGCTCTCCCAACGCTGACTTACCTCAGTGACTGCAAAGACTCGCTTCCCGCAGGGCACCACCTTATACCATTTGTCATGTAGCATGTCCATGAAGCCGTCAGACTTGTAGCGACTCACGAACTCTGACACATTACGGGTTAGAGGAGAGCCCTGGGGCAGTCCTATACCGTAGCCTGAAAGAGGAGACACACCCATACATACACATATATAAATACATATGCCATAGGTAGCTGAATCAGAGAGCAACAGCTAACCGGAGGAAGAGACTAGAAACTGGTGTCTAACTTGGTGTTTTTGTGTAGGAAACCACAGCTAGTTGCACTTAGCCAAAGGGCAGATGCCCTCTGGAAAAAAGGGAGAGTTATGAGTTTACAGGCTTCAGCTGGAATAAGGCGAAACACTATATCTGAAAATACAGTGCAAAGACATTGTCACTGTGTTTTCTCTGGTTTAGCATTGTGTAGGGGAAACAAAGCACAAATCCACTAAAGCTGGTGGAGGCATAAATACAGAACACATGGATCAGACTCTGGTACTGAGTTGTCTGTTCCTCCCTTTATCGATTTGCTTACTATTCCTTCTTACTACAAAATAGGATTCAAATCTAATGCCAAAATAAGAGCTACAGGATGTTTGTCTTTTTCCAGTGGTCACTTCTCAGAGTAGGTGATCAAGGTCCATGTCAGACTACACAGTAAACATGTCAGACTACACAGACACCTATTAGGCTACATGTGACCTATCCACATAAATCCAATTTCTTTGTCAATGCTATAATATAGATTTAGTGTTTCTGTATCAGTAGCATTTATTTAGTTGGAGCAGGTTACCACCACAGTGATCCCTGGCAACCCTGGTCCTCTGAGAAAAATACTTCCAAAGAGATCCAAGCAGTGAGTTTTATAAACCAGAGCTTTTATCTGATCTGCACCTTGAGTTGAGGCGCTGGAATTGGTATCTGGAGTGAAAAAGATGGATTATTGCATCTCTTGGCTCGAGATAGAGTTTCAGGGATCAGTGTCGACATCTAATGCATCGGAATGCAACGCGTCGCATGCTGTAGATGCTGTCAAACCAGTAGTCTTTCTGTCGGAGCTCTGTGAGTTGTCCTACACTTGTCTCCTACTTTGAAACACTTCACAAGACAAAATGACAAATTGCCGTTCCCGATGCTCATTCCCGTTCCCCGGCACCTCCACATCTGTCAGATCGGACCACTTTTTGGGCTGACATCACATAGTCTGATCCGGGATTGGAGTGGGATCAGGTTTGACTCAACCTGCTTCAGTGGATAAGATGCAAATATGCTCATATTTTACCTGACTGTGCTCCTTACACACACTTACGTCCCAGCGGCTGCACTCACAAGGCTGTGATCACCCTGCGGTTATTTATTAGTGTGGTATTAATTACTTCTGTGTAAATGAAAACACTCTGTGGGAGGAGTTGACACGGCGCCACCATTAGTTATAATGAGATGACTCAAAATTTAAGAAATGTCAGTTATCTTGTTCTAGGTTATGTTCCTTTTATAAAGAACATTTCTTGGAGCTGGTTTCCCTTACATTACTCTTTTCTCACATGTGCACCGCTCTTCATTCCTTTGTCAACCACAATTAACTATATTACTTGTTTTAAAATATCCTGTATGCTTTATTATTTATATTTTGTTTGACTTTACTACAATTCCATTAGTGCAGCCCCCTGAAAGCTTCCATGTAATATATTAAAATGCTACATGATACTTCATAATAATTCAGCTGTCAGCCTGTAAAATATATGTCCTATTCTATATTTACTGGCAGTTTTATGACATATAAGATACAAATATATTAAAATATAAATGCATTTATATCCATATCCACCCATCTCCAGGTATGGGATCTGTTTTGGCAGCATCACTGCATCAAAAATAGGACGTCCTGCCTTTCACATACCTTGATCACATAACTGGAACCGCCAGTTGCAAAATACTTATTGTGGTCTATGATGCAGATCATCCACTCTATGCCCACTTCACACTCATCCTCTCTTGTGACAGATACAAGACCCAGTTTTGTTCAAAGGCCAAACAAAGGCCAGTTTCACTCCATTTGGATGGGAACTTGATAAAATGCTGACATTAGAGCTTTTTTTGTTGATATTTTGTTTGTTCTTCTGCTGATTTTTGTTGAATTTTGAGAAGATGTGTAAATTGAAGGTTCTATGTCTACAATTTGAAGATATAGTGAAGTAATGGCAGCTGGAGCAGAAGATGAACTCACGCCTCCTCTATTTCTCTTTGTTTTGATGCACTGGCATGGCCAAGCATGCATGCAAGTCTTTTCCTGTCCGTCCTGTGCCTGTAACATGGCTGCAAAGTCACAAACCTTCTCTAAACTATACAAAAATATATTTCTGAGAATCATCTGGTCTGATTGAAGTTTTATGAGTTGTGTTCAGGCGCAGCTTGTATTGTACAAAACAATACAGGCTACCACTTTGAGGTATTGTTTATGAGTACTATGTTTACAAATTTTGTGTGTTGTGAAATGTTCCTTTATGTGTAAGAGGAAAATATTACACTATTTGCACAGGCATATGACAGCTGCATTTGCTGATTACTTGGCAGAGTGAAGGCTTGCATGCAAAAACATATGATGTGCTCATAAGATTTTATGTGCAATTAGAGTTCAAGGCTGCTACAGTCACAGAAGTGAATTTAATAACTTCAAATGTATTTTCATTATAAAATCACTAATGCAAATCATTGTTATTTTGTGCTTGATTTGTAGAAACAGTTTCATCCTCATTTGACTGGTTTTGCCTTTGAGTTCCTTATTTCTCTCTAGTTGAACACAGTTAAACACCAGCAGTATGTGGAGTAATGAGACCAGACACAGCAATGAAATATACAGTAGCTACAGCAATAAAATTATATAACTATAATCTTTTTAATTAAGTGGCAGATTTAAACACTTTTTTCCACCACTGTTCATTGCTTTAATTTCAAACGTGGCACACTCATGTATCATTACACAACTTGAAAGCTAGAGAGAAATAGTGCTCTGCCCTGACGAGACTTTGAAACTAGCATCTGTTTTGCATTACAGCTCCCACTCCTGCAGGTACAAAATGAGAGAAATCTGTCCCTCAGCTCGGAATCAAAAGAACCATTCGGAGATTTATTGCTATACAAGATCTCCTGGGGTTGTTTGTTTCATTTCATCTGTACTGCAGTCAAAGACACGGTCATGCCAACAGCGCTTTTATGTGTATGTGTGTGTGTGTGTGTGTGATTGACTCGGACCTGGCAGCTGTTTGTGAGTGTGCTTGTGTGTGTGCGTTGGCTGTCAAGGTGTGTGAGCCTGATGGGGGTTGCGGACAAAAAGAGAGAATAGCTAAGGTTCACGTAACTGTCACACTCTGCTTCCTACATGACAAAGACTGTCTAAGCTTCCCTCCCTTTGCTCTTACCCTCCTTTACCCTCCCTTTCCTCCTCATTTTCTTCCACTCTTCCTTCTCTCCTCTTCCCTCAGCTCTCCCTCTTATCCCTCCTCTTTCCCTGTCTGAGGTCATTTCTCTCCCACCATTGCCGCTAGTCTCTTCCCCTGTTAGTCCGCTCCTTATCTCTGTCATCCCTTCAATTTCGTTCAATTTCTGCCTCACTCCATTCTTCTCTTTATCTTTCGGCTCCTCTCCCGAGTCCATTGCTTTGTCTCCGTACGTCTCCCTTCTCTGTCTTTTTTCCCTTCCTTCTCCAGCAGACAGACAGCACTTTTCTGTCATCAGCCTATCTCCATCCACATTTCTTTACAGCAGTCAAATGGTGAAATACAAGTGGGCAGCCACTTGTCATTTGTTTTGATTCTTTCCCCCAGACATCCGCATATTCCATCACAAGCCTCAAGTCCCAAGGCTGTCACTCAAATCTCCCACACACCTCCTCAGTCACAGACACACCCGGGCACATCAAGTTTTATTCTACTTTATACAGGTTTGTAAAAATTTTACTACCTTATTTTTCTTTTAAACATTTTAAACCTAGCTGTTTTTACATATTCATAGCTTCAGAATTATAATCTTCTAAAACACCACTGCTTTCTTTGTCTTTTTGCATTGTAGTTTTAAAAGATTATTATAAACTCAAACGTAGTAGCCAGTATTATAAAGCCCTTTCTTGGCTTTCAGTTTGACTTTCTTTAAGCAGCATCCTCCTTAGCACTTCCATTAACTGTTAACTTGAAATGTAAAACACATCATTTCATGTGCAAAACGCATTTAATGTAGTGCAAATGTAGAAAAAATGAAAGCTTCTAAGAACTTGATATTAATTGAGTCTATTAATGGTAGAGCAGTTTTATATTGTATGAGTTACGGTTGGAGGTTGCAACCATAAAAATCTCAATTGAGATGCCTGACAAACGTACTAATTCTTTATGCAACTTAATGCATTTCTTCCTGATGTCTTTCTCCTGCCCAATTACAGCATGAACAGATTATGATATTGAGCTGCGGGCTGATTGGTTGGACAGACTTTTGCCTATATGTTATTGGCTGCTGTAGTCAGCAGTAGCTGTCAGTTTACACAGGAATTAGTTATTAAATGTAAATTTTGTTTTTTTAAGGACATGATTAATGTCTGTAATTCAATACTGTTGGTTTATTGACAGTCCCTTGTAAGCACAGTTATAGCTAAATGCTATAGATGAATAATAGCTACAGTTTTTTTTATTGTTTGGTCTGACAAACAATCCCAAACCGAAAGAATTTACTTAAGGAAGGGAAAATGCACCAAATACCTTCAACTTGGAAGTTTGAGGTAGGGGTTGTGCAACATTTTTTTGGTTTTCTTTTTTCTGAAAACGGCTTTTATGATTAATGTATCATCCAAATAACTGCTGTTTATTTAGGAGTAGTCGATTCAGCTCGCCATAATTAGATTTACTTAAAGCAGGACTGACTGTAAGGCATTTATTTTAAATGGAGGCTATATTACTTTAGACTTGAACTCCTCTACACAAGATTGTACCCACACAAACACACACACACACACACTTACAAGCGACACAAGCGTAAGCAGACAAAAGGGTCCATACGTCACTCCTGCAAGACGTGAGCTGCCGGAGCAACAACAGTCTCACCCCGGCAACAAAATCTTCTGCCAGCCTCATTCTGATCTTCAGACTTGCTCTGTCCTGCTTGACTGAGCTTGTGTAGACCACTTATGCACACGAGGACACACACGTACACATGCACACACACACATTCAAACAAGCAGTGTGTGGCTGTGTGTTCAGTGGCAATATTATTAATGGGGTGTGTCTTGGCTGTCGTAAACATCTCCCAACAGCAGCACTCAGTGAAAACAGACGCACAGCGACACCCCCACGTCTCTCTCCACTTAAGTAGCCTGAAGATTTCAGCAGAGCACCTTGCCTGCAGCGACTCCACAGTCCCAATTCCACTGTCTCGCCTTGTATCTCCTGACCACAAACCGCTCTATAAATCCTGCCTGCATCCTCCTATGGACCAAACAGCACTTCCCCTCTCTCTTTTTTCCCCTCCTGCATCCTTTTTTTTCTCTCTCTCTGTCCTTTCTCCCCCTCCCTCACTCCATCTGCTTGGGGTGAAGGTTTGTCTTGATTAGGGGACTCTGTTGGCTGGCTCTTTTATCACTCGCTGTGCAGAAAGGCGCAAACTGGCAGTGGGCAAATGAAAGCCCTCTATCTCCTTCTTGTGCTCAACTCCCACCTCGCCCATCCCCCCTACTGGTCCTCCCTCTCTTTACCTCTGTTGTTCTTTCCCTTACTTACTTTTTTCAGCTCATATTCTGTCTTTTCTTTTTTCCCCAAACCAAATCTCCTCTTCTCCTCCTGTGTTTTTCCTCTCTCACATTTCCTGTCTGGGCCATTTCCTGCTCTTTCTTCCTCTACCGTTCAGACTTATTGAGTTATTCACTCCCATCTCATTCTTCCTCTCGCTGTGGACTGTGGGGTTGACTAGCTACAGGAGCAAAGGTAGCGTGGATCCTTCGCCTGCCTTTTCATGTAGACAATGAATCAAAGTGGTCGTCAAACTGACCCACTCTACATGCCAATGAGACCTGCACTGTCATCCTCACAGTCATGAGTAAAGCTACAGCAATGTCTCTTGGCTCATTTTGTCTTACGCAGGGAAGAGGGCAGCAGCTGATCTCCAGTGAGCAAGAGCTGTACAGTGAGTCGGGAATGTGGGAGTGGGGTCTTTCTGAGGGTACGCTTTGATTGACAGAGAAATGGTATCAAAGTTAGTGTTTGGTCCCATGTGGCACCGTTACTAGTGCCTATTTACTGTCTCTGTATCTGTGTGTGCCTGTCTCAGAGACAGGAGGAGAAAAGAACAGGCTAAACTGACACAGACACACATGGGAAGGGTGGATATAATATGCATGCACACAAAGGTAGTGTTTCACCTGAGCACACATGCTTTTTCTAAAAAAAAACAAAACCCTCCAGTGGCTAAGCTGAGTTCGGGTTAGAGGTTAAACACTTGATACATCCAATAAATGTGTTCTGCCAGCGAAAATTTCCCTTCAAAGTCACCTTCAGAAGGCGTATATGTGCCGATGACATGTGACTAGAATACAGTAAAACTTGCAATAATGGCTGGAACCTTATTTACCTCAATGAAAGGGAGCACCAGACTTTTATTAGAGCCAAGACATAATTTCTTTTGACAGGTCGCCAGCAGCCTTTATCTCTAAAGGTGATACAATTTACTCCTCTGCAAAACAAAAACACTGCTCATATGTATTCATGCAGTATGACTTTATAGCATACGCACATTGCTGACTGAAACTATTGCTTCTACTATTACTTTTACTACCATCATTACCGCTGTAACTAAGCATAATAACTGTACAACTGGCTCTAATAGCTTTGCAAAGCATTTACTTTATTAAAAACATGTTTGATTATGTGTAATTTATCATTAGCTACTGAACACAAAGGCAATTAGTTCTGTAACCAAAGTATCCAATCCTTTAAAACTAAAGAATGAAATAAGACTTTATTGGTTCACTGTCTTATTGACTCACAAAAGCAATGCTGCACTGATCCAAGCTGCAGTTATATTTGGTTGCTGAGTTGATTTAAGGATTTCATGTCAGTGCTTAAAGGATATTCTAACTGTACCCAGTCCACACAGGTCAGCAGGTCGGCAGCAGCAGGCATTTATTGTATATCTTTTATAAGTTCATTCATTCAACAGGCTGGGCTAATAATATTGTGAGAAATTTAGATATTTTACTAATTGTTTTGGTTTGGTTAGTGCACAAGTTCTAAATGTGGGAGAAGAGACTAAAACCATGGTATAACTTTAACGGTTAAACAGAAAAAACAGCATGGCTCTGTTCTCCGTGCTTGCTGTGGTTCAAACAATGATTTTTCGAGGGAAAAAGAAGCGAGGATGTTACCGAAAATGAAAAAAAAAAAAGGCCTCCCTCTGAAAGTCTAAAAGGAAAACCATTTCCATCAAGAATAGCACCACCACACACACACTCACACCCAGAACCACATTATACACACACACCACTATGGACGCAATCATCAGTTCTCTCACACATACACATGACAGGCATAAGCCCACTCATTTATAGGAGCAATGTATGAGAACTTGAATATAATCAACCCCTGTGTGGATTATTAGCAGTTTTTTGACTGGGAGGGGTTTTGTCTATATGCTTCATGACTGTCATGGAGCTAGTTCAACCTGTAAGCGTCACATCTAAAGTTCTCTGACTGGGCATTGTTGTAAATAATAGATGGTTGAGTACGTTTACCCTGCAGTGTTATTCTGTGTCAAGTTCATCCAGTGAATCACTGTTTTATTCTGTCAGTCATGTGGCTAACTACAGCATCTGATCTGATCTCTCTGTTATGTGTGAGTTCGTCTGTATGACGTGCTTCTTATTGTGTGAATGTGTTTGTGTGTGGCAGTGCATGGTGCATGCTTTAGGGTGTGTGTAGTATACAGTATATGTATGTGTTTGTCTGTCCTGCATTTAAAAGAGCCTGTGGTCTGATACAAAACATGTCAGACTGGGTTATTAATAATGTATAAAATTTAGACAGTGTGCATAGGCAGAGTATTTCTATAACTTTGTGAGTGCATGCAAGGGGTGAATGTATATACGTGTGTGCCACTGTTGGTGTGTGTCTTTAATCACATTATAGGGACTAATCTTTTCATGCAGTCACTTTGTGGTGACTCACCTACCACGTGGGGACAAAAAGTAGGTTATCACAACTTAAATTTATTTTAAGATATTTGAAATAATAGAATTCACGCATGTAAAGCAACACATGTAACAATGACAAAAAACAGTATATAAGATCAAGCCAGCGTTATCATTTCAACCGGGAATCAACCCATGTCAATCCATTGTACTCACAAGGGATAAAAAGTGTGTCCTTGTGTGTGTGAGTCTGAATACGCACCTTCAATGGCGAAAGGCTTCCCCACAGTGAGCAGTTTGCAGTCTGCATCGATAGAGACCTCAAAGTCCAACAGGGCTTTGTCCATGATGAACGCATCCAGGGCAGGAGGATCTGTCCTTCACCACCGACACACACACATACACACACGCACGCACGCACACATTCGCAAACATCACAAGAGTGAGAGAGAATCATTAATTGAAAATAACTAACCTTAAACTTAGACCTGTACCTGAGGTGTACTTGTCAAACTTTCTCACGCTCCCAGAACCCATGCAGGAACCCTGTATTTGGTGGCGTCATCCCACTTTGTCATTTATACAGAGAATGAGATTAACTGCATTCTAATACACTGTGTAAACACATACATCATTACCTGAACCAACAGCCTCTGTGCTGGGCTGATAAGGCATTAAATACACTGCCGAAGACTCCCCTACTCCAGGAGTATCGATCCAATTGACCCTAATTGACCCCTAATTATAGACTGTTCCTCTGTGCGCAGCCTCTGCTGCTGGCCACAGCTGGCAGGAGATAAGTTTCAGGATATGAATATGAGCATGCTGCATTTGAATAATACACCTGAACACAAATAAAGAAAAAAAATACAAATTTCCTGACACGCGCGCACACACCCAGACCACCAAACAAACACACAAACTCACAGTTGCACAAAGACATTTGCGTACACATATACGCACGAACACCACATTTGAATGGCAGACAGATAAACAAGTGAAAACGCATGTATTAGAAAGAAAACACACACAGACAGACTAATGGAAAAAAATAGAAGGGACTGATCAAATTACCTGAAACTTCTTGTTATTCAGGATGTTTACTACGAAACAAAAGGTTGACTTTACAAAGTCTTTGCTCTGCTGGCAAAGCAGAAAAGTCTGTTTTTCTCTGCCTAGACCTGTCAAATACAAGGCACAGGGAGAAGAGAGAGGATAGAGACTTCTTTTGGGACTAAAGAGGGTCGGAAGTTTTCCGATGCCCAGCCTCGAAGCGTGTGTGTGTGTGTGTACAGGCATGAAAGCATTTACGGATGACTTTAAGTTGTAAGCCAGTGTGTAGGCATGTGCTTGCACTATTTTGTGTGAGCCTATACATTTGTGTTCATGTGCAGCTGCATGTGTAGCCCTGGGCGTTGTGTCTCTCCAGGAGAGGGCTTGCAAGGTTTTTTCTCATCGAAGATTTGAGTGCAGTATTGGGGTCAGTAGTTCTGCCAACACAGTATTTTACTGCCTCGCTCAGGTTCTCTGCACTGCTGTGACTTCCACTTCTGCTTCGCCTCGCACGCAAACAAACGCTGCCTTCATCTTCCCCGTTCTCATCCTCTTTCTCTGAACAAGCGCTTTGTATCTTCCCACTTGTATCACAGAGTCAGCACATGCGCTATCTCTGCTGGTGTTCTAGGGAGTAGGCCTTGTGTCTCAGAAGCATATGTGGTTGTAGCTGAGAGTGTTTGCTGAGTGTGGTGCAGCCTGTATATGTATCTGTTCTTGGTTGAACCAGGATAAATAATGCAACTAATCACATGTACTGAAGAACTATATTAATGTAATAGTTCATATTTGATACTTGTACTTTAGTTAACCACTTAGACTCTACATTATATACCTCTAAGTCTTAGAGGTATATAATGTAGTTATTTCACCTCCACATTTGACAGATTTGGTTACTAGTTACTTTATGTAATAAGTTTGTATATAAAGTTATGTGATACTGTACATTGTTATTGTTATAAAATGTTACTAACACAAAAGCATCATAATAGTGATACAGTAATATAATATATAATAGAATGCACAGCTGTCATTTGAATTATGAGTACTTTTACTTTTGATACACTTAAGGACATTTGCAAATAATAATGAAGAACTAAATTCTTTCTCCAATACTGCTAAATCCATGTTTATACGTGTAAATTTAATATCCTGCAGATATGCACCCATCCCAGTTTTGAGAAACCCAAATATTAGCTTCCAATAGAAACTGGGACACCATGGCATGTAAACATCTTATCAAGGCTTCTGATCACTGTTCCACAACTTGAAATTATGTAGCAGTAACTAAATTGGAAAAATATGATAACATAAATGTAATAATACACACTTGCAAATGATAACGAAAGTCTGAGAATTGGTAAAGTGATGGTTAAAGGTGTTGCTGCTCCTGTCTTCCATTGCTGAGGATCAGGTGGAGAGGATAAATCCAGCAAATCCATGAGATTAAATGCAGCCAAAGTGGATTCGCTCTCAACTCCTGAGGTAACTCTGTTCGTTGGGAGGCCAGTCTTGCTAGATGTGGAGTTTTGGACATGACTTTACTGACAAATCAGAAACCTGAATGATGTTATAATGAAGTCTACAGGGTGGCTCGAAAAAAAGACATATCATAAATATGATCAAAACCAGGATGAGACCATTATAAATCAGTGATACTTGCTCCTCAACACAACCTTCTCAGGCCTCTCTCTCTCAATTTGCTTAACATACCCAGAGTCACAAGTGAACACGGGGATCAGCATTTAGTTATTATGGAACGAACCGGAGCAGACTTTGAAGACATGAGAGTTGCCAGAACATGGACTAACTATATAATACTGTATATATATATATATAACTATAAGTTAAAAAGGCCTTCACTTTCTCCTTTTAAACAAGCCTTAACCATTCTCTTTCATCCTGGACTACTTTCTTTTATTTCAATTATTTTTTATTGTTCCTGGTCTGTTTATTGTGTCTTGTGCTCTCTGAAAACGATTCAGTGTTTTAATGCATTATGTAAAGTGCTTTACACTGCCTTTCTGAATTAAATATGTTATATAAATAAACTTGCCTTGCCTTCCTGCTTTCATCTGGTTACAGTCCCCATTCGACTTCCTCTTCATCCAGTCATCCTCAGCCTTTGTTACATCATTTTGTCCCTGACCTTTATTCATCTCTACACGCAACACTTTTAATGAACTGAAATATTTTATCTCAAATGTAGAGGACTTTGTTAATGAAATTTATGTCGTTCATGGCGCTCACCTCACTTACACTTTGCAAAGTGGTTCTCAACCTTGTTTAGGTAAGTGCCCCCTATCCATTATCCAGGTCCCTTTCCTCCCTACATCAAATAAAAAGTAGGCTAATTGTCTTCCCTGAATATTAATGTTGATTATTATTCTGTGTTATATTATTTATAAAATGTCACTGAATGCCAAACATCGGATTTGATTTCACTGGACAGCTGGAAAATCATTATCATTAGATTACACAGGGAGCAAAAACACCATGTGAATAGAAATCATATTTATGAGGAATAAACAAATGCAACGGTTAGTATTTTGACAGTCTAACTTTAATTAGGTCTTTGTATTGGTTACAAATAACAGCCAATCAGAAACACCAAACAAGGAGCTGTCTTATTAATTGGGCCAACAGAAAATAAAAGCAGCCTACTGAGGAAAAAGAGGATACTAGGAAAAAATGTGGACTATCGTTCTCTACAAGTTTCTTTGCTGCCAGTTGCAGATAGGTTTCAACCAGAGTGTGCCTCAGGCTACCCAGTGCAAGCAATTGTGGTACTTGGGCTGCATGTATTGAACCTGGCTGAATCTCTGCTCAACGATATACGATGTTGGGAAAGCAAGAGGAAGCAGCCTGGTCCTTGCCCAGAGAGATGAGTAAAGCTATTTGACCCCAGTGTTGCCCCTGCCAGAGTTGTTAGCCACATATAGATGTTCACAACATGCTCCTGACTAGCAGAGGTCATATTTGGTCATGACCGAAAAGATGCTCCTCTGAGGATGTCTTGGAAGTGGATCTCCATGCTGGCCTGGTTGTTGTAAATAAGGAAGCTGACATCGGTAACCGCCTCTGACTATTGTCATTCTCATATTATACAGTATGTAGCTTTTAACATAAAATTTGGTAAAAATAAATACATCAGATTTTAAATGGAGCTTGTTTGACCTTGTTTTGTGTGATTCAGTTGAAATGAAACCTAGTAAATGTCACATGTTTGAAAATCTAACAATTCATTTTAGTCATTAAGCTATTCAATATGTTTAATAAAGGCTTTAAAGTTCATGTCATGTAAACTGGCCTGTTTAAGACCATTGCAGACAACATTTTTTGCAAGCAGTTGCATGGTTTAACTAATTTTCTCCAGCGTTCACTGAAAGTCCCAGATAAACAAAAGAAGTATGCTAAAATGTGGTATCTCTGGATAGGGAAAAGCTCATGCTATTTCAGGATGTAAATGCTGGCAGCTCACAAAGTGATGAGTGTTTGATCGTATCTCTGTCAGATGCAAAAGCAAACAGCGTGTTCACTATAATAAGAAAACATCCACCGGTGGGTTTGACAAATCACTGCGGGTGGAAAAAAAAACCAATCAAATAGCAAATCAACCCTTAAACACAACTTAACTTGAGATTTATTGAACCATTGCATTGGTTTTAAATAACATTAAAAAGACTCTAACCAAGCTGGAGATCAAAGCATCTAAAATTTGAAGTGATGTCATCCGGTGACACATTTTGGAGATAGTACACAACAAATCTGTCGTGTTTGCTCTTGTTGTTAGCAGACAGAATTGTTATGCACAGGAGCATGAAAAATAAGTGCACAGAATACAGACAACCCCAGGCAGCAGATGCAAACGTGACTGGAGTGTTTAGGTCTGGGTTGCATTTGGGTGTAAATGAGGTTGATTTAAAATGTTCATTATGTGCATGTGTGTGTTTGTGTCTTACTTCAGCATATGTACACCTTCTGGGGTGGTGGGCTGGTTGAAGCGCCTCATGTAGTCATGCATCTCTGGAAAGCTCTTCTTCATGTAATCCTCGGCACTGCTCTCCCTCACCGTCCCAAAGCGGAAGCCCAGGGAGGGATGGTGCAACTGAGGAAGTGACACAGGAAGACACGGTTGGAGACGGTGGGTGGAGGTGACAGAGCGAAGCGGGGGGTGTATCATGATGGGGCTCATATCAAATTCATTCTAGCCCTGAACTCCCCACAGGCTTTAGGGATATGGAAACCGATAATCCTTCACAATAATTCCGCTCTTTACTCATTAGCCTGTCCTTGTCTAAGATTAGTTTGTGTGTACATGTAGATGTGGGTCTGTATGTGTGTCGTGCACTGATATGCAGTTGCAAATCTGCGTCCTTGTATGCAGTCCAACCTTGTCGTCATGAATTCCTGAGACCTGCTCGAAGGTCTTCTCTCCGACCATGACTGCAGCTAGGTTGGCAGTATAGCTGGACAGCACTAGTAAGCAGAAGATGGCCCAAAGGTTCATCAGGAAGCGCCCGGTCCAGCATTTAGGCGTCTGCAGAAGGGAGTTTTTTTGAAAATTTATTTTAGGGGAGTTGTTTTGTTTTTGTCATAATAATAACAATTAATAACTAAACAGATGAAAAACTGTAAAAAATTGCTTTTTGATGAGTAATTTAAAAATATCTCTGCTCAAAACTAAAAAAAAAGCCATGATCTCAAGACAGAAACTGCAACATGGAGGAAAGTGAGAAGCTGTACACATGAAAAATAAGGCCAGGGATTAAAATGATTAAAAATACAAATGTGTGAATAAAGGTGTCTTCAGGTGTTGCAGAAGCTTAACCTCCTCCCTCCTCCATCTCCTCCTGCTTAAAAATCACAACTTAAAAGTAATCAAGTTAATCAAAGCAGACCAGGAGAAGAGCTAATGCAGAGGAGAAAAAAACTAACAAAGTGTGACTGTTTGTGAGACACATTCAGAAATATCTTTCCATGAAATTGCCTGCCTAGGGGAACGAATCCACCTGAACACTGTGATCATTTATTTATTCTACCAATTAAAATCTACTTAACAGAAGAAAAGAGATGAATTTCTAGTGTTTTTAAAGGCTGGAGATTAATGAGACATTAATTATACAAACAAGGTTGTAACCCATTGTTATGAAGGTGTTCAGGATGTTTTGAACTCTAAGCATAATTAGTTGGTGAACTGAAAGTGGAAGAACCAGGAGGAAGGCACACTGTAAGCACAAGTTCTTCAGTTATGGTTTTGGTAAGAGATGTGAACTAGAGGAAATTGTCTATTTTAATTTTTTGCGCACAATGTGTGTAGTTGAAGAAATAATCAGTGTGCCCTTAGAGCTCACATGTGTGCGTTTTCTTCAAAAGGCACTGCTTTTCATATTGGGCTTACAAGCTACTCATTCAGGGGAAAATGTGATAAATAACACGTGCTCACACATGAAAAGTAATTGCAGTCCTGTCAACCTCAGTTAGTGCTGTTATGCCTGTCACGTTTCCTTGCTATATGCAGTTAACAGCAATAAAAGTAGCAGACTCATCATTTCTTAAATTATTTACAAGTTAAAGCAGTTAAGTCCTTGATTTTAGAAAACTTACTCATTGGTATTGTCACACAAACCTGACGTTATTAAAAGAGAAAAGGCTTCATGGACAAGGACTAACTAATGTATTTGGCAGACATAATAAAACTATTTCATGTAACAATGGCTGGGCTTGCTGAGGTGTAAAACCAAATCCAGTACAGAGCCTGACACATCTGCAACATTACCTCCTGCTAGTAACCAGGACCAGATGCCACACCGTGGAGAAATACTACACAGAGACCATGTGACTTTAGAGCAAACGTTCTCTCAGCTTAATCTGTAAGCCTACAAATTAATGCAGTTAGTTAATGATGCACTGCTTGACCTCAGTTACAACCAGTAACTGCCCTCCTTGTTAGACAATGACCCAGATGCTGTCCTATCTGGGCCCTCAATAAATAACTGAGAATTATTCGGTTTCAACAGAGTGTTTATATTTTAACAGGCACACTAATTCTAGTCTTTACAGCACTGGTTAGCAGCCAAGGTTCACAGACCAAATGCATGCCTTATAAATTATTTCATGTGATGCTACTCAACCAATCAAATCAGTACATTTGGATGCAAATCAGAGAAATGTAGTTTCACATGGTGCACTGTGAAAAGAACAAAACAGACAAAAAAAAAGAGGTTTTAATCAAGAATGTATAGGCTCCTTTCTCACGTTTCCCCCACAGGCAGTTCAAAACCAATATATCATATCTGAGACGGCGGCTGACAGAATTAAAAGCAGCATACTTCCTCAAATTTGAACTGAGGGCATAGAAAATAAAATATTCTATATGGCACTGAGTCATAATGCAATATTCTCTGGCTGGGATCACAGCTATCCATCTCAACCCCTTAAAACCAAACTGCCAAGTGGTTGTATCAGTACAAATTATAGTAAGCTAGTAGCAGGATGGACATGCTAATGATTGTAGCATTTTTAGAGAAACACTAATTCTTTTAACACTTTTATATTTGTGTTTTGTGGTTTTGGAAAGAATGGTTTGTTTTGAAGAATCTAAATGTTTTAAATGTATTATCTTGGATCAAACACAATAAAAGTAAACCCTGCAGTATTTGACTCCATGGAAATAAGCTTTTATTAGCAATTTAACGATCGATTTCCTTGTCCCCACTGTCTTTTCCATAGTCTAAATAAACAAGAGTGTTTGGCTCTGACCCAGCATGCAGAGGTTTAGAGTGTTGCTCAAGGGCATTTTAACAGGTCACAAGGCTGCTAATGGACACAACCTGTTAATTGACACATTGCCAGTTGCAAAGATCAAACCTGTGACCTTTCAATTATGGGAAGGTCTCTCTAATCACTTTGCCTCCGTTCCACCCAAGTCATTTGCACTTCCTCCTTTAGGGACAAAGTGTGACAATGCATCTAAAGAAATATGATGATGTGCTGCATGCAGTGAACAACTGACAAGAACAATTTAAGCATATGATGTTACGAATATTTATCTGAATGCTCTGCATGAATTAGAAGAGCAAGCATATGTTCTCATAATGATGGATGTTGGCACAATATGTTGCTGTTTAATAAACAAAGAATGAAGATGACAGTTGTTTTTATCAGCTGGGTTTAATGCGTGCCACTGTGACTGTGGGTGTGACACCATCAGTCAGATCTGACAGGCTTTTGAAGGATGCTGTTACTGAAAAGGTGCATTTAATATTTTTTATGTTTGAAGGACAAGACATTGTTTTTTATCTTGATACACATTTTTTTAATGGGCAGATTTGCAGCTTTGAGTCACAAGATCATTCTTGTATACTCTTGTATACCCCCCCCCCCCCACACACACACACTCATTGTGTAGCTTTTCTCATCTCTGTGTACCCACTTACCCTTTCAACTCTCTCTAGCCATCTGTCTGTCACCTCCCTGTTTCTGTCTTATTGAAGCCCATTTCCTAATTTGCACTCTTACCTTTCCGCCTCCCCACTGGCCCTCTTTCCCCAACCATATTGTTTTCGACTTCGTATCTGACTTCTTCAGGGAGTTGACCTCTACTCACTCCCTCCTTTTCCACCTTCATCCATCCCCATCATCCTCACCATAACTCCTTCAATCTCTGTCGGCCCACTTACCCTTTCCCCTCTCCCTCCCTGTATGTGCATTAGCCTCCATGTACCTCACTACTTCATCACTGCCTACCTTCTTAACCTCTCCCCCATCCATCTTTTCCCCTACCCAGCCATCTCTATCATCTTTTTCCTTACCTCTTTCCCCTTAGACTTCCTCTTTTGACATGCCCTCATTGTTTGTGTACTCTTTCCCATAATGCACATCCCCTCCTCCCTCTCTCTGCAATTTTATTCCCTGCCCCACCCTGCATGATGCCTATTTATCACACAGAGGAGAGCAACTTTACCTTGGTGGCGACAGTGCGTCCAAACAGTATGGCATAGCAGAGATTGAGGGCGGAGGAGTAGGAGAACACGCGCAGCCTGTTCCTGCCATGGGGTGTCATGCCAAAGGGGCTGTTCCACTCGTACAGGGTGAGGAAGAGTGCAGTGAGATGCAGCGTGACAAAAATGCCCACCCACATGGACCAGTGGAGAGGCCACATGAAGGCTCCAATGGGTGCTGCAGTGTCCCGACTACGAACCTGGTAGATCAAAAACAAAGTCAAGAAACGTATATCCAATCTCCAGTTTGTAGTATCATGTCATCAAACTTCTCTTAAACACTCCTCAGCAAAATAAATGACACATAAAACTGCATACATTGTTATTATTTTTGCTCTTTATCATTTTGTAAGGTCAACAAAGCACTTTTGTCAAATAATGGAGTTCCTTTTTTCATGACAGATCTCATTGTGTGTTGCAGACTGTCAGGCACAGAAGGACGTTAACAAATCAAAGTATAACTGCGGCATGTGTCACTGTTTCTCAAAATGCCTCTCAGACTCATTATGCACTCTTAAACTGTCATTTATTTTGAACTTTTATAATTAACATCTTCACTGAAAACTCAAGAAACTAATTATACACAACTAATGATCTCCTGTTCTCCACCAGAAGACTGCACGAGCGTGGCACAAGGGCGAAATTAAGTATTCACAGACCATATTGTCATATCATACTGAAAAAGCTGCAGAGTTCTTTCTCTCCCCCTCTCTCTGGCTTATTCAAATCAAAGTAACACTGAAGACAGCAATGCTGCCACCAACTCACTATTCAGTATATTTTCATGACATGCCCCATGCCTCCCACGATCATTAAAATACAAACTTCAGCAAACTAATGATGACTTCGAGCAATTGTACCAGAATTCCCAGGCTGGTGGAGTAGAAGGGCGAGGTGAAATCGATGACTCTGCTCCTGGCAGAATTGATAGAGAAAGAGGTGACAGCCATGTCAGCGGTTCCACTCAGCAGGTCCCCTACCAGCCCGGTCCATCGTCCTGTCCCGCTCAGTGCTCCATACTTCCCGTCTCCCACAATATAAAGGTCAAAGGTGAAACCCATGTCTTCTGCCAGTTTCTCCAACAAGTCAATGCAGTACCCGTAGCAGCACTTCCTCAGGTCCTCCGGCAGGTCTGACAAGAAAGAAGCAATGATGATGTGAAATTTATCTATTTGGATATTCATATGCATGCTTTGGGAGTGTAGTGGCTGCACATTTGGGAATTTATCCACAACTGTTGACTATGAAAATGTTCACGGATCCTCACAGGACACGTGTGCCAGGAATACGTTTAATCACATTAAACCTGGGCTGGCAAAATAGAACAACATTAACCTGTGTGTAGAGGAACAGAAAAGTTGGCAAGATTGACACTATTATAGAATTATTTTTTTTTACACTTTCTGCCATTTTGCCATTTCAATTTTTTTTGGCAAACCTTTTTTTTGCAAAGTCAGGAAATGAAAATTCAGCAGTGTGCCAGTTGCTCTGAAACCTGGCACAACACTCTGCCGTACCTCTCCTCAAATGGAATCTGGAATTTTGTGATCATATATTTTATAATTACTGTATATTGAAGGTGACACCACTGCCAAGTAATTTACATTCAAGCCTATATCTCTCGGAACCTGGGCAACTTAAAGATTATTTACAAATGTCAGTTCCCATTTCTATTATTTTATATAATGCCATCTGCAGATTGGGGTCAGAATAAGCTTCAGTGTCTTATATTTTACTGCTACATCGTACTGTCTGTGTGCGTGGTTGGCCAATAGTCTTCTATCTCAGTTATAGAGTATCTGTATTTCTTTGACATGGTAGTCTTGATCTCATATTGATTCAACATCTTTAATCCTCTTCACTCGTGAACTGAAGATGTAACTGTAGAGCTAAGACCTTGACACCGCACCAGGTATATTTTTGGACTGGACTGACCAGTCATGATCCCTTATTGATTTCACTTCTAAAATCTACTTCAGTCTTGAGGAGCTGCAGTGGAGATGTGGTCAGTGACATGGTGATGAGTTCCAAGCCAAGAGATCTGAGTGCTTATGTAAGAGAAACTTTGAGTTTTTATAAATTAGAGGTCATGCATGTCCTCCCACAAGTTAAGTGTGGGAGTTCTGCACCATATCAGTACTTCATCACAATAATATTCAAAGGAAAAATGCCATAACCAGACTCACCAATGCCTTCCAGTTCTGTAGCTGTAGTGTTTGGGTTGTGTAGCTGGTTGAAGAGACTCTGGATTATGTCGGACCTGTTGGTTCTGGGGTCCAGACAAAGCTGACCAGCTGGACACAAGCCATCCTCATCCACCTCTCGTGTGAAGACAAATGGGTGTTCCACCAGTGTCACCACCCTCAGACGGTGTCCCTCGACATTAAGTCCTGGTCTCCAGCGTCCTCCAACATTGCTGTCCCCTTGGCCGTCCCCTCCCCTCACCCCAGCTCCAAGACCTTGTCCATGGCTGCTTCTGAACCCTCCCACCAATCCCAGTATCCCCCCTTCTAACTCCAGTCTGCCTCGTGTCCACTGGCCTACAGTCACCCAGGCTGGCTGGCCAAGAGCGCCCCTCTTCAGACTCCATACATGGAACAGCTGGGAGGACAGGACACGGGAGAGTCCAGAATCCACCTGGATTAGGCCTGTGGCCCCAGTAAAGGAAGTGTTGGAAAGAAACCTCAAAGTTCAGAGAGAGAAAAGCAAACAGTGAGAGACAACAAAATTGTGGGAAAAAAAGCAAGGTCCATGCTGGGTTACTACACTTCAGAAATGCAGCTCACAATAACACACAACAGTAGACTCACCAGATGGAAAAAGAAATTAGAAAAGCTGGGAAAAGCAAGGAAAAAGTTAAAAACGTTGGAGCAGACGGGCACAGTCTGGTTGTGGAGCTTTTGCAAGTCCAGTCTCAGATGGGTAATTGCATCTCCCAGAAAGTCATAATTAAAAGTTAATGCAGTGCAGTGAGTGTCTCCTCCTATCTGCCAGTCCATACAGATAGTCATTGCTATTCGTCTCACTCGCCTGGTGGCCCCACATTGGTCTTTACGGCAGAATACATTAAGGAGAGCAATCCCCATTCGCACATAAATCTGCCCTGGCCTCTTGAACCATGCAGGGATTGTTAGCTCATGTCTTAGCATTTGATCATGTGGACATCGTCAGGTGATGTCTCAATGTGAAGCCATACAAGTAGTGTTTGATCGTGTCTTGATTAGTGAGGGATTGTCAGGAGGTCATTGAAAATCATAGGAGCGGTTGTTTAAATGTTAAAGTATGCAGGGATCACTGCGTTTGCTATGGGTGTTGAACCGTGCAGTGACTGTTGATTATGTCTGGGTCAAGGCTAGAAATGGCAAGTTTTCCTTCCTGTTAATGGAAAAGGTTGGTAATGTTGCAGCCCTTTCTCAGAGCAGAAAAATAGTTTTTCTCTCTCTTGTTTAATTCTTTTTCTCTCTCTCATCTCAAAGTTGAGTTGAGTTTTACGCTGAATTTATGAACATATAATGTTGCCACTGCTAGATAACTTTCTCCATTAAAACAAGGATATGCAAAGTAAAATGAAAAGACTAAATTGATCATGAGGGTCGTTAACCTCACCTCCAAGCCTAGCCTGGACCAGAGGCTGTCTGCACCACACAGAGAATGATCCAACATGTGAATCTGTGTGAGGTTTTGTGTATTCTGCTCATGCTTTTGTTCAGCCTTCTTTCTTCACATTGTAATTTACGTCAATAGCACAATATCAATTTATAAACCCATTCCTGGCACCATAATTCTCAAGAGGCTGATTAGAAATGCCTCTGATTTGAAAGTCATTCTCATTCCCATACCACATTAACTTATGTTTCCTCATCAGTAGCTCCCTCTGTCTCTGTGACCATAAAGCGGAAGTGCTAGCCTTGCCTTGAGCTGAAATCACTCATGGTAATAGCGCGGCTGAATCATCATATCCTACAGACAGCAGATTCATCAAGCCAACCCACTCCAGACTCATAAACTATTACTGTAGTGGCTGTGGCTGGCCACAAAAAAATTAACCATAGGCTTCACTTCACATCTCTTATCTGGGCAGAGAAGTGTGAAGCTCCCTTTTCTGCAATTTGTAACATTTTTGGATTCATGCCCAGAGATAAAAGAGTGAGATAGGAGTGTGAGATTATACAGAGATAAGAGCAGGGGTGTGACAAGTGTGGCATACACTTTAAAGCAGCAGCAGTTATTGGATGTTGTGTTGCACTGGGCCAGAGGCTGCATTTAAAGAGTGACTGTGGATGTCAAAGCAGAGTTGATAAGTCAGCCAGTGGTGTCAGAGAGGGATGGTTTCTTCCCACTAACACCTGGCCCCGGTTTACGCACCAGGAGAGTAAATGTCAGCAGAGTGGCCAGTAAATGATGACTCTATAAGAGAGTCGCAGGCATGTGTCTCACTCTTTTATCACTCCATCTCTGAGGAAAGTTTACTCTGTCTTTGTCTGTCTGGGATGATACGGCGCTTGCTTGTTTCAATGGTTTTAATCTCTTCGGGGGAGATGGAATCAGAGTGGCAGCTGTGTCGAGTGAGATGGCACTGACTGGCAGATCTCACTCTGATAATAACAACAACCCTCTATCAATTTCACCCTCTTCCCTCCTTTTTCCTCCACTCTCACATCCTCTCCCATATAAGTTTCTTCTTCCTTTTCTTTGACATTATATCTATTTTCCTTTTACTGTTTCCTACTTCCCTCTTCTTTCATGTATCTGTTTGCCTTTGACTACTTTTCCTCTAATGTATTATTTTGGGAGTAAGTGCCCAGGGATTTTTGGATTCTGGACACTCAGAAGAACCAGATCAAAAAAGGCTAGTTTTTCTTTACTCCATTGGGTTGAATGTGAAACCGTGATATTGTGCCATTTTTGCTCTTGTCCCCCCTCATGCCCTCCTCTGTTGCTTATGTCTCCAGACATCCTCTCTTTCCCTCCCTGTCTTCCTTGCTCTGTCCCTTGGGCATTGAGCTGTTAATTGCCTTTTCCATGTGGAAGTCTCTCACTTCCTTCAGCTTTGTTAGAGCTCTCCAGAGCAATGGCATGTCTGGCTGTTGCAGGGGAGGGATAAGAATCAGGGAGTACACACGAGGGCATGGAGTCTACCTGGACCACTTTGAATAGTGCGATATAACAACTTCTTTTATCAGTCCCTCACAGGCCAGGAACAAAAGTCACTGACACTATATTGTGGAGGACTCTATTATAAAAAGACTATTCTGATAGTCCAGACCCTGTCCTAATTGGCAGAAAGACTGTTACATGGTGTCCTGATGAAGTTTAAATGTGTTTAAAAGCATTGTTTTCCATTTTCTATATTGTGTGATAAGACTAAAAGTGTGTGGCCACAGTCACAGCCCTGTCTCTTTGACCACCAAAGCTGTTGCAATTCATCCGGAGTGGTAAATGAATACCAAATGTCATGGCAATCCCACCAATAGTGCTTAAAAAGCGCAAATGTCAAACTCATAGTGGCACTGGAGGAAAAGTCAGTGGATTACCAAATAGTTGGCTTCATCCTCTCGGGACCATTAGTGTCAGAACCACATTTAAAACCTTAATAAAGCATGCTGCAATTGTTCAAATATTTCAGTCTGGACCAAAGCGTTGGACGGACTAACAGACTATCCATACAGCCACCCTGCTAGCAATTCAATCACATTAAACCTAATAAACTTGTTTTAACTTTAATAATGAATGTTCAATAATACAGCTTTGTAACCCAACTCCCTCTCCACTTGTTTTTGCCCCTGGCTGTCCATGCCAAATTGTTCTGGCGTCCCAAAGCTCAACTAAACTGCAGAAGGAGTGAACGCTGCGAGAATCCAGGTTGTGATTATGTGGGTGGTGTTGATGATCACTCTCCGCTGGCAGGCACTGTGTGTGTTCAATACTTGCTGTGGGCCCAGCTCAAACCACAAATCCTTCTCTCACCAGTACCACACGACCACAGAAATTGGTTACATGCTGTTTTATCCATTGCACCAATTGAAAAATACTCATGTCAACTGGCAGAACCGAGATATTTAACTTTGGAGTCGGTTTATGGCACGGGACTTAAGTGCATAACTCAGTATCATCCACATATGGCTTAAGAATGGCTGAAATGTATGTCAGGTTTTTTTTTTGCTGTGTACAAATGTGAGGATTCAGTTTTTTTCTGCCCTAAGTGAAAGTGTTTATGGTTTAATATGTATTTCAATATGCTTTTTCCTCTATGTGTGTATACGCGTTATCACAACCAGCACCTTGACAGAGCCCATGAGAGCTGTCAGCGGCCCTTTTAAAAGCTGCAGGGACTGAAGCAGCAGCAACAGCAAAGAGAAACAGACAAAACTCTCTGGTGTCAGTCTGGGAATCTGTATGCTATAAAGACCTCCCCCCAACCCCACTATGACAGCGCTATTCAGAAGGCGCCACCCCCATGGTGCAGAGGACAGACAAGGGCAGCAAGCGGAGCGTACAGTACCACAAGTGGAGCCAGCAACTACTCACAAAAATGCCAAAGTGTCACTCAGAAAGCTAACGAGCTTACAGACATTTAGTGGTGTAACCAGAGGAATTTAATTGCCGTTTGTCAGTGCCTTCCATTTATCCTCCGGTGATTTAAATGTGTACTCTTTTGGGACTTTGGCTAACAATTTGTAAGTGACCTGGAGTTGTTCAAAAAATGATTGGACTTTTGGCTGCAGGGATTATAGACACTATTTGAGGTTTAGCCCTGACCAGACCACTACTGATCCTACGTTGCCTAAAGCAACATATTTAAAGTTTCTCTATCATCCACTCTGCTGAAGTTCTCTTGAACAAAGCTGCAGGGTAATGCTCTGGAACTGACCTTATCCTGACCATTGACTGTTTAAAGATTGATAACATGACGCCTTCACAAATGTGAAGCCAAAACATCTCAATTGCCCCCCTGTAGGTCCGCGGCAATATAGGTCACATAGGTCACGATAAAGGACATGAGCCAAACTATAAAATCACATCAAATGCCAAATAATTTTTTTTCGCAAACATGCTCTCTGACAGTTTAGGTAGTTCTTCTCTCCCTGATGTATGTTCAAATGATTGGTATGTTAAAGGTAGAAATTTTGAAGACGTATATCAGAAGCTTTCTTCTCTAACATAAATAAAGACACAAACTTCTTCTTATATAAGAGCATGGGACAAACTGCGGTGCAACTGAGGGTTTTTTATAGGAAAAACAAAGGTAAATATGTTGAAAACTAATTTTCAAAAACTAACCCTGTAATTAGTGCCTGTATTCAGTATATGTGTGCAGATGTGTGCATGTACCTGGCCAGATATTGTCCTGAAGAGGGCAGCTCATGTCGGTTTGGTTTGTCGTAACAGTTCACCATGTTCTGAATCAATGCCAAATCCGGCCTCACCATGGTTGCTGCAGTGACTGCCCGGCCGATCAGCTGCAAAGCATCCCGGATGTAGAAGCTGATTGGTTTGCGGCCAACCTCCCCATAGGCTAACAGTCCAAGGGGACCTCCTAGAGTGTGGAGCGAATCTGGCGACAAGGGATATCCCATGATCCACTGCAGTGCTGGAAGTGATGGAGCAAGGCGTTGAGCGGCCCGCAGGACAGAGGAGACACACTCTGGGTCAGAACCCAGGAGGAGAACAGAGGAGATGGGAGAGGGGGAGCGCAGGAAACGGGTGGAGAGGATCTTCAAAGCCTCCTCTTCCCTCTGATCCTCCCTCCTCTCCTCGCTGGTCTCACCCCTTCTATCACCACCCCCTGAGATGCGGGTCAGGTTGATGATGTCCCACAAATGCCAGATAGACCCACTGTAGTTCTGCAGGTGAGACAGCAACCCGTCGCCCCCTTCCTCCCACCCGGGGCATATCACAGCTGCTCCTCCCCAGCTGCCTTCCCCTTGGCTTCCCCTGTCCCTGTCTCCTTCTTTGCCCTGCAGGACCGCCAACAACAGGCTGCCCAGGGTTGATGGAGGTACACGGGCTGACATCTGCAGGTGGAATCGGTTCTATCAGAGAGGACAAGAATGAGAAGATGAGAGTTTAAAGAATAAAAAAGAGAGCATGAAATAAGAAACAAAAAAGAGAAGTGAGAAAGTAAGGGGAAGAAGACAAAAGTAAAATGATGGACCGCCAAAAAAAGTGGAGAGAAGAAGGTAGAGGATGTGAGAAAAGAGAAAATGAGATCAAAACAGGGGAAAATAGATATAGGCAAACCCCACCACCTCAGGGCTGAATAGCATACAATCACATTAAACGCTAGCGCCAGAGTAGTGCAAAACAATCCTTGTAGCTGCAGTAATTCACCACGTCACTGATCAGAAACAATCAGTCACATTTGTTCATTATCTCTTACTTTGGATGAGAGGAGTCGCGCTGAAACAAACAAGGAGTCAATGATTCGCATCTAATCTGCAACATCACAGTTGGCTTGGCAAGACAACAGTAGCAACCACAGTTCATCCAGAAGCCCGCATTTCCAAACCCCACTGAAAACACTAGCTTGTTTCATACTGTTCCAAAATGGATAACACTGTTGTCCTTGAATGCAGCTCACAGATGGACCTTCCCCCTCCTTCCTTTGGGGCCTCTATCCATTTTTCATCCTATCACTGCTCCAGGCAAGGTTGAGGGGGGGGGGGGGGGGGGCTGCTTTTGTATAGGGAGCCCAAAGTTTAGCTTAACATGACTTAAGATTTGCACCACCTCACTGAACTGAGATGATAGGTATTCATTACACTCCATGCACACAAACACCCTGTGGCACAGATGCATACATCTTTAAAACATATGCAGAAGTGTAGGTGTGCACACACACCAAAAGAACACACACACAATACTTATATATACTTAATGTATATACCGTATGTCCGTATAGGTGCATAAAATGTGCACAAAGAATCAAATGGAAAACATTCTTACACACGTTTGTCTGAAGATGAGATATCTAAACCCCAGACTCTTTTATTCAAAAGGAAATTTCCCACCCAGGAGTACAAGGTAAACAGAGCGGCCCTCAGCTGAAAGTCCTTGAGTCCCATAAGAGAGTAAAAGAAAAAAATATGTGAGTGAAGTCTGCAAAGACATGGATGAATTAATGCAGCATGTGTATTTATCCTCCTGGGGGACGAGGCTAGAAGCATGTGTGCGTGTGAGGGGACAAGTGAAGATAGGTCTCTTCGTTTGAACTCAACGGGGGGGCCAGAAAGATGGCGCAGGTGGCGGAGGTGGAAGGGTGGTACAGAGGAATAGAAATAGGAAGGTGGTGCCAACTACAGGTGGAAGCATTATTCAGCACATTTCCGCCAGGGATGAAACTAACATCATGCATATTTTGTCTCAAGGACTCAAAGAGCCCAAAATATGACGATAGAGGATCAAAACAGAGCCTCAAGGCAGCTGGAGGATTTAGTATGTAAATCTATATTTGCTCTTCCTCTGGGTAAGATCCATCTTTGCCATATATCCTTTAAATATGAATGTATAGATAAATGTCAGTGCGTGCCAGTTATGTTGTTGAATAAAGAACCAAGCTTTGAAAAATTAGAAATTGTGACAAGTCAAACAGCTGAAGAGTATGGATCATGTATCGAAAAATCTGTAAATTATGCTAAAAGGAATACAGCTTGTTAGGAACCAGTGAAGGAACCTTACTAAATATATCATTATCAAATTAATTGTAATAATGATCATCTGTGGTGCATCCCACAGCTGTGTCAGCTGTTTTGCACAGCATTTTCTTCTGGCTTGACAATTATGGCTAACTTCTAATTTGCCTGACTTCTTGAGAGATTCTTTTACAATTTCATTTACATTTGAGGCGTTTAGCCGGCTCTCTTATCCAGAGTGACTCACAATGAGCACAACAGTAGAATTACTTCAAGAGTGAGGACGTGAGAGTAATGGTAAGAGCAAAGCGGAGCATTGTAGAGGATGCATTTGTACTTCGGTCGGCTGCTGTTCGGAGAGAAAGCAAATTAGGCTGGATGGAGGAGGAGGCAGATGTGGGAGCTGAGATGTGATTCTGAGGAGATAAGGTGATATGAGCCTTTTCGTGAAGACGCAAGTTCCAGCCCATAAGATGGGAACGCACTCTGCTGCTTTGAGTGGCAGAAGAAGGACTCAAAAATTCTGTGGGCAATCAAATGCGACAAGCACCAAAATGGACCCAATGAAACTTTAAATAAGCACATCACTGGAGTTATTGCCTATTACGACTACCTCGCTTCTTTGCATTTGAGTGTTTTGGCACAATTAATTCTCATGATATATAGAGCAATAACTCCCAAGAGAGTGTTTTCTGCTGTGTAGTTAGGTTATAGATACAGAAGTGATGTGCATTAATAATAACAGCATCAAGTAAGAAAGATCACCAAAAAGTTTAAAAAGTTCATTTTGTTATTGTACATGTTTGCCCGCTTGCATTCTTCTGAGAGCTGTTAGGCTGTACTCATTCAGACAATGAAAAAAATGCAGCCACCTGATTCAAATCTTTTGTTGAACAGAACACATTCAGAGGTCGTCTTCGAAAACTGTCCAGAAATGGTCGAGAACTTTGAATAAAAATGAAAAGAAATTAAACTTTGCAGGTGATTGGATGAGCACTCCAATCAGATCAACCAATCAGGAGAAGAGCAAAAGCATTTTTCTGAGAGGAGACTTTTTTAGGAGCTGCCAATCTTGTTTTTGAACATACACACACACACAAAATACAAAACAAATCTTAAACATGATACTGACTCCTGTCATGTGTCAACTAAAAATATGGTTCCTTCCTCCAGCTTGACTATACTAAACCTGACAGTAGTGCTGTATAAGATGCTGATTGATCGAACCCACTGTGATTCAGCCACAAGGCCATAACTTGAAGCTTTATCTAGAACAATCATATTACAAGCTAAACCACAAGATTGTCTGTTACAAAAGTTTAACTTGGCTCAACTTTTAAGGGAATGCATAAATTCCCAGTAGATTATTCTGTAACAGTGATCAGAGTGATCATTTATCATAAGTGAACAGTACAGTGAACACTGATTGCTGTTGTGATGATACTCCAGATTGTTAAAAATCTGCCTCATATGGTTATTACTGCTAAACTGATAAGCCTTATATTATATCAATCGGTCATTCAAATTAGACCTCTTGCATCTTATTTTTTTTTATCTTACTGTTGCTTTCAGCAATGCACTGTCATCATCAAAGCCAATTGCAATTTATTTAACCAAAGCTGTTTTCGAGCTAAACACCTGCTTAAGCAAACTATCTACTATCTTGGTTCATCTTTCACCAATCACAGACAACAAAGCGTGTATAGGATGTTTTTGACTGAAAGCTGTTTTGGTCTCATTGCATCACCTCTTGAGCTGGTCGCTGATTCCAGCTCATAGTATGTTCTATAAGGCCTATGGCCAGCCAGCCACTGTTTCTGGCCTTTAATATTTTTTCTTTTCTTTCATTCTCACAAACACACACTCACACACACACACACACACACACACTTCCTGTTCTTTATGGACATCACTAAGGAGCCGTTTGCCACTCAAAACAGGCTGAAACGATCTTCAGTCAAACAATGACAAAATCCTACTTGTAGGATCTTAAAGTATTTCAGTGCATCAAGAACAACGAATTCCCTGCCAGTCATCACTCCAGTTTAATCCAGCATGTCTTAAAAACAAGCTGCCAGCATCAGTGTTTATCCCTGTGACAAGCCAGATATAATGTATGGGTGTGTGTGTGTAATGCCTGCATATATGTCTGCATACTTGCATGAATGCTTATGACAGATCTTCAAGTCCACCGTGGCTGTCTGCATGAATTTGTGTTTGTTTTTGATATCCTGTGCTTTTGCCTTGATTCGGGGCCAACATTGTTATTGCAGTTATCGAACATTTGAATTTAAAATGTCATTTTTTTTGCAGACCTTAGGGAACCTGAGTGGAGTTTTGATCTCTAGAGAAATGCAGGCAGTATTTCTTATGATGTCACAGTCTAGACAAGATAAAAGGTGGCTGTGCTGTCTGCACTGGGAAAGTTTGCAGACTATTGGCAACAGAAACACAGTAACCATGTTTGTGTGTGAGTGTGCTGTGTGCAGGGATCTGCTTGATACAAACAGGCTTGATCTTGTCAGCCATGGGGCTGTCTAAGTCCAGCTCTGCTGCTCAGGTCAGTCCAGACCCAGGCTGACGTTTTTCTAAAGTACACAGGTCTTTTTCAGGCTTGGTTAGGAATGTAATGGATGTTTTCTCTAAGCAGCTACACTTTTTCCAACCTGTAAGGACCTCCAGGGTGCGTATTTGTGTGTGTATTTTTGTGTGTATGCTCTTATCTTTTTTCTATTCTCAGGTAAAAGCTCCATCCGCAAGCACGAGGTTATAAAGACTCTGAACTAAGGATGCAAGATAAGCACAGCTAAAAGGAATGTCAGCATTATTCTGGTATAAAATATAAAATCCATACCCCTTCTCACACATCTGCAAATTATGAGCCTTGAACTGAACCTCTGCCTCTACTGAACAAATCCAGAGTGCTGTTTGATGCCTTGGCCTGAAGATTTTCTGATGTTTGAAATATACTGCATGTGCACAAATTCATACAACGACACAGCCACACACTGACAGCAGATAGGCACACATGCACTAGGCACAAACAAACAAGCACACACAGGCACCGGTGCAAGAACACACAGATACAGTACAAACACACCGTGGTGTGAATACTCGAACATAAACCCAGAGGGATCTTTGGGCAATGTGGAGTAAGCAAACCGACAGGAGTGCGTTGAATCAGAACAGGAGGGAGCAGCTCCCACTTACTAAGCTCATTCCTTATTTAGGCCTCTATAAGAACAGCATCGACACTTGGAAGGTGTGCAACCGAATGCACAATGCCAAAAAGAAAAAGATTTCCCTGTACAAAAAAGAAGGAGCACAGAAGAAACAGCAGCACCTGCAGTTTCAGAGCTTATTAGAGGCAAGTTGGAGCAAAAAAAACAAGGAGGTGGGACTTGGAAGCGTGTGTATTTGTGTGTGTGTTGGAGGTTTTTGGTGGTTGAGGGAGGCTAAAGATGCCTGAGATGTAAGCTGAAGCTCTGAAAAAAAATGCGTATCTCCTCTCATCCTTCGTCCACAGCTTCAGGCTAGGGAGCTCTTTAACTCGCTGCAGCTTGACTTATTGCGAAAGCTCGCTGTAGCCCCAGTTGGGCTTAACATCGCTTGCATAGAATCGTTTGCATAGAGCAAAGCACCGGTGGTAAGAGCGGGGGCCCACCTCTCGTTGTTCTCACCATTACATCCAATGGTGTGGACCTCTGCCTGAGCCTCTGAATGGCTGCTTAGCTTCCTATTCAGTCCAGAAACAAAGCTCATGGTCAGGGCAGCACTCCAAACAACACTTCACTGAACACATTCATATTTCACCAGCGCTGTCACCAGGTGAGCTGGCTGTATGTAAGGAGGATGGGAGATAGGAAGAGAGACAGACAGAGGGAGATCGGCGTGTGAATGTGAATGTATGTTTGAGATGAAAGATGGAGGAGAAATTGATAGGTGGTTTAATATCCGTATTTGTGAAAGAAGGTAAAAGGTGATGGTTTGCATCTGAATGTGTGTGTGTAGCGGAAAGCAGCGAGAGACACAAAGATGGTAGTGTGCATGTGTCTTGCGGAAGACAGAAAAAAATTTTCTCAGCAGGGTGCAAGTCTTTTATTTCAAACACCTGAGATGAAAACTGAGCGTATCATAACCTGAATGTCAGACTAAAATGTCACAGCAGATGTGGGCTCACAAACATACATAAAATAATCTAAATCCAACCTAAGCAATTCGATTTAACCTGCAGTGCAGAACCACTTTCCTGTCAAAGGAGTAAACTGGGAGCAACCGGCATCATTGCATCACTTGCATCAGCTCATACATAATGAATAAAGAAACTGTTGAATGTGAGTAATTTTTTCTGACTTTCTCTCACAGTCCAAATAAACAGCCGTGATTGAATAAGGCCAGGCAGGGTTGTTTGCATAGTTAATGAAGCAACGTTGAGCGGCGCTCTTTAGGTGACCAGACGGTGGCTAACCGAGCTGTTCGCCGTGCTGTTGTGTAATTGTATGCAAATAGCATTGTTTAATTTTCTCCTAATTTCCTCACGTCTCCCGGCGCTAAGTGTAATATGGGTGACTTTAATCTTACTTAGCCATGCTGCCGGGGACTGGAGCTAAGCTTTGTGGGGGAAAGAAGCTGTTGCTGTTAGACACATATGCAGCACAGCCGCAAATGCACACGCACACACACCACACTGCAATAAACACTCAGGCAGGGGCAGCGAATTACATTTACGCGCTCACACATGCATGAAAGTATGCCACACACTCACACATGCACGGAAAATCACAACTGTGAAGCAATCAGCCACTTAACACACTAAATGACTATGGTTATCTAAGCATAACAGCCTGTTGGCTCAGAGAAACGGAGTGATAAGCAGTAAGATACACACTATTAGGCGCCACCACAGGACTGACCACAGATTGAAAGAGGGGCTAAATCTTGTTTCACAGTTAACAGTTGATGGAGACGGAGCCATGTCTGTGACTGTCACCATTAAATTACATATGCAAATACCTTGGCTCTATCCAGTTCCACCCACCATCTTCCATACAGTGATCGAGCAGAGAAGTATGAAGGAGATTGTGGCCCATGGGGGGAGCGCAATGAAACAGCAGGCAAAAAGTATAAAGTGCACTTCGAATTATGTTTGATTACAGGGAAATGGTTCCTCGTTGCTTAGGTGCCTCGAAGCTGTGACATTTTGTTGACTGCTGAAGGTTTGAGTGTACTGAGTCCATTAAACATAAGGACCTTGTTCGTTTCTTTGTTTGGGAGGGGGGAGCTACAGTGACATCATAAAAACACCTTTGTAGTCCTGAGCGACTGTGGGAAAAGACATAAATGTCTTAGTAGAATCTCTTTTTTCCTCCAGGCTGTGATCTTGTTTACACCTGGTATAAAATACTTTTTGAGTGATCTGATCACGAGGTGTGAATTCATCCAAGATGCATAGACCAAATTCTAAGGTAATCTGAACCGCATATCATGGCTTTCTTTTAGTAGTATGTACACGACTGTGTCCCTACATTGCGTAAGTGGAAGCATGTATTCATTCATGTGCAAATGGCATCATAATAAAGTACGAAATGACAGGAAGAAGCCACAACAACAGGCAAAATGGATTCTCACACACGCCAAGCACACTATGTGATTTCCATTTGAGATAATTGATTGCCTGCTCGCCAAGGTCTGTGCCCTATACTTCCCTCAATTTCCAGCAGACTAGGCACGGGAAGTTCATTGATGCGTCCCATTGGTTAGGAATAACAACACATGTGGTCTTTGCAGACATAAATGATGGACAACCCTATTTGCAGATAGAGCGAGGAAGTGAGATCTGATCACAAGAGAGATCACAACTTGTGATCAGATCACCTGAGACGAATGTTAATGCCAGTTCTAAATGGCGCCTCTGATGTTATGAGGATCATTCTAAATGGAAGGAAAAGCTGAAAGAGAATAGGATTCGTCCATTCGCCCATCAGAGTCAAACCGACCGTAACAAGCTGGACGCGTTTGTGTAGTTGTGATTAAAGGTTCTTATGTGTATGCAAAGTAGTTTGTCGATGAGTGTGAGAGCGCCTGCAAGAACAATTGTGTGTGTGTGTGTGTGTGTGTAAATGTGAATGCCTGTGATTTACAAACCATTTAATGGAATATTGTTCTCAGCATGGCTCCAAATTAATTTGAATGATCAAGACACAGAGCACACCAGCAATTTTCCCCCCCTGGAGCATTGCATGCTTCTGTAGAACTGAAAAATGCCAGTCCTGCATGCACACACGCGACACACATGTACATGGAGATTTTAAAAACACACATACCCAAACACACTGATCACATACTCAAACCAGCCAAGTGGATTGGGCTTTGAATGTTACCCATGAAGAAGTTTTTGGGTTTTTTTTGCTACATTATTTCTAGTGGCACAGTTCAATGAAATGGGAATCCGGAGGGAATTAATAAAATACAAGTGCATATCAAAGTATGCTAATGTTTCCCTGCTAGTCTGTAGTGTTGAGTAAATGAAGTAATCCAGTGCAGAGTGTTCGCTTTCATTATCAGTTGACTTCTGATTTAATGAGCCTCCTCGGGCCCACAAATGTCCTGATGTCATCAATAATGATCAGATAGAGGAAACAGCGGGGGGACTGAATGTGCTGTTCTGGACTGGTTAGTCAGGTCTCCAGTCAGCCAATGTTAGTGCTGAGTGCACTGCTAGCATTGGTGAAGGCTGTCATCTCAGCACGCTGCATCGGCGCCTCTTTTGTCAGGAGCTCCTTTGATCCCCTCAGTTGCAGAGATACAAGCCCACAGCAGAAATATGCTGAATGGATTCATGTATCATCCTCCCCCCCTACAAACAGCCTCTGGCCCCCCCACTATTTATGATCATAATAGCTGCCGTTATTTATTAAAGAGAGCGATTGTTGTCCTTGCTCTATAGACAATGTTGTTTTCTCTGCCGGAGAGAATAATATTTGTCCTTTTGGTGCGGCCCTGTGTGTGATATGAGGCGGCGTACTGAATGTGATGGTGATTGATTCCCGTGTTGAACAGTGGCGAGAGGTACAGAAGAAGGCTAATCTGAGTTATGATTGCCACTGTAATCGCATTTTCTCCCCTGACTCATCCATCCACTCTACAGTAGTGCATACATGCTGTATTCTGATTACACCTGTCAATAACAAATACTGTATGTTGGAGCAGCAACGTGTGCCTGTTTCTTCTTGATCACCTTCCGCTGGTTTTCCATCACCACGATTTTCCAGATCATAACTCTCTCTCCCATTCCTGCAGCCCAGTTTTATCTTCTACCCTCGCTGACTTGCTAACCTGCTGGAGGTAGCGTCAAGCATTTGCAGTAATCATGCCATCATGTTGGGGGTAAAATAAGCTGTTTGGGTGTTCCGGGCCTGGCACAGAGGCTGTCAGGGTAGAAAATAGCCTCTTGCTGGGTTGTAATTCGACCAGCAGGCAGCTGGACCAATGAGACGGCAACATTATTTAGTTACCAGGAGAATGATACCAACAGTTTCCAAAATACAGATGCAGAGTGGCATGATGTCATTAACAGTCAGCCCACAGGGAGTGTAGCCGCAAACAGCAACAACTTCAGGGGGGGATACATTTATTCACAACACCCCAGTGGTGAAAGCACGCCATGCCAGTAATGAGGTGTCTAGAGCTTTGGGCACCGGGTGTGTGTCTGAATATGTGTGATATTTCTTAGTCTTAGCATGTGTGCGAGTGCAATTTTGTCTGCATTTGTTTTGGCGAGCGGGTATGCTTAGATGTGTGACCAAACTACCTACTAATGGAAAAGATCCCTTCGCTCCGATCGTGTTAAATACTGAAACTCCAGACCAGACTTCCCAGGAGTGAAATAATACACCTAGAGAGATGGAAGTCATTTAGGGGCAGTGTGTTTGTGCAAGGGTGTGTGTTGAGTCAAAGATGTGTGTGTGTGGGTTCCAGGATGGATGGGCTTGCGGTGAGTAAATGACCCGCCTTGATTCAGCCTATCAGCTGAGCTCTCCACCCAGACTCCGTGATATCCCCTTTCATCCATCTCTATAAGAGAGAGATGACGGAGAGATGGAGAGGCAGAGGGGGAGAGACTGAGGAGATGAGTATGCACAGAACAGAGTGAACGATTTCAAGTGCAAGAGCGAGCATAAAGGGGCTAATTAGAGAAGAGGGAAAAATTTGGAAGCTGGATCGACTGAGACAGACGAAGTGAACAAAAAGACTATTAGACTCCAATCTGAATCTGGGGTAATGTGTATGACAAACGGCACCCTGTTGATGCCAGAAGTGCCTCTCTAATGTGAGTGTGACTTCCTGCCGATTGAGGGGCCATTTGGGGTGAGCTGATCTGGGGCACAGATGAGCATGTTGTTTGGCCTCCGCCCTGTTTTGGTGTCACGTAATCAAATAGGCAATGTGCTGAAACTTCAGATGCAACCACTGCAGAAATGAGCAGAATATATAGAAATGAAGAGTTTCATTCAAAGTGGTGTATCAAAAAACAGACAAACGGCAAATTATGCACTTTTTCGATTACTATCATTATAAACATGATTATGCCATTTGAATACCCCTTTCTTTGTAATTTGTTTTGCCTTCCAAATGGATACATAACATTTTACAGGATATACAATCCATCAGAAAATGTCCTTGTGGTTTTGCTGTTGCTGCACCATCCCAATGTGCTGTCCCCATTATCCCACCCACCCAACCTCAGGGGAATCGCTTTGAGATTTCTGATTTGTTCTCGCCGTCAACTTTGGTTTTCGGTAAAAGGCTCCAGAAAATGGCTCAGAGAAAAAGTAATTTCAAAGGACATGAGCTCTGTATTAGAAAACCGGGGACAAGGACATGGATACAGATGCAGATAGGAATAGATGCAAGCAGTGTAGCGGCATTGAAACCTGCCACTGGGGCACTACAGTAAAAAACTTTAAAGGTCCAGTCAGGGACAACTTATTTTGTAGTTTTGGCCAGTTACCATATCACAGTGCTCATCAAAGTACTGGCTGAGATGTGGTAACATGCAAACATTGCTACTGCGGGATGGGTTGGAAAGTGAGTGCTTGAAATATCTCAAATAATCCCTCATTTCGATGGAAAACAGTGTAACTGCATAAGAATAGCACGGAGAGCAGATTAAAGTAAATACACCGAGTTAGTCTGTAAACTGTCGACTGATAGTTTGGCCACTTTGGGTAATAATTTAACCACCCTCCTTTGCTTTCTACCCTTTGCGAATGTGTCAGTTTATTTAAAACCTGTATGATCATCTGATGACCAATGTTTAAAGCCAAGCAGGATTTCTGTTTAGTAATCATGTTTCCAGATCTTAATTAACTTTTTTTTTTTTTAACTCTGAAAACTCTCCCGTTTCCCTTTACGGCTGTGCTTTCCTTTACTGGCTTCCCCATCCAGATACACAAGCAAACATAAGGCACATGGCCACATAAATCTTGTGCATCTGGGCCTGTCATTAGCTCAGTCTGCCAATAAACTGTGAATAAACTGGGCTAATGTTGCTCTAATGAAGAAAGGATTACTTGGTGGCTGCTACAGCGCTAATTCAAGATAGATGTAGATATTTTTCCTCCATCATTGTAATATCTATATTCAAATATTTTTGTTTATCCTGGGATGATTTGCTGAGCATGAATCTTCTTTTACAGCAATGCACCGGCTGACACTTACACATTTACACACCGTGATGTTCAGAGAGCTGCAGCACAAGCATTTCCCTCCTTGACAGGAGGAAGTGCCTTGCTCAAGGACAGCACAGTTAGCAAGTATCAGTAATATGTTCATTGACATCAACATAGTGTGGGATTCAAACCAATGACCTTGACTGCCAGCTGTTTGCCCTGTACGCTGTAATACCATGATTATGCATCCTTCACACTGTGTTTTTAATCAGAGCCTAAACTCCGAAACATAAACAGCAGCACTGCAGCTGTCGCATGTAGATTTCAAAATGCAGTAAATATCTCTCAGGAGGAAAATATGTTTCCCCGTTTCCCTTCCTTGGATATCCATAAACAGTCATATTTTTGCAGGCTGCTTGATTATTCATCCTAACAGAGGGAGGAGTACAGTTCACTCACGGCTTATGTTGATCTCAGGGTCGAACCTCTGTAGAATAAGTTTCACCTGCATGCAAAGTGCTATTGTGAGCCTTGTGTTAAGAAACAAACATTATACATTCTGTTGCTGTAAAGAAAAAAAAACAAGTTGGTGTAATGCTCCAGTGGTTACAGATACTATCAAATAACCAAAGTACAAAATATCAGGTTTCAGCATCCACTGTTTTATGTGTATTTATCCCCCTTCCTCTGAAGAGCAAAGCACTGAATCCCTACCAGCTCCTTCACAGCTTTTACAGTAAGTCACACCAGATTTGTGCGCCATCTAAATGCACAAATAGCAAATGTAGCCGATGTGTTCAACAGGATAATACGCCGTCGTACTGCTCACTTAAGGAATCCATTAAATAAACAAGCATTTTTTCATGGCTGAAGTGGTGTACTTAACATGCTCTGGGGGGATGATGCAGATTAAAAAAAAAAAAATCACAAGTAACACTACAAGAACTTTGCACTTAACATGGCTCCTGAGCCTTAAAAATGCCATTAGTCATTTTGATGATTCATCCTCCACGCGGGAGTCAAATTGTTTACAGCAACCTCTCCCTTCAGATGTAACCTTTAAGCAAACTTAAAGAGGCCCCTGCATGGGGTTATTTACAAGACAAAAAGGTGCTATTGTTTCATTTCTATTCATAACACCAGCATCAAACACACAAATGCACACAGAGCTACCTGTAGGTCAAAGCGCATACGAATAAGCCAACAATGGCTCAGTAATGCATTACATCCTGGTCATTGGCTGTGGTAATTGATGCACATGTTGTGGACAGAGTAAATTAACGCACTAGAGGGCAAAAATGAGCTGTGGGCTTGTGTTGACCCACAGGTACACAACACAGGGCAGAAAGGCTGGCCTCCCAAGAAGAGAAAAGCATTAGTTGTCTCAGCAAATGGCCAAAAAAAGAGATATATTGACATTCACATGGCAAGACCTGCAGAGGGAGGTGGTTAGATGGGTCAGCAAGCCATCAGACTTTGACACTGGAGACCACTTTTTGCTTCTCATTTCCTACAGACAATCAATGTTGGTTTCTTCCAGTCATGACCGTGGTTGTTCTCCAACCCTACCCAAGTTATTGTAGCCATGGTGACTCACCTTAGAAGGACACTTTGTGGAGTTGTTATGTGCACAAAGAAAAGGCATGTTTGCATTATATTACTCAAAAAAGAGGTTAACATATGGGCTGAAAGCCTTCCCGTCACTGTAGTGTTTGTCGTCTTCTTCCCTCTCTTTGAATTTTTAAGCACATTGATCCATTACTGCCACGTGTCAATCAGCTGGATGAAATCCTTGGCAGGACTGAATAGCAGGGACCCACTCATATAAAAAGACTGAAGAGACAAGTAAATCCCCTTGGGCTAAAAGAGATCCAAAACCCCAAAGTGTACCTTTAACAAAGTCTTTATTTTAACTATTTATATGAAGCCAACCATTAATTTTTTTTTCTGACCCAAACCAAAAACAACATGTATTTTTCGTTGGTCTCAACCTAACCAAACCAAGGTGTTTGTTTTTGCAACAGTGATTTGGGAACTGTTTTTTAAAGCAAACTTCACAAACCAGCTTCATTATGTTTTGCCTTAAGCCCCAGAAACCACCTAGTAATAATAATAACAACAATACCTCGTACCTCATTTGCTGCATGCCAGTTTGTTTTGGTAATTTATCTAAGCACAAATGTATTTAGAAATATGCGCAGTGCAAGCATTATATTAATTATAAAAAAGGTATTAAAACCAGATTTTCACATAGGGATCCTCAACAAGAGAGGGATATCAAGAAAAAAAAAACAGGAACCACTGTAACATGTTTATTGTTTTAGTTTATAATGTTTTCTTTAGTAGTGCATGCCAAACAAACTGGCCATCAGCCACTAACTGCAACCAACTATGTATTTTCAAAACAATTACTTTGGACATTTGGAGACCCAGGAGATCTTGAGCCCTCTAGTTCCAAGCCAGCGACTATACTACAGTCCTTTCCAGTCATTCAAATAATGATTTATAATTGATATTTCTGCCAATATTTTGTGATTAAATTTTGTACTGGGAGAGTCCAGAAGCCTTTGCAGTTTCTACTTACTGAGATACCATTTTGGCTGAGTCTAGAAAACACGGAAAACAGGACTCTGGCAGCCAACAGGACTTCGAGACCCCCCATTTGTGTACAAATGTAATCACTGTGCCATTGTTGAGAATTTGGCCTCTTCTCTTTGAGCTACAGAAAAATCAAGTCACTAATCTGGCTCTCTGTTACCTCAGTTTCAGTATTAATTGCGGCATCAAATAAATGGGGCAAATCTCTGCACTGGGTCCTAATCACTTATCTGCCATTAGTGCTTCTAGCCAGGGGGTGTAATTGGAGCAGTTCATAGTTGTGGAAAATAACTTGGTGTTATCATCAACAAAGGCACAAGGGTGGCCCACTTAGTGAGAGTGAAGTAACTATTGTCAGTTCAGAGCAAAATAAGGGGATTAGATGGCAACTTCTCTGGTGCTGAGTGTTGAATGAACACATGTGAGTGTGAACTGTGTGTGAAACAACATGCCTGGGTGTCCATGCATGTAAAACAAAACACTGGTCTTTGATGTTTATGTGATTGTACGGACAGGGTATTAACACTCCATGTGGAGGAGTGTGTGTTTCTGTGCTGACGTGTGTGTCTTTCTGTACTCCGTGTGTGTTAAAAAGCAACAGTCATATCCAGAAACAAAGTCAGCCGGCGATAAGACCCAGACTCGCCTCAGAGCCAGAGACGTAGTCCCTCTTTTGACAAAACCCAGTGATAACTGCAGCTCTGCTCCTCAAAGCTGAAGAGCAGAAAAAGAAAAGGGAACAAGAGAAGGCAATAATCTTTCTGTAAATGCCAGCTCAGAGTTTAACACTCTACAAAGTCACCTCCAATTTAGATTCATAAAAAAGATTGCATGCGTCAGATCTTCCTAAGTACTGGGACTTTTAGGAGCCAAACTTAATTTCCTTAGTTGGCAAACACCTACGCAATGTGTGATCTTTCAATTAGAGGGAGCAGCTGTGATTCTGTATGATTTGTGTGTGTGTGTGTGTGTGTGTGTGTGTGTGTGGTGTGCAGAGGTCAGTGAAGTAACTGTGGTCTACATTGGACATTTGACCCTTTTACGTTCTAACTGAATGGAAAGCAATATCCACTGATCTGTGAAAGCCCTCCCTCCCTCTGCAGCTGCATTTTTCAGTCTCAATTAATATGAAGAGCTGCATTCCAAGTGTGATTGATGTTGATTGAAACATGTAAAGGGCATCAAAGAGCAATGAGAGCTGCCTTATCGGCCCACACTCACACAAGCATGCACGCACGCACGCGCATTATGCAAATTGTCTTCACTGTGTGTGTATATGTCTGTCAAGCGGTGCACATGCCCAAGTGTGCGTCCGCTTCCACTCTGTATGCCTGAGGAGGAACACATAATTTACAAAATATCACAGATAATCGTGTCGAGATTAACGATCTCATTTTGATTAATGCTTAATGTTTAATTAACTCAACTTTAGGTCTTCGGCTTGTCAGAGGTTCTCCTGCATAGCAAACAGGCTTCTTGCCCAGCGTCAGGTGCACCATAGGCACGAGTGTGCATGCCAGTGAGGAAGTGGGACAGATAAATTTTATATTAATCTCCTGGGATGATATTTGTGGGCTGCCAGGCGCAATGAATAATTAATATTACCCATACAAAATGAAGAATAACAAAATAATAAATAGCACATAGAATGTGTGTGTTTGTACACTGCAGCAGGTTTGGGATTGTGTGTGTGCGTGTGCCACATATGCATGCTTGTTTTTAAAAACACACACTACATCTTGTCACCCGTATTGTACGCATGTGTGTGTGCTGCAAGTGCTGAAACGCTGTGTGCGAATATGATGCATATACTATAAAAGTGGAAGCACTTCTGAGCATGCATCCATGCCAAAGCAGGGGAGATTATGCCAACACTGTGTATAGTATGCATGAGCATGTGTGAGCTCATATTATGTCGGCGATTATACGCTCCTCTTTCTATCTAAGACATTTCTTTGAAGCTTAGGTTGGTGTACAAGACAAAGTAACCATGAAATTGACACCCAATCCTGTTGGCCGGACCACATCCAAATGAACCACTTAAACAGTCCTGGGCACTGAATGTAATAATTCATCAATATAAAATCTCTGCTTTTCAATATGTATTATATTTTGTAGCCAGGATATGAAAGCCCACAATGTCTAGAACATTTCTTCCCCTCCTGTCTCTCAGCCCCTCCTCTTCCTGCTTCCCTCTCCCAGCTGGCATACCCTGTGCCGGTCTGATAACGTGATTTCACGCAAAAGTGAAATCCTCCTCGTGTCTGATGTATGCATCTCTCTCTCTCAATCCCATCCACCCCCCAACATCCACACTTCCTTTTCCTTCTGCCCCCCACTACCCACCTGACATTTGTAGGGAGGCTGCTCAAAGGGAAAGGGTGCTTTGTGGGATTGTCAGGTGTGTGTGCATGGGTGTGTGGATGTGTGTGGTGGTGGTTGGGGGGGTGTCAGAGAGAGAGAGTCAGAGAGAAGGTGGGGAAGAAATCAATGCCTTCAGCAGGTGTGTACCTGTATTTAATAAAGACTGCATGCAAGAATGGGGTAGTAAGGAAGAGGTGGGAGGGGGAGTGTCATTGGCGGGTAGGCATGTGTCTCTGAGCTCTGAAGGGTAGTTTAGCATTTGGGAGTACGTTTAATATCAGATTAAGCATCTGACAGATGAGGGAGAGAGAGAAAGTAAGAGTGTGCGTGCGTGTGCGTGTGTGTAAAACTACACCCTTAAGAGATATAGAAAGAGAATTAGTTTTTGAAAGATAGCCAAGAGATAAAATGACATTTACGGATCAGAACTTCACACATCTTCCATTCTTGAACATCAGGCAGTCTGTCCTTTCCTTGGGACCGATCTGTCACCTCAGCTGGGGCCCTGAGCTTTGCAAAAAACATGCAGATGGAAATGGTGTGCGCTCAAACAAAAAAAGGCTTCTACAGAGTACCAGCCTCTCTGATTCATAAAAGCAGTATTTTTGTTCTGACAAAGAGTAATTTCAGAGAAAGTTTTTTTTTTTTTTTTTTTCCAGCGGTAAATTTTTCCAGGAAATATCAACCAACCATGCACAAGCTTTGTCATATTCACCCTACTTCACATTCAGAGTTTGGTGCTTTCACACCACTCCCCTTCCTTCTTTCACTACTTTGCTTGAAAAGCACCTTATACTGTACTCTCCACACTTTTTCCCAGCAACCGTCTACTCCAAACCTGCTTCTCCTTCCTCTAGGCTACTCCACCCACTTCTTTGAGGAAGCATGAACAAACTGATCCACAGAGGAGTTTTGTGGGACTGGAGTTGGTATGGGATCCTTTCAGAGAGTGTGAAATGTTGTGAATGGAATTTGACAACTCAGGAATTGGCACCACCACTTCATTTTCTATTTGGGCTCAAAACATGGAGTTACGGTAGAGCTACAGGGAGCAAACTCCACCATTTTCTGTTCGGGAGGTGGGTTGAACAACTGCACATACCACAGTCCATTGGCAGCAACTACAAAAGTCCCCCTACTAGCTGATCTGCAGCCATACTGAATGCATCTCAAATGGGTCAAGAATGGGTCAATAACAGTTAAACATCCTGACATCTTGACGTTTAATACAAACAAGTTCTCACAAGGTTACTTTCCTGGGTAGATTTATTTGCCTAAATTCAACCCTTTCCCTTTTTAGCCACAGATCTCATAGTATGTCTCAGCAAACAATGGTGTGGATTTGTGAGATCATATATTTGTGATTTGCATTTCTTGTTGGTATGTTCCTTGTTCATCATTTTGTCAGTTTCTTTAGTTTCACAAGAACAAATGAAGATTTCTCTGTGCTAATCAACAAGACAAAGAGTCTATAGACACACAGGTGCTCTGCAGACACTGAGCTGAATTATAATAATATAATATAATAATAATAATAATACAAATCGACAATTCTAAACATGTGATGATTGTCACGTATAACGTTGACCCCTTTTTCCCAACCCATTACAGCAAGTGAGCATGTAACATTAGATAGTTAAAACTAAACAGAAAGTTTAGTGATGGAAACTTGATTAGTTTTGCAGAGAAACATTTTATTATATTTATAACTATTGTTGACATTATGTAGCTTAGAATGTAGATTGTATTTGTTCAAATGATCTCGCTGTAGCCTTTATTAAACAGTGCCGTTTTACAGTCATTAACAAGGTGTCCACATACGTGTAATATGTGTAATGAAGTCAATGACGGGTTAACACAAAATCAATGCTTCATCCTTTCAATAACTGCGTTGGGCTCAGGTCAGGTCCAGGCTTAAATGTGTCTCAAGCCAAAGCTCTATGTTGGCCAAATTAAAACTCTGACTTTATCATGATGGCACTAGATGACAAGTCAAGGGATCACCACTGTGGTTATAATTCATCCTGAAGGAGACATGAATATCTGTACCAAAATTTCTGGCAAACCTTCCAACAAGTTTTAAGACATTTCACTCAAAACCATAAATGTCCGGCGCTCAGAGTAAAAGCCAGCATGACTCATCCTCTGGAGACCATGAATGTCTACAAAATTTCCTGACAGTCAGTGTGAAAGAGACATTTCTACCTGGGTCCAAGAGGTAAGCCAGACTGATAATGCCATTTCTAGAGTGAAACTAAGGTTATGGCAATACAGTTTTGCAGGTATTTGGCTATATGCAATATCACACTTCTGGGCTTCATCTTGCATTAACCATCCAGTATGTGTTGGAGATGGCTATGACCATTCGAGAGCCAAGCTGCCAGCATTGCTAAACCAAATGTAACATACATGTGAGTGAACGACTCAGATTATTCGTTCCATTGATCATCAGTCACTTATCAGCCAACATCAGAAAGTTTGCTTCAAGTTAATGAAGTTTTGAGTCCCTTCTCCAAAGTAGTGATAATAAATGACCACACAGAGAGAGAGAGAGAGAGAGAGAGAGGTGTTTTCTATTCATGCCCAAACACAACTGCAGATAACAATATCATTCATCAATCCCACAATCATGATAGAGAATTTCTGCCTAAGTGAACGTCTGGCGGTCGGGTTTTACAAGCCAGTGAGAAGGTGGCAGCTGACTAAAAATAGCCCTGCAGCAGGGTCTCATAAATGGGAAGGAGAAACAGTAAAGGGGAACGAAAAGAAAAACACACACACAGCCAAGTGGTGATTTCATTTCCCTACCTGTCATAGCGCGGCTAAATAACTCTGGTCAGGGTATTACAAGCTCTGGGCTCGATGGCTCTGAACAGCAATCCCATACAGGTGGGAAATGAGTAGGAGAAAAAGAGGGATAAGGAGAGAGGGAGTGACGGGGGAGAGGGGTAAGAACAAATAAATCCAAACCGTACAGAGATCGGGGTGGATGGACAGATCAAGAAGAGGTGGAGAGGAGGAAGAATGAAAAGGCATAAAAGAGAGGGAAAAAAGAGAGGGAGAGGAGAAGAGGGGAAGAGAAAGGGGGAGAAGAGACATCTTAATAAGAAAAAGAGTGATGGAGATGGAACAAGGAACGGAATGGCTGAAGGAACAGGAGGCAGTCTCACACATGCGCACACACATGCACACACGCACACACACACTATGCATCCCAGTGAGGTAGACTCCGACAGATGGAATTACACACTCCTATAACTCTGTAACTGTCCTGCAACACACACAAAGGCGACAGCTGACTTTCTGAAGTGAGAGTTCTCTGGGCAAGGTTACTTCCTCAGCAAGTTGACACTTTCTGTCTCTCTCTTTCCCCCTCTCTCTCTCTCTCTCGCTCGCTCTCTCTCTCACACACGTACAAAGAGAAAAAGAGGGAGAGATAGAAACAGACAGAAATAGAAATACTCTTTTAGTGATTCCAATCTGTACCATATTGCACAGTGTGTGACAAACTGCAGTGGTCTCCTGCCAAGGAAAAAGAAAAGTGGTGGAGAGAGGTGGAGAATAAAAAAAGTGTAGAAGGGGATATGAGAGAGAGAGAGAGAGAGAGAGAGAGAGAGAGAGAGAGAGACAATGACCAAGAGAATAAAATAGGAAACGTTGTGCGTTTTTGTATTTGTGCCAAAGTACAGCAGGGACAGGACAGTGTTTGCTAATAAATGACAGCATTAGACTGACAGTCATTAAAATGTGTGCACACAATGAGCAGCGTGGGTATTACACTTAAAGGTATCCCAGAATTCCAGCCAGGATAAGAGTGCATGATCTAAGTATATTTAGGCTTCAAGGACACTTGATTGAAGTCATAAAAATGAAAGATGACTTGTTGGAACGGACTCACTGCGGAATCTCTCCCTCAACTTCTCATCCCTCCCTCCCTACCTCTCTGCCTCCATCCTTCTCTTTTTCCTCTCTCCCTCTCTTCTCTGCGGACACTTTATCCTGCCAAAACAGTGCCTTCGCCCCTAACCCTCAGAGGTGGAGGCAGGGATAATTGAAAAAGTTCTCATACTGGGAGTTAAGTAAAGCAGATAACGGGAGAACTTGGAGGGAGCGGACAATGTTAGCTGCACAACAAACACACAGGATGAATGTGTTTGGTCAGGAGAGTGTTTGCACAGAGACAGAGTAGGAGACGGGGGAAGAGAGAAGGAATCCATCCTGAGTGAAGGAGAGAAAAAAGGGAGTAAGCAATAAATGGAGAGTTTGTGTGTGGTAAAAGGCGAGAGGAGGGAGGGAAAGAGAGAATGAGAGCTTTATCTTATCTAGTTTAGCCATCGCTACTGTCCACTGGATCAGAGTATAATACCCACTTATGCAAATACATCCACATCTCTGCTCCCCTGATACTGTGGAAGCTCTAACAGGACTCTAACAAAGTGTGTTTTGGTGTGGGCTTGTGTATAAATGTTTCTCCTTGTGTGTGTGAGCGAGTGTGTGCATTCGGCTCAACGCACCTCCTGGGTCTGTGTGTAGTTGAGTAGATGTTGTGTGTACCTATGTGTGCAGAAAAATGCTGTGCCAGGAAAGACACCAGCATCCCCACCCCTCTCTCTCTTTCTACCCATCCCTCCAGCCATCCATCCATGCCTTGCTCCCCTTCATCCCTCATTCCCTCTCTCTGCCTCCTTTCTTGCCTCCCTGCTGACATCCCACCCCCCGTCCACTGCTTTTTCCTTCCATCTTTCTTCCCCACATCCCTCCTGCCTCTCCATCCCCTCTTCTCCCAGCCTCCCTCCATTGTCTCCCCCTCCTCTCCCCTTCTCTCCTTCTGTCACTGCCTTTGTCTTTTCACGGCCACCTCAAATGGCTTCAGATCAATCAAAGGCACTCAGTGGAGTTTGTTAGTGAGCCACTGTTGTGGGAGAATGAAGCCATGCACCCAGGGGTCTGCCGCCCTCATAATTAAATAGCTGGAGGACTGAATGCTTTCCTCCCGAGGACCTCGCGCACTCTCCGCTGACAATCTACCTCCAAGCGATTTGTGCCTCGGCAAAACTAATCACTTAGGCTTGTGCAATCTCAGGCATGCTATTGAGAGAAAACCGGCTATATTATTAGGTTCTGAAAAAATATCCACTGTTAATAAATGCACTTGGAAACACAGCTGATGCTGATTTGAAAGTCAGGTTAAACCAGTGGTTGCTGGGAGAATGGAGGAAGGTATGCTTATGAAATCAACAGTCAATGGGATGGACAGCTCCATGTCCTGGACCTGTCAATCACAAACTGATTTACGTAAAGCAGGAAAATATGTTGTGTGTGTGCAGATCAATATCTCATTCTTTAAGTGCCAGCAAGGAATTACAACTGACCAGCACCACTTAAGCTGTACGACCTATATACTGTACACTCACACGAACATACATGCTAATGCACAATGGGATCTCAAGTCCAACAGCATTTGATCAGATCTGAGCTTTTGAATCCTTTGTGGCAAACCCACAGAGAATTATCACTTAGGTCTGCAAAATGTGGGTTTTCTGGGACGCAAACTCTTACTTCATCATTCTTGATTCTGGTCAACAGAAAGTCTGAAAAGTCAGCCATTTTTGCAAGAAATATCTAATGAACTTACTTCATATTACTTGTCCAGCACCAAATGTCTGAAAGACAAAGTTAGCATTTAGCAAGTGAACATAGCAGAGCACTTACAGCTGCTGCTAGAGACACATAATTTTCTCAGAAAAGACCTAAAAGACAAGTGAATATTTAACTCAAGTGGCCAGAAACACAAGTCCAGATTCATACTAATGTTGCTCAGTGTCAGCTGGATGTGTAAAATGGCTACCATTAGCATTAACTTTGTAAGACAATGTATTAAGACTGGATTTTCAGTTTTTGTGTTGTTTCAAAACTCAATTAATACAGCTATAAAGACAGAAAAATCTAAACATACATTCAAAGAAGCAGCACACATTTGCCAGTTGTGAGAGAGAAGTCAGTTCTTACAATCAGTTCTTGAAGAATCAAAGTATTTCACCGACTTGGACCCAGATGAACTCTTTGCGCAACAAAATAGAGGACATGACTGGCAAACACAGCACACAAGAGTAACGACCGAATGTACACACACAAAACATTGTTCCTGTCCAACATTATGACAAAAAACACACATGCACACAAACAATAACATTGGCAGAGCTCAGCCACTACTGGGAAAGGCTTGGCACTCGACCTGTAGCCCAGCACTGCTGTAGTCATGATGGCCTGATTGAGACTGACTGACACAGAATGGACGGTCTGGGCATGTCGTGGTCTATCAGGCGTCTTTTAACCACAGCTGAGAAGGCTGCCAATGAATACTTCAACTGTAATACGGTGCCATTTTCAAAATTAGCACTGTTAAACAAAGTCTGGGAGTGACTGCAGTTGGAATATCAAAAACAATGATTGCTTTGCTGAGTCACAAGCTTTGTTTTGTTTCTGCCAAGACAAAAAAATAGCAAAAAACCCCAAAACATCACACCATACTGGATAACCATGTACACCAGTGGCTAGATGAAATGAAGTCCTGAGTGTGTCCAAGTTACTTACATGTACAAACTCAACTATTTATTTAGTTGGAGCATAAATTTAACAAAAAATTCAAAAGCATGAAATTGTAATTTTCACGCTTCATCTCTCATGGAAAATGCATCCTACTTGTTGTCTGTTGCCAGCAGGAGAACTGTGGGATGAGTATACAGCATTTAAGCTAGCTAGTCCCAGAGTAATACATTTCTAATGCATTATATAACCTTGGCACAGCATCACTGTTTCATAGTGATTTAAGTATTTTGGCAACTTTGAAACTGCAACTGATTTATATTTATTGATAGCTAATGATATTCAAGCATGGTGGCCTGGTGGCCCTTTTGGGCATGGACAGGGGTGTGAATTTTATTCCCTTGTAAAAGGGACATTGAGAAAGTGCAGAAAGGCATCCATTGAAGGCAGAAAAACTTTAGTTTCATACTCTCTTCACAAAGCTCAGCATGGAAAAATATTTTTAGAAACTGTGTTGAATGCCTTTTCTTGATGGAGACAGCTGGGTGAAGAAAGGCAATGCAAAGTGCTTCTCCCCAAACCCACGTGGCAACAATGCAGCAGCTTCTTTCAGTGGTTCTAATGCCTGTTACATTATCACACACCTTATTGCAGCCATCTCAAATGAGAAATTCTAGCTATAAAACAGAGATTTTAATCTACTTTTCTCTGGCATCTCAAACAAAATTGAGATATCTTTCCCTGAGTCCAATTTTATACCTGACAAATCTCTCTCAGCAGTACTCAACAAGTGAGCAGCCTGAAAACGATATCTCCATCCAACCATTTTGCCCAGCTGTCCTGCCTGAAAAGGATCTTTCTACCAAACCATTCCACCTGAATGCCTCAAGGCCAGTTCACTCTGACAGTGTGTCATGACTGGAAATAAACAGCCTACTTCGAGGAAAAACTCAACCCAACATGGCCTCTCTTTCATCCACTCTACTGCTTACAAAACAGAAGTTGCACACAACCATTGCGGTGCAGTTTCTTGTCTGAAATATTCACCGCTTGTTTTTTCCTCAATTAAAACACCCTCCAACCTGTTTTCAAGTTCAGTTTATTGATTCTGCTCAGTTTTGTTCTCTTTCCTGTTGCAAAAGCCCATTCTTAAAAACACAACATCTCTGTTTGGCATCCAATATTCTATCAACAACCCAAGAACTCAACTAAGAACTTAAGTTAGATGGATTAATGAGAACACAGCTGGATTAATGGGTATTCAGCCACAAAGGTATTATGGCTCTCCCTTGAGAAAAAAGTGATTTTGTTTCACGCTGTTTGTCAGTTTATCTGGATAAATGTCTGTTCCCTCCAGTAGTGCAGATCGTGGTTGTAGGATAAATCTCCAGAAGTGTTATAAATAGTTGTCATTTTATGGTGTTCTTCAGTTCTCCTTTTTAAAAAAGTGAATGGGGGATAGATGCAAGATGTATGCACACAACTGACCTGAATTAGAGTGAAATATTGCTCGGCTCTCTTGCGTGACTTGGCATGAGATAAGTGCAACAGGGAAGCTGCTTTAGCGCTATCTGGAGGACAGTCTGTCCTCTGTTTGAAGGGCAATGAGGAAGAAAAATTGATCACATCCCATTTCTCTTCCCTCTACCACACTTTTCTACCCTTTATTTCTCTGTCTCGTCTTTGCTTTTTGTGTCACCCCGCTCTTAAACTCTCATTTATTGTCTCCTTGCCTCATTCACCAATCCATTGCCTTCCCTTCTCTTCATTTCAAATTCCCTTTTTCCCTGCTACCCTGCATCTCACAGTGACTCTGCGCCAGTTGTACCATGTCTGCGTGTCTCCTTCCAGCCCATAAATAGTGTTTATATGTTGGATGTTGTGCATATGAATATCAGATCGTCTTGATGTTTCCATTGCACCAGCAGTCAGCCTGGGGTATCACTCAGGATTTATCTGCCGTTCCGCTCTGCTCTTCTTTATGGAGGTGGCTTGAACACAGAGGTCAATACAGACAGAGAGCAGGAGAGAGAGAGAGAGAGAGAGAGAGAGAGAGAGAGAGAGAGAGAAAAACAATTGACAACTGCTCGTGTGTATGATGGATGTTCTCGGATAGAATCTGACTGAACGTGCGTATCCATGCATGTGTGGGGTAGAGCTTAGACTGTCATGTCTGAGTGCGTGTAAGTGTGTATTTCACTGTATTTTGCATACAGGCACATGAGAGAATGTGTGTGTGTGTGTGTGTGAGAGATTGCATCTACAACAATATGTCTATGTAGTATATGGCAGTTGCCAGAGATTGTTAGTGTGTTTCTGGAGGAGTGTGTTTGTCTCTGCATTGTGCAGTGTACATTTATCTGTGTGGGAAAATGGGGAAGTGTTTCAGAAAAGTAGTAAAGTTTGTTAGTGATATCTTTTGTGAGGCTGAGCTGCTGTGGATTTTACATGTAGCAATAAAGTTAACATGCTCACACTCTGTTTTACTTTGAGGGCGTTTCCTTTCACGTCATATAAACAGGTAAAGTATTGTCAGTATGAAGTCATCAGTTTTAGGGAGCAGAAAGTAACGAACACATCCAAGTGCATGGAAGCATCAAAATACTTGATTTTACTTGCGTAAACACCAAAAATCAAATGATTAAATATATAACAACCAAAAAGATTAAATGTAAATAATGGTAACCCCACTGTTGGTGTTGGTATGATGTTTGTATTTTAATTTGATTGGTACACCTAACAGTCTGTCATATTGATTCAATTCCAACAGGCAGTAGGTGGAAGGGCATTGCTATCTGTTGCTTCCCAGTCTGTATCCTCAGCACTCCTAATGTCACTCCATGGCTCCCTAATGTTGCAGCGTATTGTGATTCAAATCATGAAATGTAGCTCTGATGTCACAGGACCTACGCGCTGCTGTCTGCTCTGACAGTCTTGCCGTTAGCCATTATCACATCTGGATCCAAGAAAGGAATTTCTGCATTTTTATAATGCAGGGCAAACACAGCAGTGTGTAAGGGCTGCCAATGACTCAGCAAGTGTTGACATAACATGAAAGAAAACTGTCTAGTAAGAGGCACTGCCAACATTAGCAAGCTTAGCTAACAAGCTTTCCTTTCCTGTGTGGAATGCAAAAATAACTGCATTTGAATGCTTTTGTCAAACCATGAGAAGAGTTGATGGTGGTAGGTGGACAAGGAAGCGACGAGGCAAAGATCCAGCATGAAGTTAAAGGCAATTTTCTTTGGTCAGACCAAAAGTGGTGGTCTTTATCCAGATCAAATTGAACCTTGATTTAGTTTCTGCCTTGTGTGAAAACATTTTTTTTTGGATGGTTTATACTTTCAGACCAATTTTATGAAGTTCTGGCAGGCTGTCATCAAGAAAAAAACAAAAAAAGCAAAAACATGACAAAATAAATTCTCTGGTAGGGAGAAAGATACCAAGCATTCGGACATTTGGTCCAACACTTTATAAAGAGTTACTTGAAAAAATTCACCCAAAATTCTAAAACGTCATAAGGATAAGAGAGAGGAAATGAGAGAGGAGGGTAAGACTCAAGCAATTGAACTGACAACACGCCAGCGTCAACAAAGTTGCAACTATGGGGAGACGCAGCTAATGTAAATGATGAAGGCAGGTAGTTCTTTTAGTTTTGTTCAAAATCAGAAATGGATATTAATTTGCTATACTGTAAACAAATATAGACTTAAGGAACAGGGCTTAGAGTTTGCTGTGGCCCACAGATAATTAACTGACTCTCCTAAAGCACTTTTAAAACCGTGGTTGCAAATAATTATCTCCATATCAAAATAAGACAAAGAATAACAACAGGAGTGACAAAATCAATGAATATATTAATATGAACTTTTTTCATGTTTCACAGTCAATATATGTTTTGTTGGGGGAGTAGACGTTTGTTAGACTTTAAAAACTCTGCTTTAAAGGGACAGATTGATTATTGCTAATAGTTGATGGCAAAAAAATGTGTACAGGAATAAAAATATAACCCTGTTTTGGCTACTGACATATGAAGGTCATCAGTCAGTGGCACACTGCGGAAGTTGACAGCACATCCCCTTACAAAGACATCTCTCGTCCGAAGTCATCTGAAACGCCCACTCGGAAGCTCAAGGCTATGACACCATTTCCACAAATACATCAAAATATGGTTTCATCCTTTTCTAAAAAAAATGGACAACTTCAGTAGCTATGGTAAACTATAACTCTAGTTTATGTTTCCTTTCACAAAAAAGGAGTTAGCCTTCAAGCAAAGTGATGATATTGAAGTCTGTCATCCATACAAATCAGCAAACACCTGGTTTCTCCTTTGGTGAAGCTTCTTCAGGTTTGTACTGCAGATAACTGCACTGTTCTCAGCTTTCTTGGTTCTGGTTGGTTTCTTCTTCAGCATGTGAAACACGTGCTAAATTGGACAGAAGTCATATGACTGACTCCTCCAGTATATTCCACTTTTTGGCCTTACAGTACTCCTTGGGGTCTTATCCTTGCCTGTGTGTTTTGGATCATACTGGATGCTCCAGCGCACTGTCCTAAAAAAACCCCAAAACAAACAAAAAAAAAAAAAACCCAACAAAAAAACAAAAACTAACAACTAACTATCAAGTCGCAGATTATTTAATTTTAAATCCAATGAGCTGGAGTGGGGCCAAATGGGCGAAACAGCCCTATTCCTACACATGTAACTGATGTAAAGGATGTAACGATGTGTGTTTATGCGTGTACGCGAGTGCCACCGGTGCACTGTTGTGTGTCTCCTTTCAGACAGCTTTTCCTCTGTGGGCAGGTGGTGTTGAAGCCCATCCAGATGGGCTCTAAATCATCCCTGTTTTCTTGCCAACTCCCAACATAAATATCCCAGAAGGAACACAGAAGTTACCTTGGGGTCTACCATCTTTCAATCCCCCTGACTACACCTCGCCCGCCTCTCAAATAACTTCATCTCTGACAGCTTTTTGCTCTGTCACATTTTCTGTCACCTCCCAGTCCCCCCTTTTCCCTTCTTTTATCTCTTACTAGCTCGCTCACTTTACTTTGCTGTCTGTTCCTCATTTTTTTAATCTTTTTTTCTTCCCCTCTCAACCTGTCTGAATCACTCACTCTGTCTGTCTGAGCTTGTTTCGTTCTCTTTCTCTCGCTCCCTCTTTGTCCTCTGTTGCTGTAATTTTGTCTTCCCCCTTTCTGGACGTTTTAGCCCACTTTCTCGTCTTCACCCTCGGGTGTTTGGCTAACCTGTCGTTTTGGCACTCGCTCAACCGTGTCCCACAGCCATCTGTCAGCATCTGTTTAATCTCACATCAGCACATGTCTCTCTCACCTTCTCTCACCTGTCTTGCCTCCTGTCTGCCTCTCCCGTCTGCTTGTCTTTCACCTGTGACCTATGGGAGCTTCTATAGGGCCCTATGTGTGTGTGAGTTGTCTCCAAGCCTGCCCTTATCACTGAAGCCCACCTGGCCAAGATTTCTGGTGTTGTGCCTCAGTTGCCACCTACTGCAACACAATAACAGACTTTGTCGCAGAGCACATAAACAACTGCTGCACAGTCAACTGCATTTGCTCTATTGAAGAGAAAGATGGAAGTAATTGGAAGGATGTTGAAAGTTTGGAAATATATATCAAGATGTGTCTTTTTATCTTTGTGTGTTTTGAGATAGTTTGCATGAGGTCCAATCCATTAGTGCAGTGTCAGAATATGTGTGTGTGTGTGTGTGTGTGTGTGTGTGTGTGTGTGTGCGTGCGTGCAGTCACTTATCTGTATAGGTGTGCACATGTAGGTGTGAGGGTGTTTTTCAATCACAGATAGCTCGGAGTTATCACTCATTAATCCTCTAATGAACCAGCACAGTTTAGATAAAACTGCCTCCATCAAACTCTTCCATGGAAGAGAAAGCAAAAGGCCCAGGCCTCCTGTCATCCTTCCCTGCATTCCTTCAATACGCTTATCCCCTCCCATCGTCCATCACCCCTCCTTTCATTCCTGCAACTTTCGATCCATCCCTTCCTCTGTTGATCCCCTTTTTATTCATTCCACACCCAGTTCTGACTTTTGTCCTTGATGAGTTCTTTGTTCTTCCTTCCTTATTCCTCTTTTCCTTCTTTTCCACTGTCAGATTTACTCTTTGTTTCTCAAATGGATGTCTGTTTTCTTATTTGATCACTATCTCACTCATTCCATATCTAATTTGTCCAATAATTCATTTTTCCCCTGAGGTGATCCTATTTGTTCTTGCTTGAGCTCTCCATCCCCATTATCTTCCCATTTCTCTTTCACATTCCCATCCTTTTCCACCTACTGGATCTGTCTGTTTCTTCCTTGATCCCTCCTTGCCTCAGACCCTACCACTGGACTCCTGCCGTTCTTTCTTGATCTGTCCTTTACTTGTTTCCTTCCACTTAATTCTTGTTTTTCCTTCTTCATTCTACCAGAGCCTCTGTTTCATTCTAAATCCTTCCCTTGTTTCCTTATCACCTAATTACTAAATTCCCTCTATTATTTCCTCTATTATTCTTGCTTTCCCCTCAGAAAGGGTCCCACATGTTTCTTACCATGTGTCCAATACTATGTATATTATATATATCTCTCCTTCCCCCATCATGCAAATGATTTCTTCCTGTCCTCCCTTGATTTTATAGCATTTCTCCCTTTTTTCCTTGATACCTCCTTTCAGCTTTCCCTTCCCACTGGTTCCTTCTTTCCATCTTGATCCCTTGTTCCTTGATCCCTACATACCTTCCACAATCCCATGATTAACTCTCTGTAATGACACATCTCCCCCTCTCCCTGATATAAGCAGCCCTTTTTTTCCATTCTGTCTGTATCTATCACTGCTCCATTTATTTATTTATTTATTGCTCTGCAGAGAAATTCAGTACTGGTGTGGAGTTACTGGAAACATTTGTTTCACTGGGGGCAAAAACACAAGCCAAACATTAGAGCACTGACTCAAACGCCATACTGAGCAGCTCAAACAGGCCCACAGTTCTTTTGGTAATACATACTCTGCTGTTTCTGCTCTGCTCAATTAATCTGGCTCAGTCAAGACCGCGCTGAACTGTCATCATAACACTAATAAAGAAAAAGCTTTGAGCTGTTTGCATTAAGTGGCCTGCGTGTCTCAAACTGTCAGTTTGCCTGCGGCTCTGGCTCAGCACAAGTTTTGTCCCTCTCTTTCCACTCGTTGATTCCACTGTGGTCCAGGCACAAATCCCCTCATCATCTCAAAGAAAACACTAAAGGCAGCATGGCCTTGTAAAGCCTCATTAGGCTTAATAACCTTTAGTGAGCACAGAGCAGACACTGTATGTATGTGTGAATGTGTGTGTGTGTGAATTGCATATATGCAGGTATACATTTGTGTGGGGAGTGTGCATGTGCTTCTTTGCAAATGTGCGTGCATGGATGTGTGTATGTGTGTGCATGTGTCCCCTCTGAGAGCAGGGCTAGCTCAGAGCCACAATGCGTCTTATTCAGCAGGGTCCCTGGATTAAAATGTAATTTCATTCAAAGTCGCAAATTGGTTTTTTTTACTGTACTAATCTTCATTTTACTAAGCAGAATGAGGTATGCCATTAAAAAAAAAGAAGTGACTTAATGAAAGAATGTAGGATGGATAGATTGCAAAGGGGAAAGAAGTTGCTCACCAGGATGATAAAGGTTATTCCAATTCATAAACAGTAAAAAACTTCATGAATAATATACCACATGACTCTATTTGAGCATGTATTATGATTATTATGTTTTCAGGAAGGGGATAATGACAATGACATCAACATTTGCAGTTTAGGCGTTCAGCTAATGTCGTGATTCCGAGACATTATTGTACAGTAACAAGTGTAATAGGTTGGAGTAATAGGATCCAAGAAAATATGTCTTGTTACAATAATGTGCATACACACAAAGAAGCTCTGGTTAAAACAATAAGGCAGGTAGAAATTCAACTCCATGAAATATGAACAAAATGCTCTCCTCTTTTGTCGGGATTATTATAACATTTAATGTGGAAATAATTGAGCTTAACTGAACTACAAAGAGAAAAAAAATATATAAATGGTATTCAGAATTACACTGTGAAATATATTGTGCTTTATTGAAGAATTTCCGGGCATATTTCAATACTATTAAGTGCAGCTGGGGCTAAAGTGACAGTAACTGAGCTGCGGGAAACACAGCTTCCACTGTGAAGTATGACAAATAATGAATTCACACCATACCACCCCTCTCACCTAATCACATTCAGGAATCAGCAAAACCATTTCCTTCAGCTCTCCCTGCTAATACATTTCCGGAATAGAAATCATGATCCACAAAATAATTCCTGTGATATTATCAGTGAATCTAGAATTGTTTGGTAAGACGGCGCTTTAAAAAGGCCGGCCACATTAAAAAAAAATGGCCTGAGATTGCAGAGATGTTCTTTTTCAATTAAATCTGTCGGCAATTGCGCAACTGAATTATTTCATTCTATAATGACTATGCTGCTATGACCAACACACCCCATCATACTGGTAGAATACCAATTCTGAATCCCAGCTCATTCATTTTTGGGGGGTTAATTAAGGTTATTTTTGGATTTCTTTGCTTAAACATCAAATATTCTCAATTTCATTTCTTGTCCTAATTCCATGAAAAGCTACTGATGAACAAATCACCTGCCCAAATGCCCATTATGGATGGCCCTGATGGGAATTAGAAGCCCCCCCCCCCCCCCCTCCTCCTCCTCCTCCTCCCTCTGTCCCCTCTTCCTCTCTCCTCCCCTCATCCTCTGTGCCATAGATGGACAGGAGAGATTTACAGTTAGGGGTCACACGGTGGATCTAATTAGCTTAAGTAGGTTGGGAGGAATAAGCACTTCCTTTGCAGAGACGCATCACCAAGTCCCATAGCTCTGTCTGACTAAGTGGAGAAAGGCGAACACAGACGGACAACCGACCCCCGTCTCTGTCTGCCTCTCTGTCTGTCCATCTGTGTCCTTTTCTGTCTCTTTGCCTTTTGCAGAGATTTTGTGTTGAAAAACAGAAATACTTTGACAAGAGAGAACTTTACCCGTCAAGTACATAATGATGACAACTTTTCAGCAGTGGTTTTAGGTAGTCTGGAAAATATCTATCACCACAACCTCCAAGAGGTGTCACACATGCTGTACGACGCTCCCATTGAGGCTGTGCCAAGTTTATTTCTTTGTTTTTGTATTCAGATGAAACGTGAAATATTAAATTAGATGACAGGAATGAAAAATAATAGAATGCCACTACTAATTAATTCTTGAAAGACTTTTTTTTCTCATGGATGTGTTCTTTGACCTTGAGGAAGTCTAGGTCATTATCCAGTAATGTAAACACACTCAATAAGTCACCTTTTCAGTTTCTGTTCTTTTTTTTTTATATATTGTGGAATGAAATTTGTGGAAATTTGACTTGACAGTTGGAGGGAAGCATAGAAAGTGTTTTTTTTTTACTTCCTGCATGTGCAAGTGTCTCCCTTTCTGTCTGTATGTATCTCCGTCTCCGTGCACCTCTTTCTGATGTCCAGGGACGGGATCTGCTCACCAGAAAAACATGGGCTCAATTCCCAATAGCCTGCAGGAAATTCACCACAATTTCAAAAAAAAAAAAAAAAAAACTCAGGGGAAAAGACTCTCCTTTCCAAAAACAACCACACACACACAAATACCCTCCTCTTTTTGGAACAATCTGTGACGAATCCAGCAAATTTTTTGGCAGCGGAATTTGTTTTGTCTCTGCATTTCTCCAGCCCTCCTTCCCTGTCTCAGGAGTACTCCTCCCCCACTGATACTAAAATGTAAATAGCATTTTTAATTAGAATTACATCTTCTGTTTGTGTATTTTGCTATCAGCAGAGAAACCAACGTGCGAGTCCCTGTTTGTACAGGGTAACAATTTCCCTCCCTGTTGACCCAACCCACTCGTCACTGCCCTCTCTGTGTGTGTTAAAGCACCTGCCCCACCTCCTACTGGCTTCCTTTTATTTTATTTCTCACATTGCTCCTCGTCTACAGAGGTACACCCTGGTGTGTAAGAGAAAGCGAGGCCATTACAATCCTCCACCGGCCTGTACTGAGAATTATCCTGTATTATGGCAGCAGACAATTTTTACTGAAGCAAGCGACTGTTTTTTTATGATGAACTGAAAATCGAAAAAAGTATTACATTTACAATGATATAAAGGTGGAATAAAAGCAGCAAATCCTTAAATATGAGAAGATAGCAACTGGCAAAGTTTTGCAATTTTTACTTGATGAATAATAAAAATGTTTTTATGGATTCATTGGTTGATTCATTTATTGTGTAATTGTTTCAGCACAATTCTGTTCATCCGAGCAACAACATGCACTGACAAGAAAAGAAAGGAAGCATTCTGATAATTATGCAAAACTCTGTGCAAATTTGTCACTCCTATCAAATTTTAGTATATTTTGGTTCCAAATGGTTGAAATTACTGTGGTACACTGTCCTAAACATACTTCCTCAGTGATCACAAGCTGTCCTCTGCACTGTGACATCTTTCCCTGTGGATTGCTGTTGATTCATTCAGAGTTCCTGTCTTTTATCTGTCTGTTAGTTATCACTCCTCATAGTAGCTCAATGTTTTTCTTTCACTTTTTGCGTACAAACCGATGTTTGCCGCAGCCAGATCGCTGGAACACAACACCCTCTATGAACCAAGACCCCAGCCTGACATCGACAGAAAAATGATTCAACAAATTTAACATACAGCTGAGGCACTTTTGAGGTAGCCCCCTAAAAACAGGCGTCCATTGAAATGAAAATGATGCTTCACATTCTTTGCTAAATATACTGAAAAGCTGAGACACAGAGAAAGAGACTGATGGTTGTTTCTCTTTTGCCCACTGACTGCTTGGCACAGTTCTGTGGAACTGAAAGGCCTCCTACAGCTCAAAAAAAAGCCCTCTTCTCCTTCCCGGCCCACCCCTTCTTCTCTTCCTCCCCTCGTCACTCCACTCTCTCTCTCTTTCCTCCCGCTCTCCCCTGCTTATCTCCTTGCATTGCCGACACATCCGTCAAGTGGTGTGACTTCTCATTCATGCAAGCTTTATTGAAATCGAATAAGCAATCCATTGTTGACAAAGAGACGCGACAGGGCAAAGATTTCAGACTTAAACTATAGATCTCTCCCTCCTCACACTCCTCATTCTCATCTCCCTAATGCCGCCTCTTAGTTGAGTCTGTGTGTGTGCCTCAGTTGAACCTGTGTGAAAGTTGAAAGTCCTCTTTATGTGCACGTGCCTTTCTGTGTGTGTATGTGGTGCACACTCAAATATGTATGTGTGACCGAGATGCAGTTGGCTGCTCAGTTGGATAAAGGCGGATATGACTGGAGCTGGATTGAATGACTGGCAAGCAGCTTGACTGCTGCTGGGAATACTAACATGACACACACACACTCACATGCACGCTGATTGCCTTGCCTGTACCTGCAAATTTGTACACACGCTGAGCAAGACACATTCAGAAACACATGTGTGATCACACACACAAAATAGCATGAGCTGTAGACACCACACCACGGTCCCCCATCTATCAGTATCTCAACTGTCTGAATGATTCACTCTGAAAGGTGCCAAAACACAGCCGTCTTCAATCATACATGCATACACACACACCCATTCAGCCACATGCTGTCTTATAATAGAGTCAGATTCTGTTAACACACACACACACACACACACACACACACACACGAAGAGGGCTTAAAGAGAGGGGAAAAAAAGCATTTCACTTTAAACCTCTGCTGCTGGAGGGCTTGAGGGTTCAGTCCAATACTGAGGCAGAACTACCAGATATTAAACATGCATGTGAAGGGCCTGCAGGTCCACCAGCAAAGCTCAGCTGAGATCAATCCTGAACCTCAGACTTTGCTAGAAGAAAACATTTAGTGGTGCAACTTAAAAATCTAAAGACCCTAAATGGTCCTTTAATCTCCATTTATCCATATGATATTTTTGCCATTTCTGTTCCTAGAACAATCATTCTTAGTCATTCTTCAGGTTGGATTTAAGAATAATTGCTCTCATTATCCCTGCAACAATTACCTTTTCGTACATTATTCCTTTGCCTTTAGACAGGCTTAATATCTGGCAGGTGAGAGGAGCTCAGACACCGAAATCCTTGCCAGAGGGTAATGGGTCAGTCAGCAGTTCATCTGTGAGAGTCAACTCTCTGATAGAAGTCTAAATGAAAATATGTTTGGCCAAGGGCTGCTGCTTACTGAAGTGCAAGGTGAGGTAAGCACTGAAACAATGAAAAACAGCCAAATAACCTTGAGTGTTTTTTCTGTTCCTTTAAAAGATTTATTTATTTATTTATTTATTTTTGCTACAGGTGCACTGGGACAGCACACAGACGCAGAAAAACACACGCACACACGCTATCCACTCATACCTTAGTCACAAGAGGTTCTGTGTCCTCCAGGATGGAGATGAAGGGGATTTCCAAGAAAGATGACAGGAACTCCACCTGGATCAGCTCCTCCCTGGAGCGGGGGAAAGCAAGCACAGCTGATACCCCTCTGACCACCAGGTCCTGGCAGGCGCTACGGGACAACGACTCCGGGTCCCCTCCCGAGGGTGATCGAGCCACCATCTCCAGGCTTAGGTTGTAGGGCAGCAGGGGAGGTGTTTGGGAGGTTGTCGTGGTGGAGTCTGCCCCTACGCTCTGGTGCCGGAGGCTAGCCAGGGCGCGGTTGAGCGCGTTTTGTATCCGTGCCGGCTGCCGGGTCGGCAAGAGCGCACCGAGGCGCACGGTGTGTCCTATCCGGGCAAGAATGTGGCAAGGCTGAGGGTGCGGAAAGCAGGGCTCCGGGGAGGAGAAGACGGTTAATAAAAGAAGCAGCAGGAGCGGTCGGGCAGTAAGGAAGAGGAGATGGGGTCTCCCGGGGGCGAGGCAGTAGGTCCAGAGTCCAGAGAGAGACACCATGCTGCAGCTCCGACACACAACAGAGGAGGACTGGGCTCTGCTCAACGGGAGATGGCATAGCTCCCTTTTTCTCCCGGCTCCACCGCTTTTCTCGGACTTGATGGTTCTTTTCTTTCTCCCCTTTTTCTTTGTTGATGTGCGCTGTCGACGGTGATTTTTCGGCGTTTTGACGTTTCGCCTCTCACCTCTTCAAAGTTTTTATGTCAACAGTAAAAGACGCGCTGGTGGAGGAGACGAGAGATGAGCGCTCACAGCTTAGAGCGGTCGCCCCGCTTCTGTCAGTCTCTGCTGGAGGAAGGCACACCAGCTGTGAAGTGTGTGTGCGCGCGCGCGCCTGTGTGTGTGTGTGTGTGTGTCCATGCGCCTGCCGGCCAATAATCTAACCTCTCACGGAGCCTGCCTCTTGTTGAATTTTAATGAAAACTCGTCGGGTAACATTTCCTTCCGCTTCTTCGGGTCCCAGAGAGAATTTGCACTTAATGTTTTCATTCAGAATTGAAACTACAGGCAATCGAAGATGTTCACTGGTGATTATTTTTATGAATCTTTAAGAAAGACGGACAATCCATCATAGAAATCCCTTTGCCCCTTTTTAGACCAGATTTTACTCTTGTATTTTTTTTCATTTTAGTGAAAAATAAACTTACTAACAAAAACACTTTGCCCTATGACTGACACTCCCACACAGGCAACACAAAAGTATAAAGCTGCAGTAAGTTTTTTTATTACGGGAGAATTTGACGCCTTTCTGAAATTGAATCCCATTATAAATGCTGGCCATTAGTTTTTTTTCCCCCTCCAGTTTTAAGCACCTTCTGCAGCTCTGACCGCGATGTCCCCGCCAGGTTGGCCAACACAAAGCTAATAGCTTGCTGAAATCTCAATTTTCCTCTGAGATTTATTCCCACTTCCTTCCTTCCGTCCAAGTAGAACATTATCCGTTGTGTAACCACATCTTTTCAGCGCCACAGACAGCGCCAATGCCATAAAAGAGATCTACTGTGCATGCTAATTTGGCTTCATGCAAGGGACAGCACTCAGTCCTCCCATCATCCATTCTGCACTCACTTCTCTTTTCCCCTGATCTAATTTGCCATCGTTAGAGCAGAACATTCAGTAAATCTCTGTCATCCAAGTGTAATCTGGGCAGTGGTGTGTGGTTCTTGGGGCCCCCATGCTCTCTTTTCCTGATAAGCCCTTGTTTGTCAGACGCCTCTGATGCTTCAAAATGTCTCTCTCCTTCTGTTTTTCTGCCTCTGCATTTCTTTCTTCCTCATTCTCTGCAGCTCTGGCATGTGGTGATGCTGCAGGGCCATTTCAGTGCAGAGGTCTGACATGAAAAGGTTTCTCTAACGTACCTGGAGATAGAGGTATCACTGCCTCTCCCTGACACACACACACAGATATATACACACACACACATTTCTGGGATCAACAAGTCATTTCACAGCCTGCTGGGTGACCCGGTGTGATACCAGTGCAGTTTACTGACAAATCTGATACAGTTGGGCAAAAAAAGTGTTTTCTTACCTGTCCTCCTTCTCCTCCTCATGCTCTACTTGCTCCATATAGGGAAAAGATGAAAACCAACACTGTGGGCTTTGTTCTGTTGTAGAAACCAGCAGCATTAAACTTGTATGGATCTTCACACGCTCTCCCTCAGGTACCTGTTGAAGCTGGGCAGGACCGAGTACAAACTAAGCGATTCAAAATGTATTTGTCTCTGTTTGTCTGGTAAAATGTGATGATTATTGGGTCAAATCTAGTTCATCGCAACGTGCTTTATACAAAATTTGTAAGTATTTGAATGCGCCAGGCTGCTGATATAATTTTATGTAACCAAAATGTGAAATTTTAATCCACAAAGACCAAAAAAATACCAAGGACTAAAGTGAACAGTGCCCCCTCTTACGTTATAACAATTACTACCAATGCTGTCTAACATTACATTATTATAAAGCTGCTTCCATTTGACCAACAGAAAATACAGAGCTCAGATATTTACACATGTTAAAAGGATGTTTATATACTGAATCATATTTATCAGTAAGAGCAGCAGATTATGTGGTTAATGTAATTTTAATATACAAACACATAACCCCAAAGCCAGGTCACTTTAATATGTATTTTAATATTGTGAATACTAAAATCGCACACACACACGCACAATGTTCTTATAGAAGGGCATCTTGCTGTAAAACATACACACCACATGTACTTTGGTAGAAAAATAAAAATTGGTAAACTCACTCAAATAGAGTGAGGCACGAGTGGCCCAAATCAAATCCACCATGAGTGGAGTGAGAATTAACTGGGAAATAAATTACATGCATTGTTGGCTATAGACACAGTGGCTGCGTGACGAATTGAAGCATTGGGAGCACTGGGAATAGGTATTTCTCAGCAGGAGGCATAAACAGAATTGCAAAAAGCTGCACAAAGATGTAATTTTAGTTTCTGGGCGAGGTGTCTTGCTCCCACTTGTTGCTCTCTTGCATAGATATCAAGAATAGAATGATTGCACTATTACATTTCAGCAGCACAATACATTCCAGGAGGAGGATGCTTATTAAGGGTCTCAAGTGTGGTTGCCAATCCCCCACCCCCCCCCCTTGGCACAGAGGGAGAGTGATGACTGGGACATGTCCTTAGTTTGTCCCTGAAGGTTGCACACAGGTGTCCTGCATGCACACTGTATCTGTATTACTGTTTCCTATTAACAGCCTCTCCCCCCTGGGCGTATTTGTTTTGATTATGTACATTGTAAGGGATTAATATGGAGAATAGGATTAAGCAGGCATCAGAAACCCAATTAAAGTAGCCCTTCATCTTTGCTGGCGGGGGCTGTGTATCTCTTTCGCTGTGTGAGATCCTTCCTCCTGTCCACTCATCACCTCCTGCCCTCTGTTTTCTCCCCACCTCCCTCTGTCCTTGCATTTTGAGAGGTGCACACATCCTCCCCTCATCAGTTTCTTCTTCGTTAATCTACAGAGCTCCACCTCTTTCGTCCTGCCTTCACCTTTAAACCTGCTTTTCCCTCTGATCTTTCCCTCCCTCTCCCTGCCTCTCGCTTTCATATTTTTTGTCTCTTTGAGGTAGACAGCAAATTTGCTATTTGCCCCAAAACATACAACCCACACCATTAAACCACATCAATGACTCATTCCTGAACCAAAACTGTAATTACACTGCTAAAAGACTGCCGGAGAACATAGTGGTTCAGCTGAAGGGTGAGCCAACAACAACTGCCAATTTGAGTAAGGGTGAGTGCTCTTCTGTGAGAGGGAATAGTCTGTCTTTGCATGTGTGTGTCTCATTGTGTGTGTGTGTGTGTGTGTGTGTGTGTGTGTGTGCACGCATGTGTGTGCGTGTGTGTGTAATCCTGAGTAATCTGGCAGTACAAACCCAGGTAGCACAGAGGCTGTTGAAATGCCAAGGAGCTGTGAGTTAGTATTCCTGGCACAGCGCTAAAGGCACTAATATCACCTTTTAGCACAATGCTCGATAACAAGGAGCAAGACGGAGAGACAGGAAGAAAAAGACTGAGGGGAAAACGAGGGAAAGAAAAGAAGAAAGACAAATAATCAAGTGCAGCAAAGCTGGATGAAGGTTGTAGGGAGCAGGAAAAGGTAGGCAAGTGAGGAGAAATAGGAATGTTTAGGGAAGATTTGGAGTTGGCGTGTGCTGTGTCTTCAGAGTTGAAACAAATTAACGACACGAGTTCATTCCCCTCAGTTCCTTTCACCCTCTGCTCCCCCTGATGTACAAAGACACTGGTCTATGGAGAGAGACTTATCTGAAAGCAACAGCAGCACCCTGCATGTGTATGTATGTCTCTGTGTGTGAGTATGTGTGTGTGTCTCTGCTTTTCAAGAAGTGGGTCTTTGTGTGAATGTGTATTATATGTGTGTGTCTAAGTGTACAAAGGCACTTGTCTAGGGGAACATACATGTATGTGGTTAAGTTCAGATTGGATGTGTGTGTGTGTGTGTGTGTGTGTGTGTGTGTTCCTTGCTTTGGTTTACAGCCATGCTTATTTTGCACACAGATGATACAAATAAAGATCATTTAAAAATATATCAGTAAGAACAATTTTCTGATTCATTTATGAATCAGTCTGTAGGTACCTTTGTCCACCCGAGTAAAATATCTAATCAATGTCTGGGAAGTTTTTAATGAACCTTTATACAGACATTCATGGGCACCAGAGGATGAAGCCTAATATTTCAAACCTCTAGTACCACAGACAGGTCAGGGTTTTTTTGTTTACCAGTAAAATATTAAAATTTAGACAAGGCAGATAGGCACAAAACTTTGTATAAACATCCATGGTGCCCAGAGGAGAAATTCTGTGTTTGCAAAGTCAAGTCCGTTTTGCCTCAAAGTGCTTTGCAATCCGTGCATTATATAACGTCCTCAATCCTTAAACCTGATCAGTGGCTATAAATGATACAAATATAATGGGATGTTGAGTGATTAAGTCACATACGAGCTTTTGTTTGCTTAATTTTCTGTTTTTATTACCCTGGCAAAGGTTTTGAAACAGAGTTTTGGACCATGACACTAAAACGCTCTACTGACAATTACAACAAAGAAATGCTCTTAAGTGGTAAATTATTTCACATAGAAGCCTTTTAACAATAGAATATGAGAATGAAATATTAAGACTAGAGTTGGCAAATGTTGTATTTTAGTGTTTATGTATTTTTTAAATTGTGTCAATATTTCATACGTCTTGAGAATTGTATAACAAGTAGGTGATTTGAAAGGGTATGAGGGGGGATGCAATCCGCAATGTTAGCAAAATGTCCCAAAGGTGTACCCTTAGTTTATCTGCCATATCCCACCCCCCAAAATTCACTGATAAACAAATCACAAAATGGACCTACATACCAGCCTGTCCAACCAGGGACCTCAAACCAATAAATATTTTAGAATTATTACATTTTGATTTTGTTTCAACCAAAGTAGCTTTTTGTAACCTTTACAGGAAACTCACAGAGCAACTGCATGCATTGCAATTCATCTCACATGATGTTACTCAGCCAATGAAATCTGTGCATTCCAATAAGCATTGTGAATTGAGTCGGCGAGTCACGAACACACACAGACGGGACAGATGAGATGAGAGACAGCAGTCAGAGAAATAAGTGAGTCAGAGAAAAGTAATCTGACATAGCGTGCTCTTGAAAGAGAAAGGAAGACAGTGAAAACAGTTTTTAAATCAAGAATGGATAGGCCCTTACATGTTCTTTCTCCCCACAGATAGCTCAAATGTTTGTACTGACCAGTGTGCTCCCTCATCACTTCTCTGCTCTTTTCTTGTTTTGCTGAATAGAACTGTGGCTGATCAGCAAATCAAGTTAAGTCTGTGTCCTCAGGAAGACCTTGAACCCTTAGAGACAAAACAAATACCACTCAGACATAGCTCTAGTCAAAGAGCTGCAACACACTAAAAAAAAAACAATACAGATTTATTTAATGATAAAAGTGTACAGCAAGTTGATGTTTTCATGTTTAAATGTCCAAATATCAGTCTACCATAAGCTGACCTTATATATTGTCAATTACACTGGCAACAACAATTTTTCATAACCAAAGCATCAACAACACGTCTCATTAGCATCTTGCCTGCAGTGTGAAAATCATCTTGAGCACTCCTGTGACCACACAAGTGGTTATGTTGCCATGATTGAATTCACAAACCCATTAAAACCCAAACTGTCAAGGTAAGTTTTGGGAAGAATACATTGTTGTTGTTGCATGAATAAAACAGAGCAGGCGAGATGACAAATGGCAGAATAGCAGTAGAGTCAGTCGAGGACCATCTGTGGTGGAGAGCTGCATTGATTAGCCCAAACATGCTGTTGGCAAAGCCAGCTCCCATAAAAACATGCTTGCACATATCCCATCTCAAGGAGCCGCTGTGTGTCTTATAATGTGTGTTTTTTGTTGCTCCAAACCAAGCGTCTTGTGTTCAGAACAGAAAAGAGCGGAATAGGAAGTGGGGTTTTTTTCCTGCCAATGTATGCTGACAGAAAGTATGTATTCATGTGAGTGACTTCTCAATCACCTCCCTATGAGACATTGTGGGTTTGTGCAGGTGACTGAGGTGAAGTATTAATCCGGACCTCTGGCAATTTGAACGTATGTGTAGAAAAGAGGGAATATACATTTAATACCCAAGTGACTATGTATTTGCGTAGTTGCATGCATGGACATGACTGATTAATATGTGCATATTATACTGTACTCTACATATCATTCTCCAAGATTGTGTATGAGTTTGTGTCCACACAGACAGACAGATGCGCACACACACACACACACACTGTACTGTAAATTACAGTGATCTTGTTGAGTAAAAACAACAGTTTCCTTCTGGAGGATTAGAAAGGCCTCATTTGCCTGCAGTTTTGTTTCCTCCAAGGGTCTCAATTGACATTCAGAGAGGAGGGATTCAGCCCTAATTAGGTTGGCTCACACATTCCAAGATTCAACCAATCAATGGTCCACTAATGGGCTGTCAGTCAAACAACAAGGCCTGGGACAGGTCAGGGTCGCTAAAGGAATGCCTTAATTTCTCAGCAGAATGGGACAAAATAGGCCAGATAGGAATCCGGCCAATGGGGGCAATTATAGAAAATGATGAGGTCCAATAGTGGGACAGGATGTATAATGAGCTGCAGGATGGTGGGTTATACTGTGAGCCTTTTAATCATTTAAACTTTCCCAAGGTAGAAGTTTTAGCTCGCCTGCGGCTCTTTTCCTGCTTTTCTTCCCAATTCCGCTTCTTCTTGGTCTTTGATTATCACAAGGTGTTCAGAATCTCTCTTTAGAAGCATTACAAGCTTTTACTAATCACAGGCAACATGACAAGACACATATCGACTGACATCTGCAGATGTTCTGTGTCTTTCATCTTAGTTGATGCATGCACATAGCACCTGTTACTGATGTCCCCCAAAACAGACAAACAAACAGATGCTGTTTGTGGTAGGCTCGGGTCCTGAACAGCTTGATAGAGTTTTTTGTGTAATTTTCAAAGAAGTAGTGTTTCATGTGGGCCAAAAAAATGGACAGAAATGCCAGATGAGTGTAAGCCATTGATAACAGAGCTGGACAAAAATGATTGTATAATCTTCAGAGAAAGCCATATGTCATTTTGTTTAAAAAAAACTGAGCTTCATGTCAAAACATAGACAAGTTTTTCATCATCAGTAATATGACACAAAGACTGTTCAGCACAAAACTGACATCAAGGCTCATGACATTTATTGTATTCCTTCACGCTTTGTCAGAAACTCGATTTTATTGGTTGCTGAAAATTCCCATGGAGACTCCAGTCTTTTTACGATTGCACACCACTGCATTATGAAGAACCGCTCAGTTAGAATTAAATGTTTGATTTAATCGTGACACTGCTGGTGGGGATTCTATGACAGCAACTGAATTATTCATTTGCACACAAATGTAACAATTACAAGACAAGTACAGCTGTGACAATAGTGATGTCACATTTTATTCATGGGATCAAATGAGGGAACTTGAGTTGTGAAAGATTTTAACCCTTCGATAATCAACATTTTTTTTTACATTATCAATAGAAAATAAGAGTCATCACAAGAGTCTGATCGATATATATTGGTCTGCTGATATTAACGTCCCTTATTCAACATATGGGTATCTTCTTAATATCTGTGTATATCATATGCGCCCATATGAAAACTGTTTTTTCCCCCTGGTATCAGTATGCAGACAAAAAGCTTGTGGTAATAAATTAGAAAGTTGTATAATGAACATTTAACTGAAATATTTTTAATAATGAAATTATTTGTTTAAGAAAGCAGCCTTGGTACCTTTGCATAACCATACTGGTGCAAAATTAGTTCATTCAAATGGTTGATTTTTATTCCAGCTCAAGAATTCAATAGATCACATGCTTTGTCAGAAAACATTTTTTCCTCTCTGAAAATCAGTATTGGTCTCAAAGATTTCAAACCAGGTTGGGCTATAGTTATGAACCAGTCTTGTAGGTTGGCACTTTTTAGCCTTTTTTACCTTTCAGGCTGTAATGATTTTTTAAATTGACCTCACTGTTGTCATCTTTTCCAGACAGCAGTTTCCAGTGAAAAAACTGACTGCACGTTAACAGCCCAGCACCAAATGACAAACTAGGCACAAGACATTTTGGACTTTTTCTGTCTGTTGGCTGTTAGCCAGCGGATGGTAAATATGGTAGACCAGCTATTACGCCAATGATGCTCATGCGTTGTTGCAAAAAGCGAATGAGAGTTGCCCATCCCGCAACATACAGTCCCCCCACTCACATATGCATATGAAAGAGTTCTGAGCAAAGGTTTGCCTGCAAATGGGCACTGTAGATGTGATTCCAACCACCCTGCAGTCACCAGCTCACAGTTGCTCATTTACGATCACTGCTCTGGATCATCCTGCCTCTCCTTAGCCACCTACTCCACTGCATCCAGGTGGCCAAAAGAGCAAAAAAGATAGATTCTTAAGAAGAGTGTTCCGACATTTAAAGCTGCTATATAAAATAAGACATTAAGGAAATTAGATGCATTTTCATAAAAAAAGATAAGACCATATGCATGAAAATTATAAGTATGTCTTTGGGTCAGATTGACAGAAAACTTTACAGCACATAAACGAATGAGCCTGAAGCTTAATTAAAGCCTTCAGAGTTTCATGTGATGGCAGATGGCAGAATGAATGAAAAGCTTAAGAATCACTTCCAACATATTTATCCTCTTAAGTAAAACATAAAAAAAAGTGCATCAAGCCACGCTATGGAGGAGGAGTGACAAGTTGCAATGCTGCTTTACTGCAGTAAGTAAAGAGGTTGACAGGAAATGTGATCTTAATTTGGAGAAGCACAAGCAGTACGGTAACGAGAGTAGCAGCACGAGACAGAGTCTATACCAATCCCATCAACCATGGTTTCATTTGTGTGGGGTAATTACAGCAGGGTTTCAGAATTATTTCACTATGATACACGATGTGTAACATTTGATGCTTACTTTTTCATGCATCATCTTTAAAATGTATAGGATCCAGTATGGAAATGGTCACCTATCATGTGCAGACATTTTTCTATCTTTAGTTATTTTGTGCCTTAATGCAGTCTACTTGGTCTAACATTCCTCAAGTTTGGTCTTTCCGAAAAGTTTGGCTGACTTGAGTTCTTGCCTTTATATTTCTCAAGAAGCTTAATTTCTTCATTTCATCATCATGCACTTCATTTCATCATCACATTCAAGCCTTTGATCCACAATATTGCCCATTTCCATACAATCTTTGCAGATTGATTGAGCTAGTTAAAAGTTAAGCTTTGGGACTGTTTCAGCACAGAGAAATTGTATCTTTAAGATCAAAACAAATATAGAGTGAATTGTCCTTGATCAACTTGATATGTGTAAAGTAAGTAAGTGTGTGTGTGTGTGTGTGTGTGTGTGTGTGTGTGTGCGTGTGCACACGCCATTTCATGCCTGAGGGATGTGTGGGTTAATTGCATTTTTGTTAATTCACAGGGTAAAAAGATTAGCAGTACCTTGCAACTGTTTTTCCAGCCTCCAATTTTCTGTGGAGAAATAAATGTACCCAGTACTTTCTCTCCAAGATGGAGAATCATTTGGAACAGCAGTACGGATGCAGCCTACATTAAACATTCCCAGATCAGTTTCTTCACGCTGTGCTGGTAGAGGTTGGCAGGGTGTGGAGGTGGTGAGGGTGGGGGTATTCAGGCTGCAGCAGACTGTCACGGTGAGGAAGATGTACATGTTGAGTTCCACAGGTTAATGTCCCCCTGGCTAACAGTGAGCGGTGATAATACGCAAGAGCCGTGCCCATTACTCCCATTGTCGTAACAGAGGCTGTACTGTGCTGAGCTGGCAGTGCTGGGTGCAGGGGATTACATTAATATAGGCCACTATGCCTCTCCCCAAGCGTTCACAGCACTTTGCAATGTGCAGAGCGGGAGAGGGGAAGAGGTAGTGGAGGAGGAGGCAGCAGTGGTGGTGGTGGTGGAGATGGGGGAGCTTGAGCTCACCTCAGAGCAGGAGCACAGGCCAGCTGGGTAATAATGAAAGGTCCTGTATGAGGCTAATATGAGCTAATCTGTGTCTTCTATGATCTATTCCGATCTAATCAGCCTCTTTCCTGTGTAGGCCATTTGTCATGCATTAACATGGGACCTGCTAATGAAGTTGACGACAGACAGGCTGCCTCCCTGGCCGGGACTAGTCCAATGTAATTACGCCTTCACAGGAGCACAGCCGCTGCATCCAGCTCATCCTCAACACCCCTGAAACTTCTCTCTCCCATCTCAACAGGCTACCCCCCCACAACACACCACCAGAATCCCAATTTGTTTACAGTCATATTTCAGAGAGAGTCAGAGTAACACGAAAGTTATCCAGGCTTTGCCATTGGTCAGTAACATCGGTCTTGCATACACTACAATCTCTGAATACTTCTGAGATTTACAGGTGTACTCCAGGACACTGAGACATCACTGTGGGGTGAGGTGAAAGGTGCCACAGGACACACATCTGATGGCAACCAACAACCAGAGTGGGATTTGAAACATGGATTTTCAGCCTGATATTTAGTCCCCCCTTTAAAATGGCATTAACAAAAAGCCATAAACACTTTTACATCGTATTATTTTATATAATAGCTCAAGTAGATACATCAACTTACACAAACAGGTCAACAATGTAGCTCTCTTAATCTTGGTTCTAGTTTTTACCAAACTGGACCAATACAAATGAGAAAGATGAGGTAAAAATGCATCTAACAATGCTGAACAGTTTGGCAAAAACACAGAACAATGTGGCAGAGCTTAAGAGAAAGTGGACTACTTCATATACACTGAAAGATGAGAGGTCAAGCTGTAGGAATGGTCGGAACCAGGTGAGAGCATGAAAGTAAGCACGATCTGCAACTGGAGGAATTTGTGACAGAAGCAAACAAAAACCAAAACAAAAGTTGAAAAATGTTAAAACAGTCAAGATGAGGACAGCAGAGTTGGGTGGTGACTCTGTACGGGTTCATCACTACAAGCAACTCCTTTCACATTACATAGAGTCATTTTATCCATTGTTCAATTAAAAATATTGAGGTGCAGCTTTAATAACTCATAATAAGACAAGAAATTGAGTTTTGTTAGCAACATCCTCTGGTTGTGTACCAAACTTGTAGCTGTCCTTTAACTTTATTGTAAGAAATTTATTGCTGCTCAAGCAGAAACCCCCAGCTCTGATCGGCCTTGTTGACAAGAGCAAGTACATCACAATTTGATCCTCAGACATAATAAAGTGCCATTCATGTTCAATATAACCATAAATCTGACAAAACTTGATTGCAGGGTCACACTTTGTCTCACTTAATCACTGGCTCACCCAGATTCTTAATCACTTTCTCTTTTCTTCTCTCCCCTTCCTCATTTACTCACTCAGACTCAGTTAGTCCACCTTTATCCTTAATTTCACCCTTTTCTCTTTTTTCCCCACTGACTGATTCACTGCTCTTACAACCTTCCTCCTCCTAGCCTCTCCTTTCCCCCCTTCACTCACTACATGCACACGTGTTGTTCAGTCACTCGTCCCTTTTCTCCCTCCTTCTCCATCTGTTCTTTCACTTGCTTCCTTCATTCATCCTTGTCACTTTGTCTTCAGCTCCCTTTTGTCTCAAACACTGTTGCCAGCTCCTTACGCTACTCCAACTCTTATCACTGTGATACTTTTGTGTTCTCTCCCTCTATTGCACTCCTTTACTCACTTTTCTGTTTTCTTTGCTTTCCCTCCTCCTTCCTTCAACTGCCTCCCTCTTCTTTCTCCTACCTCACATTTATTATTCTTTCTCTCCCCCCTTTATCTTTTTTGCACACCCCCTCTCTTCCCCTATATATTTCTCAATGTCTTTCTGTCTCTCTCCTTCTTTCCATGCACTCTGAGCGATGGCTCTATTGATTCTCTCTTTGATGATATTGCCCAAGGACAACCACAGGGCAGAAACCTGTTTTTAACTTACCCAAGTGTCTGTGTACAGTACTTTGTTCGTATTTGTGTGTGTGACCGAAGGCCAGTTTAGCTGGCCCATGTGGATTGCATTTTTGAGTGAATTCCATGTCAGAGTTCAAGTTAAGCCCCGGTGAGCGTGTGCAGGTATTGTTGTGTTCATGTGAACCCAGCATGTGTCCATGTGTGTTTTTATTAGTGATTGAGAAGCTAAAATTTTTGTCCCCTACTTTCTCTAATCTCATGTTGGGGTGTGGCCACCAACCTCCAACTGGCTTCATGGCCAGACATCAGAAGCCATCAGTCTGTGTTTGTGATAATTCCTCCTCTCTCTCCAAGCTCTTGGAAAGCCTTCTGTACTGTTGGCTTGCACAACAGGCTACCGTCATAGATGCAGATGCTTCTCAAGTAGCCAGATTGCTAGCGCAAGCTTCCTGCAATCTGCAAAACACACCCTGAATCAAACGCACACAGATACACACAAGTACATGAGGCATGATACTTAATCAGAGCCTCTCACACGTGTGCACAGACTCAGATCAGGAAAGATACCAGAGAGGGAGTAAACAATAAATGCAGAGTCTGCAAACTGACTTTTTTTGCTCCCTTAGTGTACATTTATTTAAGTTCCGTGACATTTTGAGTTGCATAGCAGATATTTATTCAATTCACTGAAAATGAACCTGCAGTGGTGGCTATTGTAGAAATTCCAGCTATCCCGCATTAGTACTGCAGGATAGCTACAAGGAAGCAATTTGTTTTGGTTACAGTATTCCTCGTAAGTACAGCAGTGATGCGGAAAGCATCTAAAATGTCTCCCTTACTTCATCTGTATTCATCCCCATGGGCCGCATTTAATTCAGTTATGTAATGTTGAGTGGTAAAGTAACTCTCCATAAACCTCAAAACTCATTGAAAACACTCAGCAAATAAGCTGAATAAGCTAGAAAAAAATCATATCATTTCACACTACAAATTAAGAACATAAACTGAAAAAATGCAGCACAGTTTAATATACAGAACAGAAGTATTCATTGCATGAGCAGTTGTGCATGTTCAATACCCAAATCTCTTGAAAGATTTTTATTCTGTAAGGTTTCACTTCACTTCTGATCTCGCTGCTCACTGATAAGCTTTCGCAACAAGTGAACCGCTCGTTTAAAAAAGAGAAAATAATTTCCTCTCTTTAATCCATCTGCCTCAGTCTTTACCAGCTGCAGTGAGTTCACATGATGTTTTTGATTTATCTTTATTGCTGGGGAGTTCAAATCAGTCTTGACCACAGCGAGGTTCACTGAGCCGCTTCACTGACGTCCACCTTGATTCTGGTTGGGAGGACAGATACTAGATCCCAATTAATTCAGGAATGCTATAATTTTTCTCCTGACTGCCTCAGGAGTTTTAAAGTAAGCTCTTATTATTCACACACTAACATTTTCCAAGGTCCACACACATTAACCTCTTTTTTGTATTTAATAATAAAGCCCTTGTTAATGATGAACGGCTGTTGGGTTTTTGTCAGTCCATAAACATTATTGGGTGACCTTTTCTTATATTCTACACCTACAGTGCTGTCAACTTCCAACTTTTATAACAAAGGGAAACATTTCTAAGAAGTGTGTGTGCGCGCGCATGCATCTGTTGGGATTAGATCTTTATCACTCCATATAATACAGTAGGATGTTACAGTATGAACATTAGCTTGTAGGCCGTTCCTTAAAGCTAAAACGTGCATGACCCAAGCCATGTTTAATTTGTAACACCTCCTGAGATATGGTGTACAATAATTGCTCTGAACCACAGGCGGTTTGGCTATTTTTCCAGGATAAGATAACATAGTGCAAGGTCTAATGGAGTTCCCGCGGAGAGCTGAGAGGGAGAGAGAGAGAGTGCGAGAGAGGGACGGAGAATGTGTGTGATGGGGGGAAAACCCTCAATCTTTACCTTATTCACGCTGTGGCTGGCACGAGCCCACACACGATTGCGCGTGTCCTCATCCACATATGCTCATTCATACACAAAGTCTCGGTCACACACACACATACACACACGTATGGCTGCGTACACGTATGCACTCTCACTCTACTAAGCCAATAATACAAAGTGAGAGCATGCATAAATTCTCGTCAGTGGTAGCAGCTTGTCCCGTGAAGGTCAGAGCACTGTTTCTCAGCGAGCCTGCCGTTTGACAGATCCCCACTTCCTCCGTCTACATCTGTGCACAGCCCGCTTCTTCCTCTTCGTCATCTTGCTCACTCCCTCCTTCCTTCCTGCTCTTTGCACTTTCATTTCTTGCTCTGGGTCTTCATTCATTCCTCCTGCCACTTTCCTTTCATTCATTCATCTCCCTATTTCATCCTCTTTCCTCCCTTTAAGTTCTCTTTCGTCTTCCTCTTCTGTACTCTTCTTCCTTCTCTTTTTGATTTCTTTGAACTGAACCTTTTTCTACTTTTCCTTGGTCGTCTCTCTGACTCTCTTCCTCTGTCTCCTCTCTCCTTTCTTTACAGTTTCTCTTTGATCCATACCCAACTTTTACTCACTCACGTCTCATCCCTCTCATTGTTGATAAAGTCTGTGATTCTCAGTTTTTCTCTTTCACCGTCACTTTCTCACTCTGTCACACTGCCTCTCTCTCCCTTTCTCTCGGTCCAAAATGCAGCAGGAGCATTAAAGTCAAGGTTTATCGCTAATGATGAAACGGAGAAGTACACAAACATGTTTGAGCAGCAAATTCAAACGCAATTTCCACTAATCCTATCATCACTGCCTTCCCCTCTCTCTTTACTTCACTATATCCAAGCATTTGCTAGTGTATGCATGTGTGTGTGATCTAAGGCTGCTCCGTGTGTGTCTATCAGACACAGAGCTAATTGAGGTCATTGGTGGTGCACATGCTGAAGCAGGGAGATGGTAAAAAAAAAAAAAAGCCCACAGCTTTGAACCTTCTCTCTGCTCAGCATACTGCCAAAAAATCTCCCTCTCTCTCCCTCATCATACACTTATAACACACACTGACACACAAACACACAGAAACCCACACATATGCTTAATTTGTGACCAAATACAAGCTTTTAATCCTCGGATTTCGGTGAGGATGCGCATGTGTTTGGAGAGCACTGTGTGTTTACGCATGTGTGTGTGTGTGTGTGTGTGTGTTACTGTCTTTGTAAATGAATATGAGGGTCTGTAAGGGACTCCTATGAGGTGTGGTTGGTAAATGAAAATAAGTCAGAGAATGCAACATCCTCTTTTAACCTGGGGGTGTTTCTGTCCTTCTACTGGTGTCAAACACACACACACACACACACACACACACACAAATGCACATATACAATAAAAGCTCTCCACCCCACAGTGCTCTAGGGGCACCTGATGGTGACTGATAACTCACTGAGACGGTGGAATAAACCACCGTCAGTGTTTCATCTGAAGACCAGCACTTCCATTCAATCCCAGGAAGTTCAGAAATCTCCTGGGACAACCCAAAAATGAGACTCCCAGCTGGAGAACACACATCAAGAGCTTTGTGCATCTAGTCACTGAAAAAAAAAAAAAAAAAAGTCTTTGTGTAAGAGCTACAGAAAATTTTAGAAGTCAAAGCAGCAGAATGAGAAGAAAGCACGACATCCTGGAATTGAATCAACACCCCCCGGTTGCTGGTCCTGTGTCACCCGATTATCTTGTTCAACTGTCACAAATTTAAAGCCTGTCTTCCAAATACTTGACCACATCCAGGGGATGTAAAGGTTTTGTTTTTCTGCTTGTTGTAACAGAAACTCAAGTGAGGCAAATATGAAAACAATGGTTTCCGGTCACCATCCTCCTCTTTTTGTTGAATTAAAACATCATTCTTAGGGTATAGATTCTTTTAAATGTTGCTCTCGTTTTTCACTGCATGTTAACCTTGTACAGCCAGCTTTGACAGTAATGGTTTCAACAGAGTTGCAAATGAGCTGCTGGTTGCAGAAGATTTTTCTCATAAATTTTAATTTCAAAGGTTTATTTGGATCTCAATATTTGTGAAAATAGGAACTCAGACGTCTTAATGATGCTGTGGCTGCCAGTTCAAAACATTCCAAATTTGGTTTTTCAACATGTACGTGTGATGGCTCTCAATCACGGGTACCTCCATTCCCTAAATACAATGTTTCCCACATGCTGTGGTCACACTCCAGTCAAATTTAAGATATTATTTGCCGTAACTGGGAACAAAACATTGTCATAGCATAGCTTTTGAAGGTGAACAAATATAATATGTATATACGCATCATTAAACTGCATGCAAAGTCTAAATCTTCAAGTCACCATTACTAAGGCAGAATTTTAAGCATTGTGACTGGGGGACTGTAGTTGACTTTTCTCACATTTTTAAAGGGACAGAAACTTGTACCCTTAAGTTTTTTGGCCATTCTTGAATAAACACACACAAACACACGCACACAAGTTAGATGCCTGATAAAACTCTTACATCTTTGCATCTCTGATATTGTCCTGGGAGATACAGAATAAAGGAATTTGGAAATATAATTGAAAAAAGATACATTAGTTTCCATTGACATGCCTCCCCTCATGATGCATCACCCTCAGGCAACGCTGCATCATCTCTTATGTATAAGACTATTTAGATAATTGATTAGCAGTCTACAGAGGCAGAAATTGCATAGGGAGCACAGGGTCACAGGCTATGAACTAGCCAAGGGCTCAGAGGAGAAATGATATTGTAAACCGGTGTCGCCGCCGGCACGAGGCGCCACCATCCACAATGATAACCATTCATCATACAAGCCAAGCATTAATTATAACCATTTATAATTAAGCTCTAAACTGACATGTAATGAATATTGATCTCGCAGGAGGAAAAATAGTCAACACTTTCCACACATGACCAGCACAAATTCATCACACCTATTTCTCACATCGATACAAGGACTCATTTTAACTGTGGTCTAATATGTTTGACTGTTTGCATGTAAGTCAAGGTTAACGTTTTGAAAAAGAGATGGAAGATTGTCTTGTCACTGCTCTTGTATACCTCACATCATTACCGTCACTATGACATGCTACAGTGGGTATCAATAAAGCCATAATCAATTTCCAGGCGTCGGGCCAGTTGGAAGATTTTTATGATGTATTTTTACTGTCACACTGAGGGACAGACTAATGGCCTGCTGGGTGTGTTTGTTTCACATAATAAACAGAGCTATTTATTGATCTGCTGGTGTGAACTCAGTCAGACACTAACTCCAATGAATAAAAGTTGCCTCTAATGAGAAACGTGATTTTGTCCCGGTAAATCTAATTTAAAAATCCTGTTTGTCATCCACACAGAACTGGGAAACATTAAGATAAACATGTAGAGCCATATAATAGAAGTGAACAGGAGATTGAGTTGTATGCATTCAAAAGTACATCGTGTTTCATTCATGAGTCTTCCTGCATGCTAGACCCGATTCGCAGCTGGAGTTAAAGAGAATCAATAATCCCGCCATGGAAATTCTAACATCAAAGACAGAAATTTCTCTTAACTGTAAAGCATATAAAGTAGAAATCTGGCTGACATGTACTTTAACTATTTTGCAGCACTCCAATTAATTTCTGCGGTTCAGAAATAGTTACAGCCACTTTGAAAAGTGGTTTATTAACCACAGACATAAATTCCAAATATTAAACTCTCATATCTAATGATTCCCATTGCTCCATTAAGTTGTGTATTGCTTAACGCCGCTGTGTTTTGTGGAGCTATACCAGATGTAATTTATGCCCAGTGTTACCATGCAGCTTGCCGTATGGGACAGATTTAGTTTCGAGCAGCCGACAGGGAAGTTAGTTCAGACCTTGTAACGCCTTGGATAATAATCCTCCCAGAATAATGACACTTGAGTCTTGGATGAATTTGCACAGTAAATAATCTGAAAATACAAGGAACAAGATTTACAAGTGTGCTGTAAACAGATTTTACACAAGATCTGATGTCCTGAAATACCATAAAAGGGAAACTCTAAATCATCTAAAAGCCATATAATTTCCTTACAGCCATTGCTGCGTCTCTTTCTCGTGCAAACTCTGCTGTCCATTAGATTATGAAGTCCTCTCTCCTCCTTTAACCCCTCCTCCCTCCTTTTCTCCTCACAATAGTCACCAAAATGAACTGCAATTTAAGTTCTTTTTGAAATCTCAATGTTTGACATCTTGAGAAATAAGTGTATTTTCTTTCTTGCAGAGAGTTAGCTGCGAACATTAATGATTTCTGCATGTTAAATATGTAGCTAGGGCCGGTTAGCTTAGCTTGGCACAAAGACTAAACGAGGACACAGCAGGCCAGGATCTGTTCTAATTACTTCTCACTAGTTAACATGTTGTGTTTTTCTGGCTCTAGTATAAGAATGACAATTTGCCATTTTACAGGTGGTTACATATTCTTGTATATTCTGGACTATTTCTTGACTAGGATCAGTAACTTCCCTGAGGAAAATGAGCCCAGGATACGATTAAGAAATGCCTCTCTTTTATTTTACTCAGTACACTTACTAAGACAGCTATTTTACAACATTTACCAACGGAGTGCAATTCAGCAGATCATGATAAAACAAAAACAGAGCAGAGCACAGCTTTGCGCCTTCAAGCCTTTTTAACAAACATTAACAACTCTTACAGCTCCCATCACAGGATGATTATGCAGACTGATTAACATTCCTTTTAAGTTTTTAAGTAATTTGTCATTAGAATGGTATTAAAATAGGCTTAAAATATCAATTAAGTCTAAAGTATTTTTAGCGATTTTACTGAACAAAATATTGGGTGACAAAAAGTAGTTGTGTAGACAAAGGGAGTAATAAGTCCTTGGAACTGGTAGTGAAGCCGTCGCAAGGCCAGACCAATATTAGAAACCACACATATGATTGGGTACAAACAAGTGCCTCCTCACTTAATGTTAGTGGTGTGGAACCAAGACAGCAAATTGTATTTCTGCCTTAAAATCAAATTTTATGTCTCAGAAGTAAACCAGTCTGAGATCAGACAGAAGTGCTGCCTTCGGTGTGTGCAGGCTGTCCAGCACAACTTGTTATACATTTTTTTCGACTACTTTGTTCACAGTTTTAATGTCATCTTCATCATCTTGTTAGGCCCCTAATTGAATTTTGCTAGGCAGAGAAACATGGAAAAAGATAAAAGAGACAAACAGCGCAGACTGAGGCAGTGCAGGAGACAGAAGCATACAGTAGAAAATTAGAGTCAAATAGATTAGGATACGGAAGAACTGCTTTAGTGGAATAACATACAGGAGAATAGGAAAACTCAGAGTTGGTAAAATTCTAAATTTAATTCAGTAAACACGGTAATATGGAGGATTGCATACACCAGAACATTTCAATATTTTTAACAGCAGTCATAACATAATTTACCTGTGTGACCATATTTCAGTACAGGTGCTGTGCAATATACACGACTGGCCCCCTGAATGTGGTCAGGGGAGGATTTCTTATACAGCAACGGAGAGCTGAGATAAAGCAGATCCCCAGCCTCTCTCTGAATACCTCTGCATTTATACAGGCCACATCAGCACTGCTGACAAAACACACTATGCTTGTGCATATGCTGGCATATAATGAATATCAGCACACAGACGCTGCATGCAACCAAACAAGGACATGCCATATCATATTGAAATGCAAGGGTGCACATGTTTGTAATATGGACACATACACACACGCACACCCAGCCACACACACACACGCCTTCACAGGCTAAGCAGCTGATGACCCTCGGGTAGCTCTTCTTATCGGTCTAAGCTGGTCCTGGCTTAAGGATAAGCAAAAGGAAACCACTGGAACTGACACTTTGGGTAGATTTAGGAATAAAATTGTAATGTAGAATTTCTGCAAACAGAAATGATTAACTCTGCTATTTCAAAATGTATTGTATCTTTGCCTCACAAATACATACTGTGAAACGTTTGTGTAACGAGTCTGTGGATCGGCTGTGCATATGCACAGTTTATGATAAACAAATATATTGCATATTGTATATTGCACCCGTAGGGCTATGGAGACTAGTTTCCCTAACAATGACACTTTTTATTATAACCCTCTGAAAAGGAAGCAGTCAAGAGCCCCTTTCGCCCCTGAGGTTTTAAATCTTACATTCATGTATTAAATTTGCCAAAGACAGATCAGTCAGTGGATTGAATCAGAGGAGTAAAAACTGTCCTCGAATTTCTCAGCCACTTAAATCCCACATAAGCAGAACTCGCCAAAGCATCGTAGTCATTTCAGCAGCCAGTGGTGAACTAGCAAATCCCTTTTCTTCTGCCTCTCGCAGCTTAGGGCTGCAGAGTGAGCGGAGTGGCGGGCTATACGGCACGAGTCTTTGAGGTATTCAAACACACACACACACACATACATACATGGCTGGACAGATCAAACGGCCTCTGGGGTGGTCCACTCGCAGGTAGGGCTGTGTGAGTTTTCATGTGAGACGTCGTGTGCGTTTCTATGTAGGCATTCAGCAAGTGTGCATTTGCTTGTGTGAACATCCTGGGTTCGCATGCGCAGATTTATGTGTGCCTATACATCCATTGGAGTGTGCCTTTGTGCGAGACTCCAGTGCCATTTCCTGGTGCCTGGCTCTGTGCTGATAAGGACGCGATCCTCTCAAGACTTAAATACATTGCAAATTGAAGAGACAATTAGTGCTTTGTTGTTTTACAATCAATAAAGTTGCTGCAGCACGGTTAAAACAGAGAACACTATCGAATTAGCACGATGACAGGTCACTTGTTGTCACTGTGGCCACTTATACAAGTGCTTTTCTAACAGGTGTGCCAAGTAACAATTGAGCTGTTCTTAACCGAACAGTGTATTCCACTGCCATTCAGTAATTTATGAGGTTCAAACTGCCAGTCTGAGGCTTGATTTATCCACTGCTAGCTTGAATATCCAACATTAATCTCATGTGTTGGACAGCCACCCCCCCCCCCCCCAGTCTCATTAATTGTCAGCACCGGCCACTACTTCACACACACAGAGGAGTACCAAGTATCACCAGAGCTGCTTTCTGTGGTTCTGCAAAACAACAGGGCCTATTTATCATCATAGTTGCACTGTATCAGAAACTAATCTATCTTCCCTTCCTTAAACACCAAACTGTACTCTCAATCTCTTCAACTCCTATGAGAGTCCCTCCCCATCTCCCTACCTTCCTCCTTTTCCTTCACTCACCTCCTTTGCTCCCCTCCATCCTTCCTCCCATTCGTCTCCCCACTATCCCCTCAGGCTAAGATCAAACTGCGAATTTACAGAAAGTCCTTGAGAAACCCTGATTCAGACCATTCCGTGTCAGCTCTGCAGCCCTCCTGTGTCCCCTTGTGATCCCTCTCCGTCCATCTATTACACCCCCCTTAGACAACCCCCTCACCCCCCCCGCTGCTTTTCTTCCTCCTCACCAGCTCTTCTGATACTAAATCACCTCCAACAGTTAGCTTGGCCTGCAGGTGGCAGGGAGAAGGAAAAAAATGAGGAAAAGAATGAAAAAGAATTTTTGACAAAAAAAAAAAAAAAAAGTTGTCAGCTGCGCACACTTCAGGTTTCCACTTTGTTGCCCTTAACGGAATGATCATTGCTGAAGCTACTCCTACTATTCAGCCACTTAGATGACAGGGAACAGGTAAGCTTGCTTTTACATACATTGAGAAATTTACAATTACTAACATCTCAGTTCTCAGAAAAACTGTACTGAATAAAAGATTGACAGTTTTGATTAAAAACCTGTAAACTCCATTAATATGCTGCATAAACGAGTCACATGTGGTTAACGAGGGCAAGCAATCAAGATGGTGCAGGGTCTGTAGTTTTGACAAGCGCATAAAGAATTAAAAATAATTAAAAAAAAAAAAAACATCAGTGGTGACCAGTTTCTAAAATGCCAAGCCGCCACTGTTCCCTCTGCTAGTTTGTTAAGTGCATTTCAAGATTAAATTTTCCAGGAGAAGAAAATGATTAAATACAAAGTCTGATGTCTTATCCAAGAACGCATCCAGCCTTTATGTGCAATGGCTTTTGAGCCAACAGTGAACTGGTCTGCATAAGCCATTACCCAGACACAAAATGAAGAGAGGAAGGAAGGTGGCAGCTGAGGAAGGTACAAAGAAAACCAGGAATGAGAACCAATTCGCTTTTCATTCCTGCCTTGACCCACTGGGTTTTTACTTGCTCCTCTTTTCTGCAGCAGTTTGACGGACAAGCCTCTGCAATTGTTTAAAGGTGCAGTGAAATGTGTCATCTGTCTTTCCTGGTGGGCTGATGTCAACCCCACTCTCATATGAGATGCTGTTTGCGTGACAAACGGCTCGGGGGCGTGCCAGCCAGAGCAGATGAGGGGCAGAGGGAGGGATGCGGGCCATTTTAATATTAGGATGATGGAGACGCTGCTCTGGTTTTCCACTAAAGGGCCCAGAGCCAGATTGCTTCTTTAGAGAAATGAATTAAGCTCAATGTCCCCCCACAGGAGACAGGAAGTTTACAGAACTGAACAGAATGAGAACAAAACACATGCAGGTGCCACTGTTCACACAGAAATGATTGATGAGATGCAGCATCAGGATTTCCTTTGGCAGAATTACTCAGGCCTGTCCTGAAATTACAGTATAGCAGCTTCTTGCTGTATTGTTTGGTATTCGCCTTGAGTCTAGTCTATTTCACATAAGACCTGGCTGTGTGTGACTGTGTGTGTGTGTGTGTGTGTGTGTGTGTGCGAGTGTTTCTAATCTCTATTTATCCAGGGAAGGTTTGCTCAGCACTTAGGCTCTTTTTGCAGTAACATTCTGCTTCACATTTCTATAGCTAGTTAAAAACATTCACATCCAGCCATTTTCAAGAACAATTATGGTTATAAACTGTCAAATAGTGAACAGTTTCGATGAAACAAATGGAAGAATAAGCACCTGATAAATGCTTCAGGACATTTTGATAGCATTTGTTTAGGAAAGGAAAGCCTTTTTTTCCCCATTTTTGCTGCTGGCTATCTTGTCTTGCCATCTCAAGCTGCGAATTTCGAAACTCGAATACATTCAAAATGTGACATTATGTAATCACTGTAGTCACTTCGAGACAGACCTGAAGGGGGTTTGTTTTAATGGCTGGAACTGGGTGACAAAGCCAGTCTGATCTTAAAGCGTGTGGTGGAAAAAGTCATTAGGATTAAAAGCCCAATCAGATGCTAATCAGCTGATCTTGGGGGACAAAATGGGGTCTTGTTTGCCTGTTACAGTTTGAAGCTACACAAATAAGACAGGGAGGAGGAGGACAAATCATCCACATATGCACATACTGTATGCACACACACAAACACAAACACACACACACACACACACACACGAGCAGCATGAGAGGGCAGGTGTACTAGATGCCCTGCCATGGTTGACTGGCTGGCTGACTGGCAAGGTCACACAGATTTTGGATGAGTATGCTGGGCATCACTGAACCCAACACTGACGGGGGAAGAGGAGGATGCACGTGCACGCTTGCAAATACACACATACACACACACACACACACACACACACACACACACACACACACGCCTGTGGGGATCTCTCTCTCCCTCTACCACACACACACAGACACGCACAGTCAGTTCTAGGCACAAACAAGCAAACACACGCACAGGAACACACACACAGAAATGCACAAGGGCAGAGAAGCCTCCATGATTAAATTGGTTTATTTAAGAGGGGGAAAGCAGGGTTGGCAGTCAGGGAGCAAAGGCAGATAGGGGGTAAATACATTTAAATGCATTTGTATGGTTAAGCATACATATGGAATGTGCTGTGGGTTTGGGTAGTGGTGGGGGGAGTTAGAGAGAATCCAGTAAATGTAAGTTTTTAAGGATGGAAGCAGGATAAAAAGCAGAGGAATATATAAGGAAGCCAGTGCGAAAAGCAATGATAAGAATGCGGTTGAAAGTAATTTAATCACTGCATGTATACACACCAAAATCATGTATACATACTGTACTTAGTGCATGCCTCACATTTAAACTGTACTCAAAAGAAGACACTGTGACAGACAAGCTGGTGGTTAAGACTGGAGCAGTTCCCAACTGCCTCTTTGACAGGCAGCTAAACCGCATTAGCAGAAACAATGGAGCACTCAATCTCTCCCACGTTCCCTGGAGAGTCCCCGAGAGGGGTAGCGGGGTGAGAGGAAAGAGATTTAGCCTAATATACGTGGGGAGGCTGGGGCTTCGGCATGACCCTGTTTCCACGGGCCTGTCTGTCAGCTGGTAATTGAGGAATAGCATGGTATGGGCCGGTGCCTGAGTCAGTGGATAAGTAATGATCTTCTTGGGTCATTGACCCCTGTCCATTATAGTTAATCTTATCTGAAAAATAAATAATGAAACTCACCTATGAGGCGATCCTGGAGTGGATCGGCACTCATGCCAATGTGTCAGCACTCATACTAAGAAGTGTCGATTGCTGCCTCCTTAAAAGGCAGCAAAAGTCAGCTGGTTCCCACAGACCAGGTACAGCTGCTTGAAGTACATAAATGACCAAGGAATCAGTCTGGCAGCCTTCTTATCTGTCTTCAAAGTAGTATTGGGTTTTTTTTTTTTAAAACAACTGTAGGCCACAGGAAACATTGATCTTACAGAGTTGATAATTTTATTATCATTACACTGCTGCCTATTTACACATCTAGCAGACATGCAGTGTTTGGCTAGCGTGTGTTTGGCTAATGCAAAACTAACATATTTAATATTGACTCTCCTTTTAGCTCTGTTTTGGTCTCCACCTACCACTCCAAATACCGGGCTTGTATCTACTACATTTTTGACTATTCCCTCAAGTTAGCTGTCAACTCCACCTGTCTGTCTATTGTTTGGCGCAGGGCGAGTAGCGTACAGTGGCTTTATCAGAGTTTTTATGCTGCGACTGAAAATGAGATTGATGAAAGCAGTGAGACTGAACCAAACAGTGAAGTTGTGGGCCATAAAACCAATGAGCTGAAAGATGCTGAGACACTTTGTAGAGCTGGAGAGTTAAATGATAATTCTTTTTTTTGGTTCATTACTTTGAACCATCCTTTTCACATTACATATTGTCACTTGACCATGGTTAATATAAAAGTATCAGTAAGTGCAGCTTTGTAGCGTTCAGAATAGGAGATTGTTCTAGACGCCTATTTGCTCTGAAATTAGATTTCTATTGCTTCAACCATGCAGTTTGAGTCCATGTTAAGCCTCACTTAGCATAAACTGGGGGGGGGGCAGAGGGAGCCACTAACCCTGCTAACTCAGCCCTCTACAACTGACAGATTTAAGGGTTTAATCTAATTCAGTTCAATTATCTGTCTATTGCCTATGTAGAGTTGAGGAAAAATTAAATGCCGGAACTATTTTTGGCAAACAACAGCTGTGTGTGGTGACTGCACAGCTTCCCAAAGTTTTGTTGGCACAGTTAAGGTGCCAAATTTGGCACCATCATGCTTGAACAGACACAGGAGCCAAAACTTTAGCTCACCAAAACCAGATGCTACAAAAAGACAAACTCTCCTAAACAAACAAGATAAATTGTATAAATGGATCTCTTTTAGATTTGTTGGAAAACGAGCCAGGCATTTTCCCATATCTGGTATGATGTCCTGACTTCTGCTCTGGATTTAAAAGCAGCTCCGCAGAGTTTCAGCAAGTCTATGACCTACATAAGCAAACAAGTCCATTACTTCAGAATGTATTTCAGACAAACAGATTGGGAGAGCATGTGTTTCTATTTTCCCAGGCAAAGTTTCCAGTGAGTTGTATGTTAGCCAGTTAAAAGGAAGCAGGAGGAGATTTTTTTGATTTTTTTTGAGAATTTAATTTTTGATGTTGTATTTTGTGGTTATGACTGATTGGCATAGGAGCGGCAAAAAGAAAACGAAAGGAATTGTTTCAAGAACACAGAAGATTTTTTTTTTTTTTTTTTAAAAAAAGGTAATAAAGACAGTAATAGAGCTCTGATGAAAGCAGGAGTCAACTGTGGTTGGTCATTCAACAGAACTGCAGGATTTAGAACTGATCTTGAATTTTCCTCAAAGATAGATATGTAATATGGGAAATGTTGATAACTTAAGCTTTCTCAACAAAATTACTACTACTGAGCATCCAAATCTGTTTGCAGGCTTACATATAACCAAGGCATGTCATGTTAAAAGTTATAAATCTGACATTGTCAGATTCTTAATCTTACACTATGAAAATGAATAACATTATTAAAAAATGCAATTTTCTCTCACTTTCTTCCAAAAAATGCACACACTAATAAGAACATGTTTATATCCGAAGACAGTGGTGCTCATACCACTTGTCATTGCTTTAACACACAAACATGAGGCTGATTTAAAGCGTCTTTCTGTCTGAAAGGAGGTGAAAAAGTATATTTTCCAAAATGTTTAAATATGGCCATAAGTAATATAACCTAATCCAATGGTCCAGATATGGCACAAGTTCATCCCAGTCCAGCACTGCAGAGTCGCTCATCAAGATGATATACAGAACGAGACACATCATCCTCTCTCTCTCTCTGTCTCACTGCCCAACACATTCCCATCTCCTATATTAGATAATGCACAGCCCATCATGTAAAGAGCAATAGATTATTCTATTGCCAGTGACAGAGGAGAAAGGGGAGGGGAGGAGGATTATAAAGAGCAGAATGATGAGGAGGCTAATTTAAGCAGTTAAAGAGAGAGAAAGTGACAGAGAGCAAGAGAGACAGACAGACAGAGAGAGACAGACAGCGACAGACAGAAAGAGAGAGAGAGAGACAGAATGTACTGGAGATAAGTTTGTGTGGTTAGGTGCCAGCTGTCAGGGAGTTTTAAAATATGTGTTTGAACATGTATTTTGGAAAACAAAATACCCTTTTCTAATCCACTCTCCTCACCTCTGCTACCTACGTAAATCTCTTCCCAGCACTAATGAACTATTATGACAAATACTGAGAGTATATTTACTGTGTTGACAGAGGCTGCGCTCCTCAGTCCCACAGGGCCAGAGTGAGTTATACATCACCTTCTTTTCCACTCTTCTCCCCCTGCCCCTGTCTCCTTCACTGTTTCTAGCTGTAACTCCCCTTTTCTCCCACGTAGCCATATGGGGAATGACACATGTATCTCTCATCCTCTCCCACAGAGCGACGGGGGCTGCACGGCACTGTTATGTTCTGTGAGCTATATAGTTAGCAGAGCTTGTGGTGATGTATTGAGTGTAATGGCCAACAGCGTTTGTTGAGATTAATTGATACTAATGGCTAACACAGTTAGTGGTGAGTGATGGCTGCTACACTGCAGACACACTAGAGGATTAGACACAAATCAAGTCGCGACTCGACTCCCACTGCAGCAACAAGCTCCGTCTGTTCAGTCATCTAAAATGCAGTCTGAAACAAAAGGGACGTGTGCAGGACCATAAAGCAGCACTTTGGCCACCAGTCAGATGTGAGCTTTACTGGATGGTTTTGTTCCAAAAAAGATGATGACATCACAGGTTGACAACCCAAATGGTTGAAATGACTGACAGTGACTTTTAAGTGAAGTCACTGAGCAGCAGTAGTTTGGAGAGACATACGAAAATCAGGGGACCTAAAAAAAAAGGTTCCTGAAAACCTTAAAAACACACTTTAGGTTGCCTGAGTTCAAGTTTAAGTGAAGACTATATTTAGACTATTTCACCATTTTACTTCGCTGTCAGCCTTTTCTGACAGGAAACAGAAGACGTCATATCCATATATGCTGTCTTCAAATCCACCAGGCTCCATTGACAAAGACAGTCAAAAAATGAATAGCAGTGTTGGTTTGCTGCTGACTTGATTGCTTAATTTATGACATTGTGTTATTTCAGTGATTGAAATGATTAAAACTTTAAAGCACTGCAGTCACACAATAACACAAACACACTAACTGACCACAGCTGGGTTCTGCAATTTTTGACAAAACAGTCTGGTGAATTTGAAAAGATATTAATGGATTCAGTTTGCCAATGAGAGGGAAGTCTGAGAGCATGGAAACAGAGTGAAAATATTCTAAATATAGACTACCCCTGATAATGTTTTGTTTTTTTTATTGCTAAAACACATTTGGATGGCCCTGTCCATAATGGTTCATTGGTTTGCTTCAAAGACCTTTACTCCCACTGCTTTTCCAAACTGGGCGTTTTCTGATGGCCACATACTGTATTCAACACAATGACTATGGATAAGTGTTACTTCATGCCACACAGGATGTAGGTAGCTCAGATAGCGACAACATCACAGAAGTGATGTGAACTATGGATATGCATACGGCAAGAGAAAAGAGGATGTAAGTGTAATCCGTCTTAACCGTGTCTGTGCAAAATCCAGACAAGAGATGCCAGTTAACACCATGCACAGAGCCAGGGATATAAAATAATTTTCAACAGTATAACTAAAGAAGCAACTTCAATTTGATGGAAGCTCTGGGCTTAAGTCCATCTTATTTACACCAACTTAGACTTTTACTTAAATGTGTGACAATGTGACACATTCAAATGTAGAAAAGTGAGTAAAACCCATACAAAATCCCCCCAATGCAGGCCTAAGTTTTACTCAACAGGAGTTTGACATAATTTATTGACAACTGACTGTTTCTTCGTGAGCTACATTCTTTTAAATTATTACCAGCCTCATAAAAGAGACAATCTCTGTGGAAAGAAAGATTCAGAACCTGTAAGTTGAATTGATTTTCTTGTTTCAAATTATGAAAAATTGCAGGTACATGTTATTGAGTTTTTGTCCCCAAATGAGACATCAGTATTCAGGAAAAAAAGAAAAGACCTTATATTCTACCTGGGTGATTACACTTGTACAGACCAGATGAAGTTACGTGTGTATTTCAGAATTAAATTATGAATACAGTTTTTTTCTCAGCAGATCGACTGTGAAGCATTTTGACAGAAACCTCATCAGCTCGAGTCACGTCACTGTAGCATAAACTGATCCTCCTCTCCTCGGCTTCTGCCTCCTGTTAATCACAGAATGTGATTTGACAACTATTTGAAAAAGCACCCATCATTCCCCCTTATGGGCCAGGATGACTCATCCAGTATGGCTGCCACTCCATCACAGTGGGCTGGCCTAAAAAGGTTCCCTTCTTCCTCCAATCACTTAATCATTGCTCCTCTTCACCTCCCTGCTCATAACTCATTCTCTTCACCGGCACCCCCACCTCTGAACTGGACCGCTGGTCTTTCTTTGCTGAGACAAAGAGGGTGTCATTGCTCCTCATCTCTCGTCCAATTGCCTGACTGGCAGCTCTGACAGCATGAAGGAGTTGCTCCACTGTGCTTCCTTTCCCCCTTGCTCCACTATGCTTTAAACTTTCCACTGCTTTTAGATGCCCTATCTACCCACACACCCTCCCACCCACACACACTGTCTACATGCACTGTTGCCAGTTCTTTCCCTCCCCAGGAGGGCTAAAATCCCATCATCCCTCTATGTCAGCGTCGCTGTTGCAATCCTCACCCCATTAGCATAATATTCCCATTCCCTTGCCACCTCACTCCTCCTGTATCAGACAAACTGCTCTGGGAATCATCGTGGGACATGCCCTGCTCATGCTCAGACTACTTCTTGTGACTTTCTCTCTCTATTTGTTTCGCTCCCCAGCCCTCATGCATGCATCTATCTATCTATCTATCTATCTATCTATCTATCTATCTATCTATCTATCTATCCAGCTATCCATCTATCCAGCTATCCATCCATCCATCCATCCTGTGAGTGAGAGGTTGCAAGCAAAGAGAGATATATGAAGGAGATATAGAGTAATGGTGGGCGAGATGAAGTGTAACACTGTCTGTTTACATGGCTGGCTGGCTGAAACCACTTACCCCAATGATCTACAATGTGTTTGTATCTTAACACTTTTACCCTAGATAAGACACACACACACACACACACACGCACTGTAAGACAATATCTCACTGTGGGGCTAGAGCTCCAAAATTGTCAATTTGTGCCTATATTAGAGTTGGTTTGTATTTTTTTGTTTATTTTTGCTGACACTCAACACTGCCCTCATGGTGCATACATGAATAAACTGTCAACACAAACCTAACCCTCACTAAAAGCACAGCCATCTGCAGTGACCACAAAAAGACCAATAATAATCATCCCTACTGGAGTGTCAGCTGGGGCTGGTATAAAAGCTAGAGGGCTAACCGGAGCAGTGTCAGGGGGCTTGTAGGTCGCGTGTTAGAGCTCTCTAATTGCCTAAAACTCCAGTAAGTGCCTGCAGCTCCAAGCAGCTGACTTCAGTAGAACTCATCCACTGTCAGAAAAAGTATAAAGCATAAATATTGATTTAGAACAACTCAAACTGTAGTCTTTTCTAAAACATAAAGCTACATCGAATGACTCCAACTCAATACCTCATGCCATGAATCCACACTAAAAGCCAAAATTGATTATCTTTGGTGGAAGGTCTTCACTTTGATGCATCTGCAGGAAATATTGAGCATGTATTAACAAGATCCATGTGCCATTACCACAAAACTGCTGGCTGCAACTTTTGTGTTCCAGCAGCTTTTTGTCCCGCGCTGATACATTGTAGTCTTTTTTCCCCCCCTTACTATTTATTTATTTATTTTTAGTGCAGCTAGTTGAATGAAAAATAAAAAAATAAAATGAAGTCCACGTTAGCTTTTCAAAGGTAAAGTAAGGTAATGCCATCAGGATACAGCACTGAAGTGAAAAATTGCAGAAACTCCAAGCAAACTGCAACAACCTCAAAATTCTAATGACTATATTAAGATGAATACAGCCGTTACATGCCCGATTCTCATCCTGATCCAACAAAACACACTTGAAAATACCAGCTCACACATTTTACCGGCCCCTTTATGAACGCATACCTGATCTGGATCACGTGTAATGAAAAATAAATGCTTTTGCTAGGCAGTGTAATCCTTGTCATATTTGACCAGACAAAACAACAGAGCACAAGAGCAATGAGCAGCACATGAGAGGAAGAAGTGGGCCAAACATGCCATTACAGTCAGTGACCTTGTGGTACTATCTGAAGTGTCTCAGTCTGTCTCCGTCTTCCTCTTAGACTGATTGCTATGCTGTTGCCACGTCACTGGCTTGATATGAGTGATGGAGGACTTACTTAACTCCATCCAGCAAGGACAAGAAGAAGGAAACACTATGTCCTACATGTACAACACCTGAATGTCAACTGCAGCTCATTGCTGTGCTACATCGCCCTCTGTTGGTAATCTGGAGCACTAGGCAGTGGTCCCACAGTGTACACTTAGGGTCTCACAAAAATAAAGGCAGTTTTGCATGTACTGCAAGAACTTTTATGATCATTGGTTCATCATAGGTTCCTCTCCAGGTTCTGAGCAACTGCAATGACTGCTTTGTGTTGTTCGGGACTGTACAAAATAACAGTGATTCCCAATCTCTTTGGCTTGTGACCCCTTAAAATATTGCCATATATTCCTTATCATTACATATGTACTATGGCCATTTCAACTAGAATTTAAATACTCTTTCAAAGCCTAATCAAAATCAGACTATGCAGTAATCATGTCCACTTTTTCCCCTGTTAATCAGGGGACTACCACATGACCAGACAGTAGTCTACACCAAGAGAAGAGAGCTGGTATACAATTCAAGGTCAGTGCTAGTTGTTGCTCAGATAGCAGTAAGCTTGATTAATAGCCTGAACAGTGCCCATGAGCAGACTAGCAGGATGAGTATTACCTTTCTTGCTTTCTTCCCACACTGTAACAGAAAATTAAGTTTCTGTTTTTGCAGACACACTCACACAATGGTGAGAGAGTAAAGTGCATTTGTTTAATTATCAGAAATGGAAACAGTACTGCAATATTACATTCAACTAGAAGTATAGTACCTGTGTAAAATGCATTAAACCTGCATAGTAAGTCAGGTAAAATGTCCCCTGGGTTAACTACTAGAAATGGATATATTGGTGATGCTATTGTTTTGCTGAAAACCCTTTAGGCAACAATTGCATTAAATGCCAGTCCGAGATCATCAGTAAAACCGCAACTGCCACCAAGTCCTAATGTCCAATCCAGCAATAAATTCCATTTGTATAGATTTTGCAGCCATTGCGTAGCATCGAATATCAAGTGTAAATATAGCACAGCCCTTTGTATAGCCTCACTGGAGATACGATTTAAAAAAAAAAAAACACACAAGGGATAAAATAAATATGAATAAATAAGTAAAAGAGCCATGGACACCGCGGCGGGTACAAGAAGCAGCATTAGTCTAAACAAATGACACTTAAACAGCAGAATAAAACACCAGCTAAAGCGAACAACACAGATTTATAACAATATAAACTCCACAGCGGCTGCAGCCATAAGCGCGCATATATAAGAGGGAGGTGCACAGAGGATACACAAGAGAGAGGATACAGCGCGTACACAAGGCACACAGTGGTTGCTGATGGGGCTCTCTGTGGTAATTGTACTCACCTGTCTGCGGGATAATCCTTCAGAATGTAACCAGTCCTCCCAGCCTCTGTTGTCTGTCCACAAAGTTTTTCAAACAGTTTGAGCTAAAAGAGGCTGTGCAGTCACAACAGTGACAGAAATGGTCAGAACCAGTCGACAGGCCTCACACACCTTTTTATTTAATTTATTTTATAAATTATGATGCATGTTGTTAGACTACTTATTCAGAGTACTAATCCAAAATCGATGTTTTGTTGGTAAAATGCACACGAGAAACAATGTGGCCAGGAGATGGCAGAAGATTTCTGGTTACATTTTCCAGCACCCAGCTCACCTACTGTCTGGCCCGTTAATAGTGCAGAGGCTGTATTGTAACCTTGGATGCAAAGGAGGGGCTTTTTTGGGAGAAGCAATAAAAGTGGGGTGTGTTGTCTCCATTTTTGTAAAAAAAAAAAAAAAAAAGTCTGTTTCTAAGTATCTGATTGGTTGTCAGTTTTAGAGTATTTTTTCTCTTACTGAACTTTCCCCTATAAAATCTGTGATGATGTGAAAACTTCATTCTGTGGAAGTGCGCAACAGAGCTTTGTTGATGGAATTACTGACTTGCGAAGTAAATGTAAACTTACACTAACACTTGTGGAGTATGGTTGAATATCGGTTCTAAAACCAGAGTTGACGCCGTGTTATTTCACTTCGTCTTGTTTATCATTCTCAACTGTGGTTTTTAAGTTTCTAACGGTTTCTGAGCCCGGGAGTTGGTCGTTACGCACAGTCTGCGCCATGGCGAACTCGTGTCTTCAACTGAGTGGCTTTCTGGTCAGCTGCCTCGGCTGGCTGGGCATCCTGATCGCCACATCAACCAATGATTGGGTGCATATGTGCAAATACAGTTTGAACACCTGCAAGAAGATGGACGAACTAGAAACCAGGGGACCCTGGGCGGACTGTGTCACCTCCTCAGGACTCTACCACTGCATCTTCCATACGCAGATCCTGGACCTGTCAGGTAGATCCTGTTCTGTTATCTGGCATCTAGGTTGATTCTGTTTTCTCACCTGATATTATGAAATTTATTTCTGATGCTATTCTTCCACTACTTCTCAACACACCCTCAGACCTAACTTTGTGATGGAGAATTTTCTGCTGGACAGTTACATCATGTGTTTTATATGTATTTCTGTAGCCTACATACAGACGACTCGTGCCCTGATGATCACAGCTTCAATACTCGGTCTCCCAGCAGTGGGAATGCTCCTCATGTCTATGCCCTGCATCAGCCTCGGCAATGAACCCCACAGCTCCAAGAACCAACGCACCATCCTGGGAGGAGTGCTTATACTCATAGTTGGTAAGAGACTCAACACCGTTTACACAGTGGAACTATATTGTTTTGCTGGACAAAGACCAAATGTCAGTTAGAGAAAATGAACACTAAATCAGAGCAAGACAAACTGTTTTGTGCTCACATGCACACAGAAGATCCCCTCCAACTTTCCTGACCATGACCTCTTTTAACCCCTCTTCAATACATGCAAGCTGCTGAGAGCAGAGGATGTTGAATATGACTGTCTTCCTCCCTAGGGTGCACACATATGTACACACACACACACACACACACACACACACACAGAGTTATATGTTCCTGTTCCATTGAACCCTCCCCTCAGATCCCATTACATTCCTCTCTTCCACCTACTCTCATCCACACCCTGCCTTTGTCCTGAACCACATGGAAACTCAGTCGATCAATTGCCCACTTTACTGTGCTTATAAATATTTGACTGGTGCTGCTGCATTTTCCAACACCTGTGTCCCTCAAACAAAAGTTCAACACCTGTGTCCATAGTTTAACTTTTCCACCTCTCTTTTTTGTTTTGGAGCAATATGTCCTTTGTATCTATATACTCAGATTATAGGCTTTGTGTTTTGTTACTGGGAACTTGTTTACATCAGAGAGGATTTGTTTTTGTGCTTGCTTGTTTGCTGCACTGAGGGATAAAAATCCACACACCACATTGCCTTTTGCTGCCTCCGTATTGGCAGGAAAATTGCCTCAGCAACAATTAGTCCAAGTCCAACTTTAATTACTTCTGTTAACTGTGTCCTCTGAAGCATCCGTTGGGATTCCTTCAGGGCACACATTATTTGTGGATTTAGTTACCGCTTATTCTAGTGTGATAAATTCACATTTTTTAGGCGCTAACAGAATTTCATACATTATGTCCCACATTAGCCTCAGGTATATACTGGGAAAAATCCAATATATACTATGTGCATCCTTCTCAGCTGTATAGGGCTTACAGTATTTGTTTAAGAGCCGGCCCTCTGTAGTTCAAGGCAAAGTCTTGCTGCTAACTAATATTTTTGCATGCATTCTTTCTTAAATCTGTTGTTACGATGTATCATACATTAGGATAGCAAAACTGAAACATCTCTGTTTTTAAAAATGATTCTTCTATTTTTACTTTAGTTTCAAAAGAAATTGTCAGAGATCGTGTAGCGTGAATATAGGAGTACTAAAATGCACAATATTCTTTCCACTCATCTATTTTTCCAAATGTCTACGTGCTGTATTAGCAGGATTTATACGCACCATTTTGCATCCCAAGTTTTAATATGTAATATTTTATTTAATATGTAAAATGAATGTCTTTTTAAAAATAGAACTGTGTGGTGATGCTAGTAAATAAATGTGCATGTTTAATATTCAACAGTATGACTTTGCTTTCCCAATTTATTCCCAATTAAATTCAGGTTTTAACATACAGGTTTTAATGTAGCTTGTGTTTGTGTATAGGTTGTTTTCATTTGCACCACTTTGCATTCCCACTTTTGTCACTCACAATCACAAAGCTAGCCAACTGTGATAGTTCAAGATGTTCCTGTGTATTTAATTAATTCAGTTTACTGTGCATCTTGTTTTTCTGTAATGTGTCAAATTTACTTTCAGTTGCACCATTTTCCATCCCAGGTTTTCATTTCCTTTTGAATGTGTGTATATGTTGCTTACAGAGGCCTTATTTTATATTTCCAATTTAACCATTGTTTTTTCTGCTTCCACAGCACTTTGTGGCTTGGTGTCTACAGTCTGGTTCCCCATTGGTGCTCACCATGAGCATCACCTCATGTCGTTCGGCTTCTCCCTGTACACTGGTTGGCTGGGCACTATCTTCTGCCTGCTGGGCGGGTCCATTCTTGCTTGCTGTTCCTCAGAGTCCTCATCTCGCTCCTACCAGGACAACAATCGTTTTTATTACTCCAAACAGGGAGGTGGAAACCCAGCAGCAGTGCCCTCTGCCAATCACGCCAAAAGCGCCCACGTCTGAGATGGGAGAGATTCTTTCATCCTAATGGATGTGATGTAGGGGAGTGTCGTTTGTATATAGAGACATATAAACACACACGCCAACACACGTACATATACACATACAATCACAGTTACACGCTAATCTATACTGGAAGAGAAAACACACAATCATTTGTGTTGGTTTGTCTTGAAAAATACACAAATTCTTGAATTAGCATTCAAACATACGTAAAAGAGACATTCACAAATTCAGACACACAGTGGCTGTTTTTGTTGGGGCTTTTTTTGCTGATGGATTGTTTTTTTCTGACAAACCTCATCCTCCAGCCTCCTCATGTTGGGCGCGGTGTGGACTCTCCCCACTGTTACATAACTGCACAAGCTGCCTGCACAGCAGCCGGAGGTCCTAATCATCTGAGGCCTCGTGACTGAGACATTGATCTTTTATATTACTTCTATTTTTCTATAAAATTCGAGTGTCTGCTTACGTTGTTTGTTTGGGTTTTTTTTAATCATATAATATCATGATCTGTTGTTTTGATAAGAGCAGGGTAACAGGTAACATTATATATGTACATTGATATTTCCTTGACAGTATTATTCAACTCTTGAGTGAATTTGCCACTTGAGTAAGAGACTTGATTAAAAAATATAGCACTGTTTTTCCACTGCAGGATGATTGAAGAATGACAGGAACATAAATTTAACAGGAGAGCCTCAGCCAGCAGTTTCATAGCCTACTATGTGCAAAATAATTTAGTAGAGCAACAAAACTTTAATCTTTTGTCCAGAACTCCCAATATATCTCTGTATCTAGCCTGAAAGAGCATTATTTCAGACACCCTATACCATACTATTTTTTAACTTTTCTGTTAGTTGAACATGAGCTTTTCTCCTATCACTGCAGTGAATTGACTTCACTAAAGTTTGTGCCAACAAATATAAACATTAATTTAAGGTTAAGGTTAATGAAAGTAACTAGCTACCTAGCTAGTTTAATACACTTGACTTACATACCTTCAGAGAGTCTGAATTGGATTGTGTTAATTGTCTATGGATGGACACTAACATTGGTTAGAGTCTAACTTTTGCCTAAAATCTAGATGAAACAGCATTTCAAAAGTATGTAGCTTCTGTATTATGTGGGACATAACTTAAGGAGGAATTTGACTTGAACATTAAAAAGCAGGGGTGTCAGAACAAACAAGGACAATCGGATGTTACCCTTGTAGAGGAACCACTTACCTCCTTCAATACTTTCATCACTGATACCGGAGCTGGCAGATGACCTCTCAGAGAGCAGGAGTGGAGGAAGGTGAGGGAGGTGCTAGTCTAATGAAGCTTAACTCTAAAAGCTAAAGATTAATTGATGGATAAAAGTCATGATACAACAGGTTAAACTGGTTATTTTAAGCTTATGTAAGCCAAAGTAATTTACAGGTAGAAAACATTGTTTTGTTTTGTTTTGTCATGTTTTATTTTACCTCATCTTAAAGTTACAGTTTAGCAAACTAACGTGGAAAAAAAGTTGATCCCTGCCTTTGTTGTCTTATAGACTAATTGCACTCTGCTTCATCTGATAGCAATGTTTTGTAATCCAAAGTTACCTTACACATTTTTACTAACTTGCCTCAGTTTAAAATCAGAAAAAAATGATTTAACAGCAGCTTTTCCTGTAACAGTGGAATTGTACATTTAAACACAGTCAAACCTCTTCATATAGAGCAGTTCTCAACATGGTTATTTTATGAGTTCACAATCAAAAATCAGCATTAGCTTCTCTTGCAGGAATGTGATGACTTGAATGTTTAATATTTCAAAAGCGCTCTGAACACAGATTGACCTGAGTATTAGCTGGTTATTTATTGTTTCACTGATTTGCTATTGTTTGATTTTCTATAATAAAGACAAAATAATTAAAACTGTCTCTTTCTACAAGTTACTTCTTTTTCAATTTGGTGTTTAAATTGTTGTGAGTGAAGTGTGTGATTGACTGTAATCAATGTCCTGAAACAAGGTGACCATGACACTGTTTGTCTTAAGTTAGTGTGTGTGTATGTGTGTGTGTGTGTGTGTGTGTGTGTGTGTGTGTGTGTGTGTGTGTGTGTGTGGTAATGTGTCAATACACAATTAGAAAACATGAATTTTAACAGATGTATCATATCTATAATGTGACTCGGTAAAGTGAGCACAGAGGACTCTGTCCCGAAGACACTCACACACTGTGCCGGCCCTCCCCTACCAACCACACATGCACACGCTCACACACACACACACAGCAGGATAATTGTGCCTATTGTGTTGTTGCCTGTGTGCTCCTCTGTCCATATCAAGGTCACTAAGTCAGATATTACATGATACTTTAGAAACAGCATGTGCTATCTCATTGTTCTTTGCTTATCTTCAAACACACACACAGACACCCACACTATCACAACTATCTGCCCTACTTTCAAACTGACTTACTGTAATACTGTCGCCTTAGAGTTACTGTATTTCTACACATCATTCTGTCACTTCACTGTATGTGTATGTATCTGTGCTGGCACGGCTGTGTGTGCAGGTGTATGTGACCATGTTTGTGTGTGTATTCCCTGAAATGTGATACTGTTCCAGGCATAGAGCCATCCCATCCACAGGAGGCCAGTGGGAGGGTAGTGGGCAACCAATCTGTCCTGCATTGCCGAAAAGACTGGTGCTGTTATGATATGCTATGCTAAAATGTTGCTATCTAAACTTGTCATCTTTTAACAAAACTTTATCGCTGACTAAGAGGAAGTTTGAATAGAGTGAATATTTAAAAAGAAATCCTGTTCTTTATTATCATACACCAACACCACTACTCTGTGATATTCTACCCTCACCGGCAATTATTTTATGATTAAGTATTTATTTTTCCTTTCCTGGTTATCCAATGTCCATCAACCTGGCTTGTCTATTTCTACTTCAGCATAAATTTCCGATTAATTTCCCAGAATATCATTCAGCAACAACCATGAACTTTTTCCCTTGCTCTGTGTTTATCTAAGTAGGTGGTGAGAGAGGAAAAATCACAGCAATAACGTTCTTTCTGCAATCTAGGGAGATTTTACAGTTTGCAGAGAGTGTGAGAGCTGAGCCCTCTGATCAAAACACAACGTGTCTTGTGACTGAATCGCCTTCTGGTTTACTGAAACTACACTACTGATACTGATAAATAGATAGTTGTGTCTGTATCAATGCTGCATGCATTTTGAGGTGATGTGACACAATTGGCATATAGGTTTGATTACAAAAAACATGCCAAGGAACGTACAGTATGACATGCAGCACTTGTTTAAAGACCCCTCCACCACCACAAAGTTTAAGGTGGTTAAGGTTCTTTTTTTTACATTCTGCGTTAAATAAAATAAAATACATTGTTTCAATATTGTTTGAGAATTCATACAGGCCAGTTTTTTCTCAAAAGTTTGAAACCTGCATTATTTTTTGCACTTGGTGTGTTTCTTCACATATAACAGCCATCTGTTGGCCAGAGGCAAACACTTGCTTAAAGTGTGTGTCACAGCATTTGCTTTTAACATGCGTGTCCTTGTGCATGTGCACGTTTTTCTTGTCTCTTGTTTTTCTTGTTTCACAGAATTGACAGTGCTCAGAAACCCCTACAAAGAACCTTTAGTCTTGGTATTCTCACAAATTTGGTGCTAGAAGCTTGGCGGTATCATAACTACTCACAAGATTATATTGGCAAACTTGGCAAGCTTGCCACTAACATGCTAGCCAGTTGGGAATATGTAAGTGGCCATTCTTCTCTAACTTAGCTGACACAGAGAGCTTGCTGGGATTTAGGTGGGTCAATCATCTGAATGGAATATAATATTCATTAATGTTTCCTTCAGTGTATAATTACCTGAAAATAAGAACTGCTGTTTTTGTTAGCACAGAATGAGTCCTACATCTTCAGATGGGGTGAGCGAATATGTCAAAATTAGTTGAAGTTGATGTGATGAAATACTTTGCCTCTGAAAGAGGATCTGCTAATCGCACCAATTCCATTTAAAATTCCATTAAAATTGTTTCAAATACTCCAGGGCCAGGGCCTGAGAGTTCAGTGGCTGGTTTTGGATTCCATATATCAGCTCTAAATGGACAGGTTTTTTTCATATCTTTCTCAAATGTGCAAATGCAGCTGCACCTAATGTATAGTGTTCTTTATAACAGAGCAGGAAAGTTTCAAAAAATGATCACACTTCTTTTTGGTATTTGCAATAAATAACTTTCATTGTTGCATGGAAGCAATATCAACAACTCAGCAAAAACAGTGCACCCAGGAGCAAAATAACCACACACATGGAAGAAACCATTAAAAAATCAACTTAAAAAACAACTACATTATACAGCTTTGTGCCAAAATATACAGAAGAGAAAAGGAATATCTAGTTTTCGCGAGAGAAGCCAATCTCAACAAGTCCGACACACACTGACTGGACACTTGGCCACAGCGAACACAGAGCACAGGAAGAACATGGCACGCCTTCTCCGAGACAAAATAAACAAATAGTAGCTGACTTTAAAAGCAATAGTGGCAATATTTGTTAATTCTTGTAGTTTACTGTTTATAGAATTGTATTAAAATAGTTTCTGCATGTTTTCTGTAGTACTCTTACTCCTAAACCTTCTATGGTCCTACTGACTTCTAGAGCAAACCATTTCAAAATCCCTTCAAAGGAAAGGATTAAGGTTTATAAATCAGCTTTATCTTTCTAGAGAGACTACGGTTGTTAAAAATATATTTTTAGCAGTTTCTCCCAGGCCTCCTTGTGATTAAACAAAAACACAGAAAGTGAAGACCGATAACTCCACCCAACTCTGTTGTGCACACCTACCCGAGGAGGACCTGTGGATGGGAGATAGCTGTAGAAAAATACTTTTCTATAAGTTCACTCCACCTTCAGTGTACTTTTTCACTGCGTCTTGTCCATATTGGACAGAAAACAGATCTGCTGTAGTCAGTGGAGTCTAGACTAACACTTTCAATCTTTCAATTAAATACTTAGCAACTAGGATTTTAAAACAAATGAGCATTGTCCTGTCGACTAAAGTCACCGTGAGAAAAAAAAAAGTCCTCTTGTGATAAACGGACATTAGAAGCTTATTACCAGACCCCCCCAAGAAAAACTGTTAGCTCTGTTGTATCTTAAGTATTCACTTTGAAGAAACTACAGTCTCCTGTATGTGAAAAGTAAACAAAGATTGTGGACTTTGGCTTGCAGAGGTTGTGGTTGAAAAGAGGGATATACAGGAAGTAGGCATACTGTAAGTGGCTGAGGGAGGATGTGAGAAGAGCTTCCCAACACCCATGTGTTTGCTACATGTTCTACTCCCTTTTTCAAACACAGCCCTAGTTCCAATACCTGGGGACAAGATTACTGTATGAGCTTAGAAACATAGAGAGGACACAGTCTAGCAAATAATCTTCTTTTAGTTTAAAGAATTCATTGTTTATTTAACATAATATTGAGCTGTAAAGTATAAGAACGGTTTGGATTTGAGTCTGAATAGAAATGCTAAAAGTGTGCAATGAATGCCATAAGGATTCCGAACAATGTTGTTTTTGAAGTTGATTTAGATGTAATATACCTGTTCAAGCCTACGGTATAATGCCCCTAGGTATAAGAACTAAGCCTGCGTTTGGTTTGGTTTTGTGTTCTATTATGTCTCGTTGCGATCAGTCACCACATGCAAGTACAACATTTACAGTCTGGGCCTCGTGCATGAGAGCATGCTACACATTCACCAGACGGTCACATTGAGGCGCAGGCGTAGACCACAAACACACCTACATACACACATACTTTGTACATGCACTCACACACTCATATGCATACACACAGAGCAGTTAATATAATAAGTTGACAGTAAGTGTACTGTACAGTCCAGTGTCAGAGGCATGGCAACGCCTGAATTCACTGTCTCGATTTGGCTGAGCTATGAACGCAAAGCAGCTGGATTATTTTGGTTGGAGTTGAGAGGTGATCTGAAAGGGAAAAGTATTTTGGCTGAATAGTAATACAAAGGGATAAAATGGTATGTTTTTGATGTGTGTGAGATAAAGTGTGCAAGTATTTTAGTTTTGTTTTGTTTTTTTTCAAACCCATTCACCAGACAGAACATTGATATTGGGCAATTCTGCAAAACCTCAGTCTACATCTTTTTTGTGAAATGTTTACAAAGCATCTTCAGCACATTGTAGCTAGTTTCTTATTATGGTTGTGCTGGGCTTGTTTCCATGTGGGGATTTTCATTATCATTGTTCACATAATTGTCCATTTCTCCTTGTGTGTTGGCTAGCTGAACTCTGGTTAAGATTAGGTAACTAAAACAAATGAATTTACAAAAAAAATATCAGTTTTTTAAAAAGGCAACTAAAACAGTCTTAAAACTATAGCTATGATTTTAAGAAATACTGCAGTCATGAGTCCAAACCTAAAAAGAAAGTCTGTATTGTTTCTGTATAACGTATTCTAAACACATTTATTCCCACTGTACATAAGTATATAATGTGCAGCCATGCAGGTCATTACACCACCCAAATTTCAGAAAAAGATCTAGAGGATATGACCTCAGTGTCAGCCATAGTTGGTCTTTGATGGGGACTACAGTCTCTATATAGGAGAAGCAGAATCGTCTAATATGAGTGTAATATCTTGGGATACTGGGCTTTTTTGGGATGGTATCACAATCATCTCACTGGACAACACCAAAGAGCCTGTTACTAAATGACGGAAATTGGAAATATATTTTTGTTTGAGTGTGGATTGATGTGGTAGGAGCAGAGGTAGGGGTGGGGGTTTAGCGTGGCATCCTTAGATTTAGTGCATTAGACAAATAAGGCTTCCCTGGAAGGGACAGATGCAGCAACAGGGGGCAAGAGAAAAAAGGTACAAGGGGGATGACAGGGGCATACAGCAGCAGCTATTGTAGAAGTGCCCCCACCCTCAAACATAATCGTTTGCTATTTGGTGTGTGCCAAAATCCAAGTGCCATGAGTGCAGACATTCTTAGTATGGAACCAAAAAAACCCTAACCTTGGCAGCATTAGGCAAAATGTCCTACACATTGAGCTCTACAGGACTTTGATTTGATTTGATTGATTTTCACAATATCTCTTCGAAGTGCAGCAACATTGTAAGTACCATGTAAAGAGTGGGACTTCAACACTAGCTACATGCATAAAAAATTGAAGAGGTAAGGGCAACACGGGGGTTCACTCAGACCAGTTTGGTCCTGGGTTGGAGCAGAAGCACATTAAGAGAAGTAAAAGCTCCGGTGACAAATCAAAACAGCGATAGCACACACCCTGAGGTGAAACAGGAGATAATGGATTGTCAGGCCATGAACAGATTGCTGTTTCAAACCCTGACTGAGAACCAGTCCCAGCTCTATCACTTGTAAGAGTGGCAACTCCCTGCTCACATGGCCTGATGACTATCCAGAGCAGGGTGAGGTGGTGACTAGATGAGGGGAGAGTTGGGCTGGAAGAGCAACAGAGTGGTGGAAGAGAAGGATACAATATTGTAGCTGGATAGTAGTGAAAAGCAAAGGAGAGGAAAAGGAAGGAAGAATGGATAACATTTCAGTTCACTCAACATAAATTAAAACTCCAACACAGACTGTCTGAGTTAGTGACTGTATGAACGTATTGGTGCAGGATGCTCTATAAAAAAGCAAGATGCTTCACTGCTTCACTGGAAATAAAGCTTTTCAAACTTTATTTTGGACAATTTCATCAGATTTGACTCTTTTAAATTATTTATTTAAACTATTCTATACATTTTAAGTGAATTTATGATTCTTTTCACTTTCATTTCAGTAGGAAACAGGTCTTCCACAATGCCTGCTGAACAGCAAGACTTTTCATTAATTATTAAAAAAATCTGGTCCTGTTTTTTGATTTCTACAATTAGACTGGGCAGAAAAGCTAAAAATCTGCAATGAGAATAAATAAAATAGAAAGACCTACACCCGCTCCCCTTGGAAAGCCAAAAATTCCTCTGTCAGCAAAACAAATGACTCAAATGGCAATTTTCATACAGTCCCTAATGTTGTTTTCCTCTCTATGAGCAGATATAACAAAAATGAGGAAAATCCATTTCAATTGAATAAACTGAAAATGTATTCCTTCCCAACGCTGGTAACCAGCAAGAACCGCATTGACAGAGAGACAAGCACAGAGAAACAGCTGAACAGAAAATATGGCATTCATCACAACAAACCATGCAGGCTGTCAATTAGGATTCAACCTGTTCACTCTCACTGCTTCACCGTCGACTCTTTCCTCCTTTTAGGTACACCGATGCGCTGACAAGCATGTGTTATATTGCACCATGAGCTGCTTTGTTGCCGGTGGATTGATTTTGAGCTTCATGCTGGGGCAAGGAGTGGGAAGAACAAAATGAAACAAATACCTACACACACACACACGGTAAAACAACTCGGAGAACACGCTACACACACAGACATGAGAATCAATGTAAAAGGTGGGTTCGATTGCACGTACACACTCAAACAAACACAGGCAAATAAAAGTAGAAAACAGACATAATCAGAAACTCACATACACATACAGTAGATGAAGGCACTATTGCAAGCAAAGTCCAAGTACTATTTGTGACAGAGAACATCAACACCCTCTTCCCAATCCAGTCCTGAATCCCTTGGGCTAGATGTCAGGGGTCAGGAGAAATATCTAAAGACAGTAAGCAGCTGTGATTTTTAACATTTTTGGATGGATTTTTGAAAGCATTTGAAACCTTTTTTCCTGTATGTTCAATATAAAACTAGCAGAGACAGTCAGATCTGCACATAGGAAGTAGCTCGGACCTGGTGTGCTATCATCTAAGTATCCTGTCTGTGCTGAAACAGGAAGAGAGGTGCTGATTCATCTGTCCCTCCCTCATCACCTTCTCCTCTCCTGTATCCCGTAAATTCGTACAAATTAACAACTGACTGATTTCTCAGTACAGAATGTGTCATGGTTCACAGAACTGTGAGACACCTTATATTTTATCTTTTGCTACGTCCACACTTTTCTATCTGGCCTTTTCTTTTGTGTGGGATGTTGGTTGAGTGAAAAACAAGTGACTGTGACAAGACACTTGTGACCTTGGTGTCTGCATTTGCTGTGCGAGCTGAGGACCCAGGGGTGGAGGAGTACTTGAAACGAAAAGCCATTCCACTGCCAAGAAACTATCTAGCCCAAGGGTTAGACACAAATAAAGATACACACCACACATGCAGGCATGCACACACGCACACATACGCACACAATCATTCATGCACTCACGCTACTGTTCCCCTCCCTCTCCCCAGGCAGCAGACAAGGCAGTACATTCAGGGTAACACGGAGTCAGTCCCTTCAGAAATCCATTGGATCCTCCTCTGCAAGGCCGTGATTGGCAACGGTCCTGCCTCCACCTTTCGACGGCGTCCCGCCACTTTCGGGTTTTGCCTCTGGGGGTGGGCTGAGCCCCGAACCACCCTCTGGTGCACCCCAGGTGTCAGTAGAAGGTGGGTAGAAATCGTCGTCAAAGCCACAGAAACCTTCGTCCACACCTTGATCATAGCGCTGGTAGGTAGAGGCGTGCACCTCGTTTTCTCTGGCTGTGATCTCCAGCGTACTATTCCACATGCCATAGCCAAAATAGATGAGCACACCTGAGGGGACACGCAAAAATATCAATATTCACATAATACATAAACTCTGACTCAAAAAACAAGCAGATTGGGTGTTATAGCTTACAGCACTATTTTACCAGCTCAAAAACATTTTTAAAAACACTCACAAACTCTCAAACAACTTAAGAACAATTCATCCCACTCTGAGTGAGTCAGAAGAAGACAGCAATCCTACTCAGATACAGATATCCACCAGGTTTTGTGCATGAACAAAAACAGCTCTATTGGACACTAGTCATTTTGTCTTCACATGAATGATAGGACCTCAATGGTTAGAACATTCACACACATACAAGTGCACACACACATGGACTAATACAGATGTACCGTTAGATACAACTGAGGCAGGAAATAAAAATGAGATGACACTTCCTTGTTCTTCCATAAAAAAACAAACAAAGCCAGTAGGAGAGACATGCTCTACATTTCACTAGTTCACTGAGCCAATAAGAAATGAGTCATTTCAAGAGGAATGAAATTTATCACTCTATTGTTGAAGATAAGCTGAAGTGAGTCATTGTTTAGGATCAAAACGTGGTCAGTTCCCATCTGTCACGAATACCAGATATCACATAAATCTATTAAAATCTGGCAATAAAAGACACAAAAACAAGACGCAGCAAGGCGGCAGCTTACCCACAAAACACCAGATTGAAAATCTAATCCAAGTGATGGCAGACAGTTTGAGCATGAGGTAGATGTTAACCAGCATGGCTGAAGCAGGAACAAAGGGCACGCAGGGTGCCATGTATGGCAGCCGTTTAGGGTTCTCTGGCTGCTGGAGGATGATGATGATGAGCAGGGCAATGAAGACGATGAAGAAGATCAGTAGCAGCAAAGCCCACCACCGGCCCTCCCCAATGCTGCTTGATCCTGGGAGAAGAAAAAACAAAGAAGCATTTCATTTGTGGTCACACTGTTTAGTTCTGTTCTGTCTGAATTTGTTTATGTGTTCTCACCAAAAATGATGAATGAGCAGAAAGCAAAGATGAAGATGAAGAGGAGCAGCACACACACGGTAACAGTTTTCCCAGTGGCCGGAGTTGGCCTGTCCATCTTTCCTGGTAGGCCCAATCGGATCCTCAAGGTGTAGTAGCGTGGACCAATGAGCTTCTTCAACCGTCGGGACATCCCGCCCTCTGACTCCTCTGCTTCAATGCCAGTGGTCATGTCCACTGTGCCGTAGTTTGGGTGGTTGGCAGTGTAGGCGTTCTTATCCGGTTTGCCTATCAGCATCTCGTTATCACCCAATGATGGCAGGTTTTTGGCTCCACAGGTGTTAGTGGGTGGACCTCCGTACTCCTCTGCTTCACTGGTTGGTGAACAGGCATCTTTCTCGCACTCGGCCAGAACGCCTTCCTTCCTCTTGTTGTTCTGTTCCTCAGAGAGGAAGTTCACAAAGCCATGGATGTCACCCTCGGGTTGGTAACGCAACAGAAGTACACACAGGCTCACCTGCACATCAGGAGGGGGAACAATTAGTTTTGATTAAAAGAAGATAGACATGTTCTCACAAAAATGCTCTTCTTCTAGGAAGAACGTTTGCTTTAAGCTTTTTGTTTTAAAGCAAACAATTTCTGCACATGAAGGTTGAGACAAATTGGATTATTTTAGTTGGTTATAGCTAAGTTCTACTATGGTCACTGACAATATGAGTGTTTGGTTATCACTATTTCATTCATGCAACAGTACCAGTGGCTCAGTGACATCTAGTCAGCAGCCTGTGCTCCAGCATGTCTATGAATTTGACAGAAATTATTTGTCATCACAACCAAGAGTTGATATGGCATGTTAAACCTTTCAGTCTTGCTGACTTTGCTCTCTAATGTATGTTTACTGCTATATTCTGTATGATTCATGTTTTGGGGAAATTCATTTTCCCGGCAATATCTCTGTTACTTTGCATATTACATCAAAGCCTTTTTCACAAAATCTGCAAGTTTTGAAAAACAAATCATATTCCTTGACAAACTGTCAAAAAGTCTCAGGCTAAAAGCAAAATCACCTGATGCACATCTACTGTTGGTTCCTTTCAAAAACAGACTGTAGCATGCTTTAGGTTCACTGGCTGCCCTGCGTGTCAACAGGTTATAAAGAACTGAGAATAAATCTTTGTAATACAGTGAGCTAAATATAGCGAGTGCGCTGCACCAGCTGCAAGTACCCATATGGTCTGCATGGATGGATCCACCATTATTATCCACCACTCACCAGGGTATAAGCCAACAGGGTTCCTATGGACATCATCTCTATAAGGTCTCTGAGGCTGACCAGGAGGGACAGTAGGGCAGCCAGAAAGCCTGACACCACACAGGCAACAGCAGGGGTCTCTGTGTAGGAAGACACGTTGGCCAGGAACCTAATCGTATATGAAAAAAAATTGAATTTAGGCTAACTTATGCATGTCAAATAGACTGAGATAAAAACAAAAACTAATAAACAACTTTGTTGACTGACTTAAACAGCAGGCCATCCCCTGCCATGGCATAGATGACCCTGGGCATGGGGAACAGAGAGCCCAGGAGGGATACTGTGAGTCCGGCAATAGAGCCCACCGCCACAATATACTTTGCAAACATACAGCCATGTATGGCAAACATCTCCATGAGCGGGGCGTCTGCATCTATCTCACTGTATGGTACCATCAGGGTCAGTATCACAGAAACCTGCATGGAAGAAAATCAGACATAAACAGAACATTTTTTGATTTTTCATAAATATTACAATGTTGTAATATCTACAAAAGTAACTTTATTCTTCATTATGAAAAATTACAAAATTACTTTAGCTAGAGGATGGACATTGGATGTGGATATGGATATTTTGTGATTTTGGTTCCTGCATTAGTGAAAAAAACTGTGGCAGACATTAAAAAAAAAGGTAATGAATTATGACTGAAAGCTCCAGAACTGTTACTAAATGGATCTATGATATTAATGTTTTCAGACTGAACTTTGAACCCGTTATTACACTATAACATTGACAGCCTAATAACAAACCTCCAACACAAAACTTTCCTACAGCTCATGAAAAATAGAAATGTATACACCCATGATTCAGCTGATATCAAATGATCTCTCTGCTGTTGAAGAGAATATAAAAGGAGCAAAAGCCTCAAAACAGCTACTAAAAGTACCTTGTGTGAGGCTTCTTTGTCAACCTCATCAGAATAATTTGTCAGATGCTATAATTATATAGAAAGTGTTGAGCTACATTCTCACATCCTTGCTTTACACAGCTAGCACGTTCAGCACAGCGCACATCACATGACAAGCAAAATGTTCATTAGTCAGGCTTCTTTCTCAATGTGTGTGATTGTGTGTGCGTGTGTGTAAGTGTGTGCATGATTTCGATCCTCGTGTCTGACGTGTGAAATCATGCAGAGCCATCTGTCACGGATACTGCAGTGCAAAAGACGGGGATTTGCCTGAACAGATTGCAGAAAGAGAGGAATAAAAAAAGACTAACCATCACAGAAAGAAGGATGGAGAGATCAGTCCCCCTAGTAGCAAGGTGCCCTTTAACCCTTCATCCAGTCAAGGCACAGGCTGGTTGACGGTGTGTATCGAGGAGTCAAAAGTTGATTACACTAATCAAGAGGGAACCCCTACAGTAAATCCTGGTTAACTGCTTGCTATGACCCCAAACTGCATTCTACAGCACCCACATCAGAGGTTGAGGGTTTCCCAAAAACATCGCTCACCATGATCTTCTTCCTAACTGCCCTCTTTACAGAATATGCACTGATGCTCATGTAATTAAAAATTGAAACACAGGGGGAGCACTGAGGAACAAATGCAAATTCTGTTTTGAATAAAGCTACGGAGCAGCTTACACCCTCTGATTCAAGTGTGCTGTAATATACATGTAAAATAGGTGACAAATGCTTAATGTTTACTGCAGATACTAGAGGATCCTGGTTGGAGCAAAACAAGGTCTCCACAGAGTGACTTTGCTAAAAGAAAGATGGAGATTAGGAGCAGCAGAGAGGATGTGGAGAAGTTAAATGCAACTGGGAGACAGAGACAAAGAGAAAAATGAGGTATTCCAAGTGAAGCAGTTGAGTTTTGAAGTTGATGTAATCTTTGGCCCCAGGCGATGCCGAAAAAAAAATCTCCTTCCTGATTGGCCACTGTTGCACGGTACCCATAGCAACAACCATCCGGCACGAACGTGTCAAAGTCAGAAATCTAGTAGGCTGTATGAGCTGAATACGTAAAGATCAGATATTAGATACACACCCACGCAGCTAGAGAGAACCGGGAAGTGTAATGATATTTGATCTTTCCATCCTTCTGTCTGACATGTCTCAGAATTTGGGTTAACACTTTCAGTCTGTGTTCACAAGTACACTGATAAGAGCCCAGAGTTAACGCTAAAGGCAAGGAGATGTGCGCTGACAGTGAAATGAAAACGTAAAGGGGCTGTATCACAAAATGGTGTTAACAAAGTGAACAAAACATGATCTAAACCTACGTTTTGTGCTCACTTCAGTGATTAAATCGCATTACTTCTGTCACTTTTGTTTCCAAATGTTTTAAAATTATTCTGTGGGTGTGTAGATTAGAGACTTTGATTACAGCCTTCTGGCTTTCCACAATTGATTTGATTATATTTATGTGTGTAATTACAAAAATGTTTTGTAACATGGGATTCAGTGAGCCAAGACATTATCTCATCTCAAAGCTGCACCGTGCAAGCCAACAATTTCAAATCATCCATAAAAACTTGATTTAACTGTAGCAATACTTTGAGTACCAAGCTGTGTTTTGCATTCTTAAATTCCTCACACAACAGCTTACCTCTGAAATAATAATAAAGGGAAACAAATGAAGCATTTATTGTTTGTGCATGCATTATGCCTATGGTCGTCAGGGTAACTCACAGAGACGTAGGCAGTGAGGCAGGTGATGAGTGAGGCAGTGATGGCGTAGGGAATGGAGGTGTTGGGGCTCTTGGCCTCCTCTCCTGTTGTAGCAATGATATCAAATCCAATGAAGGCATAGAAACAGGTAGCTGCACCCTGCATCACCTGAAACAAAAGGAAACTTACCTAAAGAACATGACTGACATATTTATTGGCTTATATTTATATTATTTATTTATATATGTATACGTGTGTGTGTGTATATATATTGTGTGTGTGTGTGTGTGTGTGTATTTGCAAATGTGCACATACCCCTGACCAGCCAAAAGGAAGGAACCTCCCCTCATCCCAGTTCTCTCCATTGACAAAGAACAGCCCAGCAATCATCATGAACACCCAGACTATGAGGTTGATGACATTTAGCACGTTGTTGAAGCCCACAGAGTTCTTCACTCCCAAAGCAACTATCACTGTCACCAGCAGAGCTATCAGCAGCGCCAGCAGGTCAGGGTATGACTGCTCCCCTTTACCTAAAGGATATGGAGAGGATTAGCACACATGCGCACACACACACACACACAATGACAGTATAATATAGTTGTACCTGAGTGGCAGATGTTCTTGTAAAAGACTAAGCTGGTTAAATCAGTAGACCCATGGGCTTTAAATAAGGACCTTTTTCATCATCAGTTATGTTTTCATTATTTTTAGGTTAATTGCTTAGTTTGATTGTTTGTTTTGGGTTTTTTTTTAAAAAGTGAATATTGCTTCTTTCATTTTGTTATTGTTAAACTGAGCAGATCATTAATCAGTTCCATCAGGGACACAAGGACCATTACAAACTTTGGTAATCAAAAGCTATAAAGGCCATCTTCTTTTAAAACTGATCAACTGGAAAATGGAAAGAATTAGAAATATACGTATACTAAGATATTTTTGTCAAGTTGATGACATCAAATGCACCATATAACATCAGCTATTTAACCCGACTAAACATGCACAGGAACTCACAGTCATCATAAATACACACAGGTGTTCACACGCCCATTTTTTATTTTTATGTAGCTTTTTATTTTAGGCTAAATTCCACATTTTCCCAGCGTGGAGAAAACAGCTGTTTTTTCTCCAGCAGGAAAGGGAAATATTAACTTTCCATTATGTTGTGGAACAGCTGGTCACGTTGCTCATCATGTGACCACAACCACTGCTTTGTCAGTGTCCAACAGGAAGAGACTGTCAGGGTGGTGTCACCCTGATAGACACATCTGGCGCACACGTCAGCTATAGTATTACACCAGATTAGCAGACATCCCCCCTAACAGTACAGTTTGTGACCTGGAAAACTGTGTTGCATGATTCAGTTAGAAAACCAAGATGCTACGGTTGCTGTTACTTTCCATTATAACATAATTTCCAAGATAAGCAATGAAAGCGATCATTTGGATGCTCCCTAGGAAAATTCTGATAAGAGCTGGCTGATTTCCCAGGTGGTGTTATTCAAGTGTTTTTTTGTATTAAGGATTTAAATAAGGATTTAACATTTAAAATATGGACTTCATTTTGACACACAAGCCCACTGAGCTTCTGTCATACAAAATCTTTGGTGGGAGACAATGATAAACAATTAGATGACATTTCAATAAGTTGCATGACTCTTAGGACAACACTGGAAACATTACTGCAAGTATGAATACCATTAAAGACAGAGTTTGCTTCTTCGTTTCAATAGATTGGCTGTCATCCAACACAGGAGAACTCAGGTTCAAGTCACTACAGCAGGAAGTACTGGATGTTAAACTGGGACCACAAGAACAGAGCTGACTCTGACCTTCTTGCAGAGCGAAGGGATCATTTCTCTGCAGAGGTCACGTGGGTTAATGCTTGTTTCTAGCTTTTAAACCAATCCTTGACAGCTTGACAGTTGACTGATGGCTCCTACAGACTGTGAGGTCAGTTATCATTGTTCATTGCTGACCACGCTGCATGATGTGGAAGCTTTTAAACTTGAGTATGTCATCAAGTTTTCCAGGTTTAGCACCATTGTAGCACACCTGATGACATTGACGACTTAAGGAAGCTTAAAATGTGCTAGTTAGAGTAAATAGAAGAAACGCTAAATATAAGCTATTTTATTGCATTTGCTTGATATTGTCTATTTATATACTCACACAGAAAACACAAGAGTGAGATAGTATTATTGCTTGGTTTTATTAACTCACATTCTGAATTGATAATACAAAATGATTCATAAATTAACCCTACTGCCTATTTAATATATGTAGCACGACAAAGTACAGCATTACTGTAATTTCACTACCTTTGTTAGTAACTAATTACTTTTTCAAATTAGATAAGGCTGAATACGATTACTAAAATTCTAATGCTACTTATGACTTTTGTTGCAGTTACTTTTCCAGGTAACTATTGCAAAAATTGGGAAAGTAATTGAGTTACTTTTGAGAGAAGTCAACCTGTTACTCTACCTAAGTACAAACTTTTAGGAACTCACTCAATACTTAATATCTCATGTCTTACCAAATTTTAACATTATTACAAATCCAGTAACTTTATGAATCTTAAGTTTTCTATGACACTACAGCCGTCCCACTCACCCAAGCCATTGAGTGTTCCGATGTGTGAAATCATAAAGTTGCTGATGCTGTGATTGGCCAGTGAGTCTGCCATGCTGCTGAGAGCTGACGCCCCCGCCGCCGTCCCAATCAGATACTCCAGAATTAAGTTCCAGCCGATGAAAAACGCCACGCATTCGCCCACAGTGACGTAGCTGTACGTGTAAGCTGAACCCGTGGTCTTAGGCACCCGCACACCAAACTCTGCATAACATACTCCTGCAGAGGGGGAAGACCAACACAGAAATTCACATACACACACGATGATATGGCTGTATTATCTTTCAAGTGTAAGACTGAGTTGAAGGTATTGATAGGAGCATTAAGATAGTACTAAGACATCCCTTGAGTGCCTTTAATATTATAGCTTCGCCCGTATAATATCTTTGCCCTTGTTCTAACTGCGTGGTTATTAAAAGGCCCTTCATATAAATCATATCAGTGTAATGGTGATGAGAATGACAGTAACCTTTATACTGTAGCCTATAGTATGATATAGTCAACCTAGTGCATGTCAGTGAAAGAGATAGTAAGAGAGTGTTTAAGAGGAGAAGGAAGTGTGTGTGTGTCTGTCACCTGACAGTATGGAGGCCACAGCGGCAATAATGAAGGACACAATGACCCCTGGACCGGCCATCTCCTTTGCGACCAGCCCCGATACCACATACATCCCTGTTCCGACGCAGCTGCCCACACCCAGCGACACCAAGTCCACTGTAGACAACACCCGGGCCAACCTGGTCCCATGTGAGCTGGTGCCTGACATGGCTGAATCCAACATGGACTCCACCGGTTTGGTCCTCAGGACACGGGATGCAAAGTTGTGCCATGCCGAGGCCCATTGCACCCTCCGAGGGTCTAGCTTCCCTACCAGACCACTCATCCTGAGGGCTGAAGGTCAAGGGTCAGAGTCAAAGGGAAGAATTTCACAATGAGGAGCGGAAAGTTCTCTCTTTGCTGTACTTTTACTGTTCGCGTGTACAATCCTGTACAGCACTGTGGAAGAAGATTCTTATACAAATGGAGGAAGATTCAGAGGAAGATCTGATTTAGTCGTGCTGCCTTTGCCTCCGTTTGCTCAACTCTCTCGTCTTGGTTTAGTGGAATGCCATCTCAGTTGTTCCCCACATGGTGAGAGAGAAAGGTATCTGAAAAACAAAGATTTATTTTTGCAGCATTTCACAGCACATTGCCTCCTGTTATTCCTCTGACACAATGCTTATTTTCGAGTACACACGCCAAGACACGGGAGCCCGACGGTGGAGATTCATTACTTGTTGGGCCACAAATGAAGTGTACTTGAATGAGGAAGCAGCTAATTAGTAGTTCTCTCCCCATAGCACTGTTGCTATAGTAGCCAAGCTCATTAGTGACGGCAAATCTTTTCTTTGTGTAAGGAAAAGGGGGAGAGCAATATGTCTGATCATATTCACATACTTTCTACTCTATCTCAACCAAACTGTGTGAACTTTCTATGAATACATGCACGTTTAAACAGGGTTCATTAAGCGTTCATTAAGTTTTAGAAAACTGTTGCTTACAATCTGTAACTCCAAGCAGCAGCATAGTATATCTGTGGAAAAATACATTCTTGTACTTTACTCCATTTCCTTACATTTCCTTACAGTGTATAATAATTTTATACACTGTATTACATTTACAATATAGCAACAAGTCAGTAGCAGTAACAACAAGTCAGTATAACAAGACAGTTCAAATGAGCTAAATTTTAACCAGTTACAATAGTACCTACATTAATTATAAGTTTACTGAATGTGTAACTAATATTAGTACAATAAGTAATTTATAACAGTATAATCAGTATTATTAATCATCATTAACAATAATAAGTATTTTCCCTTCTGATATTTCTTGGTATTTTTACTTACTTACTTTACTAAAAAAGATCCAACAATGCAAAAAGACACTTAAAGGTTTGTTCATGTTTATCAAACATCTCCTCACTCGCAGCCAACAACTTGAAAATGTTTTCTATGTCAGAAAAATGTCACAAATACGTGGGCAGCAGGGCACTGGCAAACAGAAACAAGCAGCTGAATATGAACCAAAACAATAAAAAAAAGTGGTTAACATTTCAGTGCAGAATAATTATAACAATTGTGTTTTAACAATAGAACATATTCAAGAGGCTTTATTATACGTTTGTACAGATTTTCAACAGTGTCTCCGATGTCATATGAATAACAGTGTGATAAGAGATGCTGTTGAATAGAGAGCTATTATAGGCATCGATTGTAGCACAGTCCACCTTTCTCCCCTCTCTCTCTTCACAGTAGTGAACTAACACTCACCATTCATCCAACAAGCGCAAGTTACTAAACAAACACACTCACATACAACACTCCCACATTGCCTCTCAGCTATAATATGAGCCACTCACACAAATGATGACTGCAATTACCCAGCTGTTGAACCAGAGTAGGCCAGAGCTGCTATTGTCGCTGCATTTAGTGGGAGTTCGAGAATGTGGAGAGGTACAAAAAGTGATTTAATTTGTGTGTGATGGTGAGAGTGAGGTGGAGCAGGGGCTCTACCCATCACAGGGCCAACTCACAGGGAGCCAGATTTTAGTGTGATCAAACTGAATTTCACAGTTTTCATGTAGAGGCAAAGTTGGATCTCAACTCACGTTATTCAGATACATGACAGAAGATGTCATTTTCAAGTTTGCTGCAGGGATGGAACAGAGTTGATCAAACTGCCTAAAGTCATAGTCAAAAAATGAAACCCAAAAGTTTCAGTGTCAGAAAAAAAGTTGTTTCGCATCGGAAAAGTGATTTTCATACAAGAAGTTCATCCTTGTCAATTGTTGATAATATGAAGGTTCCTCCTTGCTTTTTCATGGAGGACATTCAGTGCTTATGAAGATAAAAAACATTGGTGGCTGGCTGCAGAAAAAGGTCGTAAACTTGACCTCTTCCATGTTAGCAGATGGAAACAGTCCAAACAGAAAAGCTATGCCTGCAGGCATAATGCACTCTCAAGAAGCACACATACAAAACACACATACACACCTATTTAGTCTAGAATTTACCTTCAGTGAAGGCAGGTGTGATTGTATTTTTAAAGTGCTTATATAGTATGCTGGGTTTGCAAGCTAAAGTGGCCAGAAGCTATAATAGGAGTACTAGACACTACAGTACCACATCTGTGAAAACTCATCACAAAATCATCACACAGTCATCTGGAGTTTAACGTTAGCAAGTTCACCAAAACACTAGCACTGGAAAACGAGCTGGAAATTACCCAGAACATAACCTGTTTCATTTCAAAAGCCATGCGCCCAAAAGGCATTGCAGATAATGACGGTCTTCGGCACTGCAGCAAAGAGGGTATTTCCCTTGCTGGAGCAATGCACATTAGCTACAACTCAACCAAGTGCTATTTTTACAAAGACACCCTAGACATCCAGCAGCTGTGTTTACACAACTGCAGTTTCATTATTCTTATACAGGCAGAGTGTCTTCATGTCTCCAAAATAAGTATCCTTCACCTTTTTAACTCGTCAAAGCAGGAAAATCATCAACAATGGCTCAGTCACATTAAACCATGTCAGTGACTGAGGATGCACAGTACCAGGGCTTTTGAAATGGCTCACCTAAATGAGACACAGCCATCATTTGTATCCACAGTTCATTTGTGTTTTTGCTGCATTGACATGTCAAGATGTCTGCTGTGGTCTATGGGTCTGTAACACAACATTTTGAAACAAAACAAACAGTATGGCCCTAAAATATTCATCATTTTCATCAAGAAGATAAATTAGTTTAACGGCCATTTATGTTTTTATTACAATTGAGTGGACTAATAACAATAGGATGGAGAAAATATTCATTTCATTAATTGTACCAATCTTTCCCAGAGGTTCCATTTTATCCAATGTCCCCTGGTTTAATAGTGCACTGCTGATTATGTTTACCATTGACTGTGTAGATATATTAAGGAATTAACATTCATACACGACAATTTATTGCACCGTGCAGCACTAAAAGTAACCCTGACATTAGCCTTAAACCAAAAATTGAATAACTGTAATCACTATTGTCAAAACACATCAGTGTCAGACACGCACATACTTATTCCCAAACACAAGGGAATGATATAGACAAATAAACCTCACACACAAAAATGCACAAACATGCGTGTGTGTGTGTGTGTGTGTGTGTGTGTGTGTGTGTGTGTGTGTGTGTGTGAGAAGAGGACAGGAAAAGATCAGATTAGGAGGACAGGATGAGGAGGATGAGCAGACTGAAAAACAGCAAATCTGTTTTTCATTAGAGCACCAAGCTTTGATCCTGGGGTTGGGCTTTGCCGATAAATGTGTTTGTGTGTGTGTGTGTGTGTGTGTGTGTGTGTGTGTGCAGAAAGGCCAGACAGACCTTGGCAGCTTTAATTGGAGATACTAACACATATGCACGTATCCAATCACACTCAGCAAAATGGAAAACAGCAGAAAGTGGCAGCGTGGCACAAAATAGATTCTGTCTGAGATGTGTTGTGTTTATGGCGCATACATGTACATGTCGATGACACAAATACAAAAATGAAGCATGCAACCAAAATAAGAAAACTAAAGGCAAAGTGAATATTTTTTAGAAGCTGACCTACAGAGGTGTATTTTCAGACCACAGATTCAGCAGATCTGGTACAATTGTGAAGACTTCCCAGAGCCTCAAAAGTTTGATCACTTTAAAATAGGAACAGGGTCCAGAAAATGGCCTCACACAGCCTAGTCACTGTATTTTGGACCAACTGAAGGCTGGAGAGGACTGAGTAATGAAACTAAAGAAAAAAAAATCAAGGTGTGTTCAATAAGCTCCATGTTTTTGGCTGACCACACACACACATAAGCACACAAACAACATTTCATAATTTCATATCACAAATCAAATCATGCAAGCAGCTTGTGTTTAAAACATCTGTTACATTTTCATATGCTTTAATAATCTCTGGCTAATTTCGTTGACAGTGACCACCACCTGCCTGTGCTGAGTTTGAGCTATTTGAACAGTCGTAGATCAACAAAGCTGAACTGCACAAAGCGATGTGGCAGCAGGTGTTCCATCTGCTCTGCGCTGGAAAACTGACTTAGGTTCACTCACAGCGCTCCCTGAAATAAAGGTTAGTCTAAGAGCATTTAACCTTTGTAGAAACTGCAGGCTTATGTGACAAAGTCGACAAAGCCTCAGTTACACAGCTGATAGGGCATCAAGGGCATCACAGTTACAGTCTTTCCTGTGATATTTTACGTTATTCATACCAAAAAGAGTCAGATAGTTTATACAGTTAAGCTTTACAATAAACTACAACAAACTAAGCCTAATGTCTTCAGTAGATAGAATTTAAATGAGAATAAATGACTTGTTTTCCACAGGTTATTCCAAGACTCTACCATGTCTGGTTTTGAGTTTTAACCCAGGAAGTACTCAAAAAGCTGCTTACAGGTACAAGGTACAGCAATCTGAATGAACGGTAACTTCATTACCTCCTTAAAAATTCTGTTTGTTTGTTTGTTTGGCTAGCTGAAAATTGATTGGAAGGTTAGGCCAAGAAACAATTAGACAATTAGCATAGCTTTGCATAAAAACTGGAGGCATGAGGAAACAGCTAGCTTGGCTCTGTCCAAAAAAAGCTGAGATGTTTGTTTCATTTAAACTTTGTCTATCAGGAGATACAGTCTACACTACCTATTATGACGTCATATTTACCATTGGCTGGAGCCAGGTAATTTAACTGTTTAACTGAAATAACATAACAATGGCATAACAAAAGCTGTTGGTGGGTCTTGCTGTTACTGAAAACTCTGTTAAATAAAAACACGGTGCATTTATTTCAGATTATTTTCATGAAGCCACAGCTTGTCAATTTTGAATATCTCTTTGTGTTTGGAGCGAACATTTAAGATGCAGTGTATTAAGCTTTACATGTTAGTTAGGCTAATTGCTTGCAGCCTCCAGTTCCAGAGTGGTATGATGTTCTCCTCTAACTCTCTGCAAATCAAAAGAGCTGGGAACCTTGTTTTATTTGGCTAATGTCAAACTTTTTCTCGAAACTTGACCTTATCTGGTTGCAGCAGACTAAAAATGTACAGCCTGAAATGGATGCCCATTGATCTGTACATTCACTATACTCTTGAAATGAGATCAGACACTTGCTAATAATTGCTAATAATTCATCACAACACACACAGTGATGGCAGAAGCAGGTGGTACTTGTACAGTGGCAACATCTGCATGGTGCAGCATCCCCCTGACACTGGGGACAAGACACAACAGGCACTGCGCATGCTGTTCATCTGAACCTTTGCACAGAGAACAAACTAAAGTGCCAGTGGCGACATACAATACTGAATTATTTATTTATTTATTATTTCTCTATTTAAACATCGAACAACACATGGAATCGCTCATATTGCTCTTGCATTTCATTAGTGGCAGAAGCATATATGTGAATAGAACAGCATGTAGAGAGAGAAACATAAAGTAAGCTGTAAGTAAGGGGAAAATTTGAGCCAGAACCATCATCTCAGTGTGTCAGCAATACACTGCTGAAGTGTTTATAATCGCTGTGTTTCATACTGACAAATACTGTGATAGAATTCCAAACAAGATCTTTCTTCAGTATTGCAGCACAAACACACATTATCTGCTCTGCCAGAGTGCTGCTGTTTAAAGATCAATAGTTGAATCCCTGTTATTATAATCATCACCGCCACCTTTAGCATCTTAGCATTAGTGTTTCGCTTCTCCTGATAAGAGAGCTGTCAGAACATCCATCCTTGTGTCTAATCAGCCGTGACTAAGCCTGTCTCTGTGTCCGCCCCAGCCCGCATCTGAATTACTGGATGAATAACCTGATTGAGCTCTCATTGCCTTTACAGTAAAAGCTGCATTGGCTTAATAAGACTGAGAGCCCTTATGATTCACTCACAACCAACCTGGCAACTGGCCTGCATTGCGTGGCCCAACTCCCTACATAAACCAAACCTGGCAACCAGCCCTGGCCCCTGTACTGATGGCCCACAGACAGAAAAGGAGAACGCTAACTCATCATCCATCAGTAGAATACCTGAGTCAGGAAAATTTGACAAACCTTGGGAATTTGTCTTTTTCTTAGTTTCACTTTTTTTGTATCACTCACTTTGCCTCAGTCTAACATATTTTTTGGCATGCTGCTTTTGAGGAAAATGTTGATACAAGGTGTGTCTGGAAAAGTTGATCTACCAATGAGACATTTATTCACAAAATTGTATGTAGACATCAACGATTCCCAAGTAATAGCTTTAGAAACTTGTATATTTTGTGCTACAAGGAGTTGCTGGATTGATTTCCTTGAAATTTGGTACATAGCACATTAATTTCATTCAGGACAAAATTTCAGTTTGATTAATCATTGCAAAACTAACTACAGTTGACTGTCCCATCAACATCAGCTAATCTTTTTTTTTTGTGATAATCAGCAAATCTTAGCATGCTAACATGCAAAAATGCATGAATGCAGTAAACTTTTCCAATATTATACCTGCTTAATACAGCATTTTTATCACACTTATGCATGAAGGTAGCGGGACAGTTAACAATAGGTATGCAGACTGAGGCAGATCTGGTGGATTACAGTGGTTGAAACAAAAAGCCTTAAAATGGGTGTGGCAAGGCAGGCAGTGGTCTAAACCAGAGAAGCAGTCCATCACAGGCAAACAAATCCAAGGGCACAGGCAGAATCAAAGTCCAGTGCAACAATAGGCATAAATCCAAAAAACACAAGGAGCCACAAGGAACAAGGCCCAATCACTAGTCCCAAGGAAAGGCTAATGACACACAGGTGAACTAAATCAAGGTGCAGCAAACAATCACACACAAAAAGGAAAATAAAAAGGACAAAAAAGCCAGCTATTGCATTCTATGCATGTCTATAATGTCCCCTTAGGAAGTCTTAGGAAAATATTACATAACAAGACAGATAGACAGACAGACAGACAGATGTGCATAATTCATGTTTGTGTGCGCAGGTCTACTTCAGTGTTTCCCAATGTTAAGATTTATGAGGCCGGCTTCTACAGGAAGCAGTGCTGAGAGGATCATACAGTGTACTGTCTAATGTCTTGAAGACAAAAAACATTGCTATCAATCTGTAGTGTGTGACTAGTGCATCCATCCAACTTCCATTTTGGTAGGCCTGACTGTTAAATGCAGTCTGGTCCCACTTGAAACAAACTTGATTTTGACTATTTTGTTCTTCTAGGTCAAACACCTGTCAGCTTAATCCTGTTATTATTAAAGAAACAACATTGACATTATGTAAACAAACACTTAAAAGTCAGCTTATTTCCCCACACAGACAATCATCTATTAAAATGCTGGCTCTAGTTGAGGAGGCTTACAGATATCTGCAGTAATTGGCTGGTTACAAAGTGGAGATGTAGAGTCCTAAATTCATTTTCCACTGCTTGACTGACTTTGGCGACTGTCTGACTGATTCAGTGCCTTGGTTGACTGACCTCAGTATCTTGATCTGACAAGCCTAATGAATCTGATTCCTCATTTGACACAAAAGAGAAATTGCCGCCTGCCAGGTTGATTTCTTCGCCTGACTCATCAGTCACACTTCCCCTATCCCTGTCTGTCTAAACTGTTCAAAAGGCTGATTTTTAAATAAGAACTGTGATGTTCCCATCAGCTTTCACTGAGCAGGGTGCCGACTGGCTCTGTAATTTGCTGATAGACTCTTTGTTTTATTTGCTCGTGTCAAACTACATGGCCTGGCGGGACTGGCCACTGCCTGTCTTCATATGCAAAGGGAAAGAAAACATTGTTTAAAACAGTAAAACAGTCAGTAAAAGTAAAAGTAAAGTGCCAGTAGATGATACTGGTCAGAATTTTTTAGATGAAGGGAAACATAGGAAAAATGGGTCCAAAGTCTGCATTTGGTATAAACAAATAAATGACTGACTGCATAGTACTCAGCATGCTGCCATTACTAAGCAATTAGTGTAATGTGTTGATCGTCACTATTGGAACTGGTGATAGGCAAACATAAGCACAAACAGTAATGTCCCTCTGCTCTACTCAGTTGGCCGTGTAACCAGTTTTCTCATGTACTGACTGACTGGCTCACATTCTGGCTTGTTGGTGATTCTGATTCACCTTAGACATTGCTCAATAAAGCTTGAACATGAAGATTAGTTTCGTAGCACAGTGATGAGAGTAAACTTGGAAACGAAATATTGCAGCTTTCCCTCTTTTCAGGGCGTGTTATCTCCATCTGTCCAAAGTTGCCAAGGAGGATACTGTCTGCGATGATGCCAAGCTGCGGACAAATTGCTCTGCATGACTGACCTATCAGCCATCCCAGATCACTCACAATTTGGCCTGTCGCATCCCCATCTATCTTTGCTCTAATGCAGCGTGGTGGGAGCCTGAAGCTTAAAGCACACTGGGTCTGGCTCCAAACTACAAGATAAATAAAAACAACGGTGTCACTCCCTCTGGCTCCTTGGCTAACCAGCCATATCGATGACATCTCTGTCTATGTGGCCTTAAGCTCTGAAAAACAACAGGGCCATTACACACACACACACAAACTAAATAACAGTTTTAGACTAACTCGATGCCCCAGTATAAACATTTTGTATAGGACAAGACTTAAAGCATCGCCTTAAAATTGTCTCATTGATCGTGACTGCAGACGTCAGGCATATCCTGCTGACTAATTCTTTGACGAGAAACTCCAATACTATAAAATGTTGGCGACTGATGCTCAGAGATAATGGAAAGAGGAAATATTGCCAGTGGTAGCCAGAAGACATTTTTCTCCCACAGTGTTGCCGCTATCGATCCAATTTGCTAATCCCCATCCCTGCTGCAGGCATTGTCCTTCTGTAGTATCTGAGAGAGCTTTCTGTATAATATCGCTGCATAAAAAACACATATTTTCTTGGTTTGCTCAGACAAATCACTCTCCATCTGTCTGGGTTTTGCACTGACTCGAGAAAAATGCATCTGTCACAGACCATTAGAGCCACATACAGTATCTTTCTCTCTAACCTCCTCTCCGGTTTCTTCGTCTCTATCCACCCAGTTTTCTCCTGCAGTGCAGGGAGTTTCCACTGCTTGCCAGCAAATGGTCGATGCGCCTACAGAGCGCACACCTCACCATGTTCAAACAGTCCACTGACAGTTGATGGTCCTTTTTATTTCATCGATTCCACCTTTACCTGTAACCCTCTCTACATTCTCAAGTGTATTCCTCCCCTTTGCTCTCTGACTGGCTTTGTTTCGGATTTTCTTTTCTTTCTCTCCTCAGTGGCTGGCCTTGGATCACTTCACCATGGCAACGAGATGGCTAAAACTCCCTGAACTCCAGTGTTTGTCCACCAAGTTTTTCAATCCAACAACAACTACTAGGACTTAAATGATTATGCAAAATCGCAATCAATCTCATAACTGGTCCTTTAAATTAGTAAGAGAGGAAAGGTGTCATCATCGACTCTGTCTTAGGTTGTCTGGTAACAATTTTAGAGACACCAATACAAATCTTACAAACAGAGAGACTGGTTTCAAACACATAAAAGTGGAGCATAAAACCAGTTCCAGACAAACCATTTTAGTCTCAGTGAAATTAATAATGGGTTTTATGAGCTTTTAACAAATGGCCATGTTTCACAGTCATTTCACAGAAAGGATAATACCAGTGTAATTTCATCCGTCTTGTCACATTGATGTCCATTTATGCATTGCCAGAGTTTGAATTTTCCTTCAGTAATGTCTGCTTTTCACACACACACACACACGGTTTAGTGCCCTGACAAAAGTAATGTTAAACAGTACAGGTCTGGAAGTTTTGTGGAATATTAGTTTAGACTGTTACATTAAATCTTTTTTTCTTTTTTCTTCTTGAGGAAGTGAAGATGCTAATAAAAGGTTAGAGTTCCACCTCCACTTGTACCTGTCTTTTTGAAGGCCTTTTTAAACTGGGAAAAACACTGATATGAGAGGAAGGAGGCCTGTTACAGGGGATAATTGGGGAAAATCCTTTGTTACATTTTTTCCTCAACCAGTTTTACAAACAAGAATTAACATGTCCGTCTGCAAAATGACTGACTGTGTTTGTGAGTGCATCTGAATGTCTCTGTGTGCTGTTGTTTTTAAAACGATGGAAGCCTCAGAGGTTTGAAAAGGCAAACCTACACTGGAACACATGGTTGCTGGTTTTGTGTGGTTTCGTTTGCGTGGTAGTGGCAAACACACCATTGTACACTGGCTTTTCTATATATACAGCAGAAGGCTGGAGCACATGACAGGCATTAGCTTACCATCTATAATAATCACCCACTCCTCTCATGGCGTAGAGTAGATAGCTTAAAATGTGACTTTGTCGGTCTCTGACAATTGATGTAATAAAGTGAGGACTTGTGCATCTTGTGTGCTCAAAATTACATGGGAATGAGGTAAAACAAAGAAAAGTGTGACGTAAAACTACAGGGAAGAAACCACAGTCACAAATTTATAACAAAGATCAGATTACTTTGTAATGATAATGATCAAGGCCGCCCACCTCCCACAGTCTCTTCTCTTTTTTTCTTGCTTAGTACCAGTTGAGCCAATACCCAAAGGTGTGTGTGTGTGTGTGGTGCTGTCAGAGACAAACAAAGAGACAATGTGTGCATGAGTGTGTGTGTGTGTGTGAGAGGTCCTGATTATATTAGCCTTTATGCGCAAGCAGGTTCACTGACGTCACGGGGGTGGTGGGGGCCAGTCAGCCATTCAGAAATATAAAGGCTTGTGGTTGTGTGGCTGTGTGTTTGGGTTGCTGCTGCATGCGTCACACGGATATTTTATAATTGAGGTTTAGTAATGACATCACTAAATGTTAAGTATTTATCTGCCTTAAAAGACTCATTAATGCATGAGTCTTTCAAACAGGCACATAACCATTAATATTTCTCAGAGAAGCATCAATTCTCTGTAGTGTCTGTCTTGTATAACACTCACACACAAGCATCCATTATTCCTAATAAAGATGAATATGAGAGCAGTCGCTTTTCATAAACTCTGCTGCTACACAGTTTTCGGAGCTTTCTTGTCATTGTGTTGGCTTTTGACTACACCTAATTTGATTATAGTCGATATTTTTAAGATAATAAAAATGACAATTTGAAAATGACATGACAATATGAAAGGGTTTGCTCATAGTGATGAACCTATACAGAGAATGATCACCTGAACCTGCAGCTCCCTGTGGCCTTATAAGGATTTACAGTGACTTTCTGTCTGGTCTTTATTGTTTTGGTTCCTTTCAGCACTCGCTAACAGACAAAACAGAAAGAATGCTTTGGCAGTCTTTATATTCAGCACCATCACTGCTGAAGTGCCCTCAAGCAAGGAGCAAGTCACTGCACCTCAAGCTGCTCATTGCTCATGGTCCTCCATGCAACAACTACATGCAAGTCTTCTAATGTGAGACCCGAATGTCTTGGGGGAGTGTGTGTGTGTGTGTGTGTGTGTGTGTGTGTGTGTGAGGGATATGCAGGGAGACAAACTGCAGTTGCTAAATTGGTCAGTTATGTAATCTGCTGCCTCTACTTCTTATTGTTGTTGTTTTCTTCCTCTTATCATCATCATCATCGCGCTTTTCTTTCTCTTATTTGGCATCAATTGTTTTCGCTAGAATCGCTTTTGCCCTCTAGTTCATCTGTTCATCACTGTTATTATTGTATGTCCAACACATATGGACTTAATGCATGGTGCTATGTTGCCACAGGCTAGAATTCATTTTTAATTCATTTATTTTTTAAATTTTAATTTATAACTTAATTTATCATTTGCAAAATAAAGCTGTTATTATGTCCATGATAGGATTCCTTTCCCAATGGGTCATGCAGAACCTGACAAGAAATGTCTTCTCATTGGTTATTCCCTTGACTTTTGGAGCATTAGGTACATTTAAAAATGACATTATAAACATACAGTTCAGCCGGCATGTAAAGGTGTTTTAATTTAATTAGCCAAGCCTGAGGTGAGCTTATTGAGCTTTCAAAAATACCACTTGTTTTAATTTTAATGCTATCACTAATTCTATGTTGTCACTTTAATCACACTCTGTGCAGTGAATATGCCATTTTCAAACAAAAACCCCAGGGCTCTGGCATGCAAACGCAAACCTCCATCTAAAAGTAATTAAATCAAAATGGAAATCAGCTTCCGCTGTTTCTGTTCAGCTGTCTCATACAGTAAGTAATAAGCACCTGTTGAGCCCTGACAGGGCCATCAAACTTGAGCATATTAGCGAGCTGACCGGCTGATGACTGTTTTCAGCACCACGGACAGCACGTCATCACTACCGAGGGTGAGGGAGGAGAAAAAGAGAATTAAGGAGTGGGGGAAAAAGAGATGAGACCTTATGGCAGATAGAGAGAGAGGGAGAGAGAGAGAGAGATCTGACCATGTCATTAGGGATTAGCCCAGTTCCACAGCTTGAGGCTTTCAGTGTCTGAGTGCTCTTGTCCTCACATAGACACACACATGCATCCAGCATCACTGTTTGTGTGGGGAGCTGATGATAGATAGATAGATAGATAGATAGATAGAAGTAATAGTTTCTCTTGACAGAGCAGTGCCATAAACATAGAGGCAGATAGGCTGCGATTAATCTCCACATAGATACAGATTCAGTCTTTGACAAAGGCTTATTTTAAACCTATATGAGTATTTATCATACGCATTTGTATAGAGAGACAACAGCAAAGAAACCCTATACCGCCACACGATTACAGCAAGCAAAAGCTCTTGTTTTACCTTTCCTTCCCTGAGCATGAAGACAATAAGTTTCACCACGGGCATCTTTGTTTGTCTGCTCTCTCTGACACACCTAAACACAGTCCGTATAAGCGACGATAACACACACTCTCACCTGCGACAACACTTAATTAAACGTCCCACCCTCTTTCAGCCGGGTGCCAGCCGCCCCTCTCTCTTTCTTCCTGTACTCTTCTCGACCCTCCAAACGTAGCCTGCTGCAGCTCTTGTCCGGTGGGAGAAGCGACACCCGCCCTAAACTCTGTCTTCCTTTCTCTTTCTCACGCAAGGACGCACACCATTAAGGTGAGGCGCGCATGCAGGAAGGGACCGTTTCCCGACATTTCCGTCCTTTCACCAAACATCACCTATACGCACGGTTTCCGTCGCGTTATGCGCCATCGCTCATGAAAAAAATGCACAAAGGAAGACAACAAAAAAGGGAGGAGGAGGAGAAGGAATAGGTCTGAGGTGGGAGCTACTGGGGGGTGAAAGGAGGGGGGTCGATCTAGTTGGAGATAACGAGAGAATGAGAGACCGAGAAAAGTGGTGGAAAAACACTCACTGTGGCACGGCCGGATTAAAGGATGCCCATGTCGGATGCTGCAGTCGGTCACCAGCATCAGCAGCAGCATCTCCGGGCTGCGCGGCGCATCAGCGGGAGCCAGCGCGGGAGGAAGGGAGGGGAGGTGGGAGGGTGAGGCTGATGATGTAAAAAGCTTTAAATCATTCAGGAGCCCGCTGCACGACATGTGACCAACGACACGGTGTATTATTCATCCGGTTTGTTTCCTGAACGCCCTCCGACCGGCCAGGAGACACCGAGCTGACCGGACGTCGTTGTTCCTACCCCCCTCCCGATTTCCACTGATGCAGCCATGACACTAGGATTGTCACCACAATATGACCACAATATCCCTGTAATTTATGTTGTTTGCATTGGCCCAGTGGTACGTCATACTTTCAGTTCTTTGTATAGTTGTTTCGGTTTTGTTTTATTTCTGATTATCCACAAAAATCCTGTTGTCATAAACTCTTGATCTAAGATTTCATGAAACTGACCAGTCTGTGAATAATTTAGAGCCATACAGGCCTTAAATATTTTTATGAGTCACTAAAATTGATTTTTTTTAACTCATGTAATTCAATCAAATAACATATCAAGTCATGCCAACTAGATGTCAGATAATTTCATTGGGATTTTACATGAGCAAAACATGGGGAAAAGACGGTTACACAGTTTAATTTTCTTTTTAAAAAATTATATGGTACTCACCATGCTCAAATGTAACATTTGCCTTCACATAGTGGTTATGGTAAATGATGGGCCACAGTTTGCTCTTTCACTTGTTGCGTTATTGTCGCACGTAACCATGTAATTTCCCTGTCAAAGCAGCAAATCCTAACCAGTGCAAAGTGGATGGCATAGGTCACACAGTGCATGTCTGTCAAATATAATGATGTCAGATTTAGACAGCTATTGGATATTTTCTAGGCATGTGACATTTTCTGTAGATGCAATGACTTGAGGGGGGTCTTAGAGCACAACATTGGGGTTTAATGCCTTGAGGGGAAATACTTCCCTCCCATCCACCATTCATTTCAAGAGGCAGAGTTATGTAACGGCCTATTGATAAATTATTGAGTCTGTGCTGGTCTCTGATCAAATATTCATCAGATGGTCATGTTATTTGCCATAGATAGCCTATTTATGTCAGCTGCATTGTGTGAAAGACAGTGTGTCAGCAGTTGCAACATTAATCAAACTTACTAGTGAATGAGCAGTGATCCGGTCCACCTATAGGAACTGCAATTAGGCCTCAACTATTTTCATCTGTGTGATTTGTTTTAGAGTCACTGCCTCATCTGTCAAGGAAAATACCAATGTTACTCTGTCAAACTGTGCCTTCACACCAGCATAGTTAGGATATAAATGCATGTGTCTCAGCTACAAGCTCACCCTTTAGTTGACAATTTAAAGGCATTTTATCAACCAGCCTCTTGTTTTATGCTCACTGCAGTTCTGATGTTGCTTGTGGCAGCCATCTTTGTTTCCCTTTAGAAAAGAGGAGAAAAATGAGATATGAGATCTTTAAAAAAGAGCACATTAAAACAGACACATGAATGAAACATGATTAAAGCAAAGATGCAGAAATGTATTCAGGAATTATTGCTAGTCCCCTTTCTAGACAGTTGTTAAAAGCAGTGTGCATGGGGCTGTAGTAATAGATGTAACAGTCTGATCATACATGTTGAGCCTACATATTCTATACAAAGATGCTACTATGCAGATTTAACCACAGTCTTATATCATAATGTGATGACATACACATATACGCAGTACATAGTACATACATGATAGCCATTAAGTGCAAATTTTCAAGATTCCCATAGGTCAGCTGTTCGAAGTTAAGGACTTATTGTTTGAAAAACAGTTGTCAAGTTTGGGTGGTAAATAAGTGCTGTTGCCATTGTAAAGTCAATTTCTTGTAGTAACAGAGCATATAAGCAAGAAAGTGCAGTTTACACTCTGTAGTTTATCTAATGCTTGCTGTCTGCTCTGCAGTACACTGACATGTTTGATACCATCATGGCTGCAGCTCTGTTGTTGTTTTTTCCAGCTCACACTCACTGCTTTTTCCTCCACCGCTAAATGTCAGCTACCCTGCAGTCCAGCTGCTGTGTGAGCGTGGGAGTTTCTGTGAGTGTGTGCGAGTGAGAGATGACTCACTATCACTGTGCCCTAAGCAGAGAGACAGCTGTGAGACCCAAGTGACACTACCCATAATTCAACAGTGTCTGATGAGGTCACTCGGCTACAGGGCAGGAGTGACCCTTTATAACTGTCAGATCTGAACCTGCAGGAGTGGACACACATACACACACATATGCACCCTGCTTCATATGTCAGTCCTGTTGGGTGAATGAAATGAAATGAGGCTTAACCACTGACACAATGCACTGACTGTTAACGCCTTTGTGGTTGTGTCTGTATAGACATTTAGAAATATATGTGCATCTCAAAACAAATGTGTGCTGCAACACTTTTCCTTTTTGCATGTGAGAATACAAAAGGTTTATTGAATCTCATATTTCCACACTGTAACCAACCATATCTCATCATAATAAATGCTTCATATTCACACGCTATCAAAACTTTATATCCAGCTCAATAGTCTCTCCTCCATCCATGTCAGCCTTGTAGTCTCCGCTCTAACGGGCATGTATTATTCAACACAGACTCCAGATGTAGCCTTCCTCCCTCTCCGCCACTCCCTCTGGCACATCAGTGGAAAAGGAGGATGGAGGGAGGAGAACGGGGTGGGCAGGGGGACAAGCTAAAAAAAGAGAGCAACAGCCAATCACATACAGAATAGGAAAGAAATGTGAAGGTGATGAGTTAAGAGAAAGATAACACAGAGGGAGAGCAAAAGCATCAGAACAATAAAAGAGGGCAATACAGAAAACACTAAGTGAGTTTGGAGAGAGGGATAGATCGAGCAGGATGTGGCTTTTTTTATTTCGAACATGTTGGTGGTGAGGTAGCTTAAGCAATACTGCAGTCCTGTTTTTCTTGGAGTCCATCTCCCATCTTTACTCTGTAGGAGCTGATTTGGAAAATGATACCTAAAGATAAACTCAATCTTTGATCCTACAGTAAAACAAAAAAGTGTTTCTCCGACATCTTAAAAGTCAGCCAAAAGGAGCTCAAACACAAACTGAAGGAGTTCCTGTTTTATTTATCTTAACTGAACCTGAAAGTGCCGCTTATTTTTATTTCATGGACTCTGGGGAGAAACGAATAAAGTTCATCATAGTGATCTGATGCTGTATTAAAGTTGCTTGAAGTTTGGAGTATTTCACATGTTTCAGATAAACTTTATCATATTAGCAAAGATGCGGCCTGACCTGTGGTGATTGAACTGTATAGATATCTCAGGTATTGCTGCATTGTCCACAGGCTATACCATGTACAGTCGTTTTTTTCCGATGTGATTGAAGGAAGGAATATTTTGATATTTTGGGACCTGCACCACTTTTTTGTGCAGAGATACACAGGAAGATTGATAATACTCTGCATTAAGCGTGGCCTAAGGCACGAGGCAATTAACTGAGATTAAGAATAATAACAGGAAGCTTCATGCAGTTAAGCAACCATCTGAGATTCTTTGTCCTGGGGCAGTCAAATAAATTGTGGTTCATCAAGAAAAAGTTACAACACATAACTTTCCAGAACCACAAAGCACAAATTGACATTGGTACACACGTGTGTATGTATGAATTATACCATCAAGAAACAACCCCTTAATTAGTGAGCTTTGGAAGTACCCAACATTTTTTAAATTTGTAGAGACCCCCCATATACCAAAATGTCACAGTGTTCGTTTAAAATACAGCAATAGCTTGTTCACAAGGAACTTCAAGATCAAAGTTAAGCTTTAGATCAAGTTGAATATCACACATTTTGCATGGTTCTACAAACACTGTGCTACTCATTATGTTGTGCTGCCTGGATGCCCTCTCTCAGCTGACACCTAAACAAGCTAAAACAAACCTTGTTAAGCTTGTGCGACTACAGTTTTAGACAGATTTAGTCTGCAAAAGGCAAAACCCTGTGGGGCTCACAGCACTAATTGGCAGTGCTGCGAGTTAATGCCATGGTTTCTGAAGTCTCTTTGAGGCATGGTGGGTCTTGTCCCATGATTCTCTGCAGCTCTTTTGAGGTCGGCCATTCCCACAGGTGTTCGCTCCATGGATGAGGTCATTAGCAGTGACCTCCACTGGTGTTTCAGCATATCAGCTGCACTCCTACACACAAATACACACACAAAACAGGCCCAATAAACAGCCTCTGCAGCACAGCAGGAACAGACAAACAGCCCCATGCAGCTGGACCCAAACCAGCCTCATAATGTGTGTGTGCATTTTAGATTTACAGCTATGAATGTGTATCGACAAGTATCTGTGTGTCTGTGTGACTGTGTGTGTATGAGTGTATTTATATGAGGAGTATTCCTTTCAGAGGTGATTAATTACACACTGTACTTCCACCTAAGGAGCAAGAGAGCTGGCTTCAGCAACGCATTTTAGTTTGACAAATGTCTCCTCGTATGGCTATAATTCAGCCAAGAGGAAACTGCCAAGCGTGTTCACTCCTTAAAATGTTAGAGAGACAGAGGAGGGATCGAGGGATAAAGAGAGATTTAAAAACAGAACGTGATGCAGAGACAAAACCCAAGCAAACTCGTAGCATTAGAAAGCATCTCGGTAATTCTTTTATCTTCTTTGTTTCACATTGATGGATGGAAAGCATAGATGGGCACTATAAGAATTATTAATTCTCTTTCACATGGGTACAAGCACACACATGCTCTACACACACCCGACAACATCCACTGCAGTATCTGCACTGGAAGAACTGATGTTTTTGCCGCTTTCCTGTTTTATATTCCTCTCACTTCCTTTTTGCTGTCTCCTCATCATTCTCCATCTTTCACTCTCTTTCTCTCACTCTCTCACACACACTATCAATGTTCTTTGTACATTCCCAGATGAGGTTATCTCAGATCTATTCTCATACACTAGGTTCAGCTTCAAATGCAGCTCAGACAGACGTGTGTGTCTGTGAATTTCTAAAATGAGTGGTGGATGAAAACCTTGTATCTCCATGAAGTCAGTTTTTTAAGAGGTGAGAAGACCAACCTCATTTTCTGACAGATGCTCAGGAGTTCTTGAACTTTTAGTCCAGACTGGGTTCTATCAGCAAGAGTCATTAAAGGGTTTCAGCTAATATGTGTGTAGGTGTGTGTGTGTGTGGTGTGATGTGTGTTTGAGGTAAGGTTCATTCTAATTGCCTTCATCATCCTGAAATGTAGATGATCTGTGATTCCAAAGACATCTACGGAGCACCATGAGGGGGTAACCATGGTAACTGTGCGCATATGTGTGAGTGTGTGCTGGCAATGAATACACGTGCAGGTGTGTGTAAGTGTGTCAGCAAACTACTTGTTTGTCCAAAGGAGAAGTACTTTGAAAATTATATAATCAACTTTCATTATGACCATAAACTTTACAGGCATTAAATATAGTTCATATGAGATTAGCACATACAGCGATGAGTCTATACATATATATAGATGCAACTGCAGATGTAGATACAGGTTTAATCTGGCTTACTTAAGACATGTAGTAGAGTTTTGAGTCCTTATCAAAAAATAAAAAAAGAGTGAAGTTGTGTAAAGTAGTGCCTCAAAGTCAAAAAGAAACATTTTAAAGGTGAGATACCTAAAATTAGATATGAGATACCTAAATAAGTCATATTATACAGAGGTCTGGTGACAGACTTATCCTGCCAAGGCTTAAAATCATATTTTTCATACTTTTCAAGCTTGGCATCAATGTTCAGGAGCTTAACATGGCAGGAGAGAGAGCTGGCACTAAGTAAGGGTTTTAACAAAGCAGATAGGCTCAAAACAGGGCAGAGGAGACGTGGAGTCAGTAGAAAAGACAAAGTAGGAAGCTGCATTTGGCTGGTAATTTGGTTTGCTGGTCTAGTGAACCTGAGACACAGGCAGAGAGGACAATTCGCAAAGTCCAGAAAAGCTCAAAAACAAACAAAATCACAGAGAATTTGACTGCAGCGCCTGTAGATCATGCTTGATTGGTTTTGGCTGTTTGCCATTTACAGCCAAAACAACAGCTGTTCAGCTGAACAATCTGGGAAGTTTGGATGAGCTGGGTATCTATACAGCAGAGGTTCATTGAGCTGATTGGTTGATAAGCTGCAGGTGCTGAGGTCGAACAGTGAGCACTGGGGGCTAATCCCAGCACACACACACACACATACAAATGGGGAAACAGGAGAAATGGGGAAACAGACAGAGTGGGGCCGAACAGGAAACACTAACAAGCAAAAAGAGGGAAACACATGGAAAAGGGAGAGGGGTATACCTGACATAATTAGACATAAAATGATTACAGCATGTATTTTTGTCCTAAATATGGAAAACATGTTAAAAGGCTCATTCATATAAAGCTCAAAGTTTGAGTAAATACTACTTAACCTATATTGGCTTGACAGCTGACTGTTTGCAGTTTATTTATTCACAGAGAAAAAAAAATGTGGATTAGTTCTGTTTATCTGGATATGATATCATACACAGAAAACCCATTTCACAATGGACAAAGTACAAACGTTCATACAAGACTCTCTAAACGACCAAAAAAAGCTTAACAAAAGAAAACTTCATTTGAATCAGGATGCACCACTTAAAAAAACACCCAGGTGAGAAGTACAAACAAAAAGTTTAGCAGTGCCAGTGAGAGAGCTGAAAGCTGACAGTGAGGGCAAATGTCTGAACAGTGAGACAAAGGGAATTTTACACAAAAAGCTTTAACAAATACAAAAATGATTTGTTTGCAAATTATTTTACTGTTAGATGACTTTTTTTCTTCATTGAGTTCTATCCTCTCTCAGGTTATGATTTTTAAATAATGTTTAATAAGTGTTCCTTGATTATTTACACAAATAGCTCCATAGCTCCTGTGATAATGCTAGAACTGACATCATTGGTCATTTGCACAGAGAGTTTGGGAGGTCTGTAGGTGTGACTTTGACACAGAAGACAAGGCTTTGATTCCCACCTCCTATTAACAGCTAACCTTGGTTGCGTTTAACCATGAAGGTAATCCCTGCAGTTTAAGTTGCCTGAATTAACAATATCTTTCTTATAGCAGATCAAAAGTAGGTGGAATACACTAACAACAGATCATCAGATATGGATGAGGGCCTGATGTTTCTGCTGCATAATCCACTTTTGTGCTTTCTAACACATGCACAGGATATGGCTAACCTCACTGTTTGTGATGGTTTAGGTTTGCTTAGTATGCAAGCAACCAATAAACAGTAGGCAGCTCACAATGCAAGATCAGGAAATATAACATTTCAAGACTTAATAAATGACTCATTAACATTCCAGCTTGTGATTATCAGTGTGAGCGGGACTGTGAGCTCAAGTGTCTGTATGTATACAAGCATATGTATGTTTGAGTTCATGTGTGCAGTGCATGCCTTATCCATGTACTGTCAAGCAATGCATTTAATCCCAGTGGAGGCTACAACTTCTTCATAAGAGAGTAATTAATTTAGAGCCTTCGTATTACTGAAATAGAGAGACACTTTGCTCATGCAGCCAGATGAGATGGAAACAAAATGGGAAATGAGGGAAAAATGTTTTTTATATCAGAGAGAATCATTTTAATATTTGCATAGAGCTTGCTCTGCTTAAATAAAACCAGAGAGATCTGTGATTTGGCATGTGTGTCTCTGTGTGTGTGCCATAACATGTGTATCTACTGCAGTCATTGCTTTAAGCTGTAGTCAGAAGAGCTCTTTCACAGAAGGGAAACACTGATTTAGCACCTTTGCCTCTCTACTCTCATGCGCCCTTTATTTCTTTCGATTAATATTTTCTCTCAATATTGCACACTCACACACACACACACACACACACACACACACACACACACACACACACAACACACACATACAGATCACCATGGAGATGGAAAGTGGAGGGAGGGGCTGAATACAGCTTTATGAAAATCCAGACAAAACACTGCTGATGCCCTCCCATCTTCTCCTCTTCATTATCTAATCTCGCCCTCTTTCACTCTGTTTTCTAATATCTTCATTACTCTGCGCAACTTTGAGCTGCCAGGTCGTCATATTCCACATCATCATTAAGTCTCCTTCCGCTCATCCCTCTTGTACCGTGTCTGTCTCTTCATCTCGATTGTTGAGATAAAGATAGACACTGTTCGCCAGTTAATGAAATCCACCCAAGGCCAGCCATGACTCACTCAGTGTTTACCCTGGGTGATGACATAATGTCCTCCGTGCACAAACACACATACGCAGCTAGATTTCTTGGGCTGTAATTAGAGGTGGGTGGTAATGGGATTAAGAAGGGTCACTTTATATACGTTGCTATATTTGGTTAGGGCGTTGCACCAGCACTCGCTCTATCTTCTTTTCCAACATAAAGTGGACATCTTTGCACTTCCAAAGAAAAAGAAGGCAAGAAAATTGCAACAGTTTCCTTTTATCACTTCCACCTGAAGATCTCTAGTTTTCCCTCAGTCATAACACCCTGTACAAACATCTATCTGAAAGGCACAGACAAGTTGCTGTACATTTTTTATGTGCAGCCTGCAAATTAACTGTAATCAAACACATTTCCATCAGGAGCCAACTGTTTTTGCCTTACGATACCTGCTTATGCCAAAATGACAATGATCCACCTCCAACATCTAGTTTTTGATGGGGCCTAAAAACAGAGAACAAAAGGACTGTGCTATTTTTTTGTTTGTTTTTGTTTACAATGCCCTTTTAAATTTCTCTGTGAAACATAAAAACAATGACCATGTTACATCATTTTTCAAACCGTAGTCTGCTTTCACCCCTTGCCTCAGCCAGCGGGGTAGCACCACCTTATCAGCTTAATCAGTCCTTTTCATATCCTGTGCGGGATAGTGCTGCAATTTGTGTTTTGTTTGTGTGCATCTGTGCATGCAGGTTGTGTGTCTGTGTCTCATATCCTGTAGGGAACGCGACGGCTGGATTTATTTACAGTTTGTGCCTACAGAACATGTGTTTGCGCTTCCTTCTAATTTTAATCTTATGAGGTCAAGAAGTGTAGAAGCGGCGTCCAGTGCTCTGTTAGAACTTGGACTTCAGTTAAAATGCTACATCGCTAGAGCTGCAGGATTATTTTAACTAGTTTATTTCAACTATTTTTTCATCTCAGGAAAAAGAAAAGAAAAATCCACTTGCTTACAAATAAACAGTAATAACCCCTTTTCTTTACCACCTGTTGATGGCAGTTAAAGCCATCTAACACCTGAAAGACAAACTTAAAAAGTGACATATATGGCACAGTAACAAAAGAATGTGAGAGCCTGTATGATATGGCAACATCAATACTTTTTTAAATTTCTCTACAGAGCAAATCTGGATGCTCCTCTCCTCTAAAGCTACTTTAGATACAACTGATAAAGTGTTGGCTGTTTTAAAATAATGAATGCATCCTATTCTATTAAAAGATGTTGCTGATTTAGAGCTTGAATGTCCCTTTTATTGTTAGTTATAGTCCATTTCTCAGTATAGGAGGCTGAGTGGTAAACAATCTTAATGCTGTTTGCCTTTTGTTTCCCTGACTATATTTTGTGCTGCAAAGAGATGTTGTGTGCACCATGCTTGGTGTAAATTGTAGCTATAGTGTGAACATTACACAGTTGCTACAGTAACAGCAACTGAATCGAATGTTTTTACACAGTTCAGTTTACTCTTGTCAGTCCCATTTGTAAAATGACAAAATAACGCCCGGGATAAACCAGAGAATAGATTAAGTAATTACTCTACTTGTTGTTAGCGTAACAGTCCAATTAATACAAGTTCATTAAAGAGAACCCCTACAGAGCAAGAAAACATCCAATTTAAGTACTTGCATGGGCAGATCTGTAATGAAGAAACAAGTTCTGGGAGCAAACAAGCAAAGAATCATGATCTAAACAAAGTCTAGTGGATTTGTCCTAGAGGTGAAATGTTCACACTGCTTTTCACTGTGGTCATTTGTCTGGGATGAATGCATGTTAGCATGCACCCTTAGTCACAATCTAAATAAGAACTGGACAAATGAGCAAGAGAGAACACAACAAAACATAATATAACAACAAAATATAGATTTTGTGCCAAACATTACTTCTGCACTTATTTGTCTCTCTTTGCTTTCCTAATTTGTCTTCCTGGTTAATAAATATTTACATACAGTTTATAATCACCTGCTGGTCCCCTAATTATGTAGATGGAAGGAAAAGGGAAAAGAAATTATGTTCTGTGGCTGCTGGGTGTTGAGTAATGGCAAACATTAATTCTGAAGAAGTAAGAGTCATGAGTCATGGGTGGAATCATGGGAACCACAGGGAGGAGAGACAAGACATGGGAGAGGAGCCAGGCATCCATCTTAGTCTTTTTATTGAACTGGCATCCATTGATCTCTGAAGTTAAGTTTAGTCGCAGCATGGCTGTATTACCGGTAGGCTGCTAAGCTGCACGGCTAAGTGAGCTAACCAGCTAATGGTATCTAATGCTAGAGTTAGCAGTGGTTAGTCGTTAATTTAACAACAGGTAAAGCTATCTGTCCATCAGGAAACCCCACAAATAACAGCAAGTTGAGGCAGAGCAACCAGAGGACATTCCAGGAAAATCCAAAATTCAGAAAATAGTTCCCTCCATAAAATATAATTTAATTTGACCTTAATTATGTCAATAAAGTTGTAAAGCCTCATATCGCTATGTCCAAGCTACTGTAGCTGCCATGTGCCGCCAAAGATTTTGTCTTACAGAAGTGGCTGTACCTGGACACAGACAAACACAGAACAAAAACCCTTACAAACACCTGAACACTATGAGTGTCTTCCAAGAGAGACTGTCTGATAATTTTTTAAAATTACTTAATAGGTTCAACAGGATTCAAGGACCCTTTTTAAACATGCACACTCACAAATACACACACATAATGTGAGACAAAGAGAAGTGCTCACTCTACATGTGCCTCTCAGGCCTATATCCACCCCCCATCCAGGTGCAGGAGGACAAACAATGAGCTGACAGGATCTCATTACAAAGAATAGAGCCAGACAGCGAACACCCATTTTCTCTATTTCTGTTTCACCCGCTCTTGAGTATCACTCTCTCAATTTTCTTTACTTTCCTCCTGGTTAAATGTCATCTTCTGCTTTATGTCCTCTTTTACTTGTTTCAGCTGTCAGTGTTTCTCTTCATGCGCACATAAATACACCAGGAACACATAAATACACTAATACACTCAGCCCTCTGAGACATTGTGTAGCTTTAAACACCAAGTCGAAAAAGGCCTGGCCCATTGGATCACATTGATGCACACAGGCCATGAATAAATGATGCAGTGGAGTTTAACTGGAGCTGGAGTGAAGTTGAAAGGGAACACTATAACTCTAAACTATAAATGAACACTATAAATGAAAATAAAAAAGGGAGTGAAAGTGGAGAATTGATTGCAGAGAAAACAAGGTGTGTGTATTCTCTGTCCCAGTATGGCTGACGCTATGATATTGAGTCCTTTCACACTGAGTAGGGTGCCCAAATGTTGGCTGTCCACGCTGTGTGACACAGCAGCTGCACCGCACTACAGCCCTGCCATCCTTATCCATTTTTTCTACTTAAGCCTCAAGGCATCACATGAACTGTAGCCCCAATTACTGTTTACTCCAAGTAGACAGGAAGAAGACATTTGGGGTCATCCCTGAGGTCAAGGGAATGCACCGTGAGGGTTAAAGGTTAAATGAAAAGCAAATTGATATGTAAGCCAAAGGTCTTCCTCGGCAGGGGATTCACAGAGCCAAACTTGGAAGAAAGTTATTTTTTTATGTTGAAAGGTTTTGCTTTTATACAATTATGGATACGACATTAAAAACATCCTCATGTTCTTAAACATACATGTCCGCTGACCAGACAATACTAAAGTGCATTAAGTGGTTGACCAGAAAGTGGTTGTCTACTTATCAGTTTTGCCACACACATCAGTACAGATGGTAATGACAGACCACTTTTCATGTTTTGGCAAGAGATAAAGACAACAGAGCCTGGTGATCTTGGTGATTTCCTGGCTTTTCCTTTTGCTTTGGCATCGCCATAATGAAGCACAGTTCTTCATCATACTCAGATTTTGTATATGGCACCACCTTGAGGTTAGCATATTTGGCTTCATACTTTGGTTTATGACTGGATACCTGCAAAACTGAAATTCCCATGAGTTTCAGCCGTACATATTATTTTGTAAAAGTTAGCATGTTAGCATTCTAACACACTTAACTAAGAAGAACAAAACATGGTAAACATTGTGCCTGTTCACCATCTGTATGTTAGCATTGTCACAGGGTTGCAAGGTCTGTGATAAATCATGTCCAGTCAGACATGTCCAATCAGAATCAACCCAAAAATTAGCAACAAGCAACAACAAAGTGAAGCAGGCGCCTGGTGCTGGGCGACTCACACACATTTAATGTATGAGTGAATGTGAGTGGCATGTCGGTGTGTGTGTGTATGTCCACATCTGAAGTTAGCAGGATTTGGGTATAAAAATTATCCAAATTAAAAATCAGATTTTTATCCACACATGTGTAATCAGAAAAAAAGGGTGGGGGAACAAAAAACTGCAGCAACACTTAATGTTGCCCAGTGCCACAGGAAACCACAGACCTAGCAACCATGCCTTGAGCATGTTAGCATGCTTGTAGTCACGTTTAACTGTAAGCACCACAGCCTCACAGGCACTGGCTGTAGAGCCTTGTTTTAACAGGGATCATTAAAGATTAATGTTATCTTGCATCAGCCATGTTGTACAGCATATGATATTAGCATCTCATCTTATTTAATATCTTGGGTGGCAGTTACATTAAAAAACTAAAAATGTGTACAATTTTTCTTAATGATTCCCAGAAGTTTTGAAAGCGCTGCTTCAGTAGGATGGAAAGAACTGAGGAAAGAATTGACATACATTTCATATATTAACAACATGTAGGTAAGAGTTCGTAATGGGAGTATTCCTTCCACTGAATTGACTCCAGATCCAGCTCTGCTGTTGCTCTCCCATCACTGACAGCAGTCTGCCTAATCTAATAAGTCAGTGAATTCAACCGTTTCATTGGATTATACAGCAGGAAATGATTAACATATTGGGACACAGGGTCAAGTGACACGAGTGTGCAGGAAATATCTCTTTTTCTCCCACTACCGGTGCAAGTATGTGAGTCCGTGTGTGTAATGTACAGCTAGAAAAGCAGTGTGTGAATGAGTCATGAAGGCCTTGGAAGAACAGAAACACCACAGAGTGAACTAAGATCAAATCAGTCTTGAAATGGGCTCTATTTAAACCAAAACCAGATGACAAGGATCAGCTTACAATGATTGAGACATGACTTGCAGCTCTGTCCGTGTGTGTGTGTGTGTGTTTGCCTGTGTCCATAAATGTGTGCATCTCATGATGCTCTGTGCACACAAATATTGCTGATATTGGATAAAAAGTGCAGTATCTGTTTTTCTGTTATTTGACCCCCACAGGAATGAAAGCAAGAAAGGTTATTTTTATTTTTTTTGATTGAAATTTATCTTGAAAACAAACAGTAGACTTAAATCATAACACACTCAACACACATAACACAACAGTTTTCAGAAATATAATTGCATGCACTCATATATGCATGTACATTCCTGCTTTGAGCAGCCTAATGCGGTGAATAAAGCCAAAATATTGGGGAGCGAAATCCCCCCAAGCCTCCAAGTCAGAAATATCTGCGGTGAATACCTTTCCATGAAATGCCTCCGGGAAGTTCAATTCAGACCAATTACGGTTGCTAAGTCAACAATTCAAGGAAAACTCAGGCGGTAGAGAACATCCCCTGAGATGTTATCTGACCTCTCAGTTGAAAGGTCAATGCAGACTGAGGAATGTATCCAGAGAGAGAGAGAGCAGGGAACAGAAGCAACTGTCTGTGTGTGTATGTGTATGTGAGCATGCACAGTCCACTTGTGTTTGCACAGTTTATAGGTGTGCGGATGTACATGTGTGAAACTATATCTCACAGTTACCATTTTGCTAGAATAACAACTCTATTTCTGATCTTCTGGATGCAGGCTTGGGGGACCAGCTGCCTGATATACATCGTAAAACCACTGGGGCCAGGCTAGCACAACACACACCCTGCCAACATAACCACACACACTTTTTTTGCACATAAACCCACACATGTACTGTCAGAGCACACACAAACACACACACACTCACCACCCTATTAAAGTCTAGGCCCCAAAAAGGCACAGCAACACCCATATACATGAGCCTCTGAACAAGTGTATCTGCACACTCTCTTTCAAACCAAAATACACACTTATGTATAAAGGACAAAAAAATCATTAAAATACACTCGCATAGCAATGATGTACTTAAACACACACACAAAGTTCAAACATCAGATAAAGCCTGCCAACTTTAGATGCTATCACCACTGCTGAGTGCTAGATTCCTCACACACTCACTCCTTAGACAAAGGAGCATTATTAAACTACAGCAAAGGCTTGGAACTCAGGATTGCTTATCAAGATCACAGCATAATTTACTGTATTAAGTTAAAATTTTTGGCTCAATTATTCCTGTTGTTGTAAGACCTTGAAAGGGGATCAGGCGCATTGTACTTCTGCTTCAACCCTGAGGTTTCACAAGAAGTAACCTCAAAAGGAAACTGACACGTGCTGAATGATGGTGGAGGTCGGAGCTGTGGTCTTGTGTACAGTTTTTGTTTCTATGGTTAATGTGGTCCAGTTGTGAGAAAAACATGTGTTAAAAACAGGTTTCCCTGAGGTAGGTTAACTATTTCTTACTGAGGTTGAGGGTTAAGGTTAGAATAATTAGGGTGAGGTTGAGATTGGACATGTGGAGAATTCACATAAATCAATTAATGCCCAACTGTCACAGCAGCAACACACAAAAATGTTTGGCTCAACCTGGTGACCAGCATCATATTAAAGTAGGACAGCATATCAGGGTATTAACTCATAGGAAAAACACTTATATTAACAAAACCTTCCATGATTTTACCAAAACTACTAGAGTCTGGAGACTGGGCCAAGAAGAACAAAAGAATGGGGAAAGTCTGAGCCAACCACGCTGTCAGATGCAGAAAGAAAGCCTTGAAAACAAAGCCATTAAAAATGGACTACCAGACCTCAATCCTCAAAGTAAATAAACACAAAATTAAAAAAAAAGGAGACCAACCATATCAGAAGGCTGGGGAAGTACTGATATGACAAAGGCGTTCAGACGGCTGCTTTCTTCAACAAATAACTTTGTTAAGGAACATTTTTCAGATGAATATTCTTTATCAAACTTTGTAGTGACATCAAGTTACCACAAGCATTCTTCTGAATTGTATATGATAAAAAAGGCTTTACATATATGATATTAATATGTCCATAATAATGGGTCACTATCAGCTGATAATATTAGCCGGCTGATTATTGTTTGGAATCTATAACCAATACAGTGCCCTCACAAGTGAGAAAAAAAGGCATGTGTGTATGGGTGTATTGTGTTTTTACTTTGTTTGTGTTAATATATATGTGTGATTATGTGTTTTTATCATTTTAGGTGTGCAGTAATTATCATGTTCAACACATCCATTTTCTGTGAGAGTAGATGTGTGCATGTGTGTTCTCAGGCTCAATGCTGAGTTTGCACATACCTGCCTGCCTCAACACTGCGATTGCTCTGTCTGATTAGAAGGTGGTCAGTTTATTTAAAGATGGGAAGGAAGTGCAATATTCGTCTCACTAAGAGGAAAGAAAAGACAACTCTGTGGTCCCCCAAAAGCTCAATATGAATACTTAACCATAGTTGGATATCAACACTGAGGCAAGTGTGTCTGTGCCTCTTTAGCTACAACCCCGAATCTCATTTATTGTGTTTTGGGAGCTGGAATCTTTCATTATAAATTATGCTATTGTACCACTAGTGTAAGCTATTACAGCTGCCCTGTGGAGTGTTCATGTGCACAAACAAAAGTTGTGTTTATATTGAATTGTACTCAACAAAAGCAAGAGGTCTAACAAATGTGCTGGATTATTTTTCTCCCCAATAAACCCTGACAAAGAAGACTTCGAAACATGGAAAGTACTGAAATGTTGATTAATGTGCACTGGTAAATCATTAACAAAACTAATTAAAAAGACTCCACAGGGCTAATAGAGATAAGAATCTTCACACTGTACCTTATAACCAACTTAATATTTGTACATATGGTCATTTCACAGTGCAGCAACAATATCTGGCAGCATTAAAGGTAGTTCAAGATAATGTGCGATCCACATTAAAAATAATACAGCTGCTGTGGGTAGTGAAAATTTTAAAACCAATACACTGTCATAGGTATGACTAAGTGGGAGCAGTAGGGATTTTAAGAGATGGCAAGTTTGGAAAGTTTGAAAGGATTGAAGAACAGATGGTGAGGATTTGATTAGCCAAAGGTTTTGTTTTTATAGAGAGAGATAGAAGTTGGTTTAAGTGCTGGTCTAACTACTGAGAGGAGAAAGTGAGAAAGTAAAAAAAGGGAAAGTATTTGAGGTAAAGTGGATGGCTTCTGTCTGTTGATAGAAAACAACATTGTTCTTGACCTGACCCATCTACTACCACTTAGAACATACTCACCATGCAAATGGTGTGTGTATGTTGAGTCCATTTGATTGTAACTGTTGTTTGTAACACAGCAAATCAGCTGTGTCTAAGGAAGTGAATTTGCATGTACTGGATGTATGTGTGTGGATGTATGTGTGTGCATGTATGACAGACAAAGTGGGAGTGTTGGGAAATCTGCACGTACTTCTGCTGTCGAATGGTATGATGAAATAAGTGTTCACAAGGAGGGGTTCAGCCTTTGATCGTGTATAAAAGACAGCCAGACGCTGGGAAAGGAGAGAGGATGGACCGAGTGATGGATAACGCAGTAAAGGGATGGAGAGAGGGATAACAAAGAAAGAGAGACAGGGGCCAAAGTAAGCAAGACCACTGGTGGATTCTATGATCTAACCGACAACTATAGTGTGTGTGTGTGTGTGTGTGTGTGTGTGTGTGTGTGTGTGTGTGTGTGTGTGTGTGCCGGTGCTCTCTGTCCCACTCTCTCTCATGTATGCCGAGTACACAGTAGTGAAAAACATGTTTTGGATTTGAGTGTTATGCACACCCTGTTCCACAAACACACACAGACACAGAGAGATAGTCTTGCTCCACAAATAAAATCCCTGCAACGGGTACTCTGCATGGAATGATCTCTCTCAGCTCCAAATCCTGACTCAGTGCAATGTTATGTTCCACAAAAAAAGACAGCTTTTCATATTTGTGCTTAAAAAAATGCTAAAACTAAGCATGTTTCTGGCCTAAGCTTTGCCTTAGAAAGCTGATCATGAAACACTATCAGTGTTTTGTTCTTCCATTCACAAGGAATCAAATGACTATATGTGACATGATGGGTGTTGCTTGAGGTAAATTAACACCTGACTCGACACTCTCTCTCTGATTAGCTGGTTCTTTGTCATCCTCTCTATGATTGTCCGTTTCTTCGGCTTCCCCTCTCTGATCACTGTTGTTTTCAGAAATAACAGGCACCTGTTATTCAGCCCACCAGGAAAAAGCTTTCATAAAGCCGCTGCACACTAGCGAATAGGCACCAAATGACTATTTGACAACAGTTGGCGACCAGCTAGCATAAGAGTAAGATATTTCCCTCTCTTTTCATTTTTGTTTCTGGCAAAAGTTGCCCAGTTCATGAAAGTGTTTTTGGGGAAGAAGGTGTGTTTATTTTGAGAAATTATGGCATATGGCTCCCTCTCATTAATTGGAATTTTCATCTGCCCTGTCCCTGACTAGCTGTTTTTTGAGTTACTTATACGTGTATGTCTTTGTATATACTGGTTACAGTTTATAGATATATGCACAAACTATGAATGTATTTATGGTATTTATTTATTTAGATATATTTAGATATACATATAAAGTATGTACATTGTGCATATACAGCAAATTATGTCCTTCCCTATTTTCTGTGAAAATACAGTGATTCACTGTTAAGATACAGTTGTTGCCTGAGGTTTGAGTTGGAAAAACCTGGGTCCATTCCTAGTGTCCTGCTAAGAACTATTACTATGTGGAGCTGTTATTTGAAACAGCTTCATCTTGAAATCGGTGTTGATATTCAGTTATCTGCCAGGTTCTGACTTGAAATAATAATTACTTGAAATAATAATTGGCTGTTGAGAACTCATCTAGGAAATTAAGGATGTTGTACTATACATCAGGCTTTATATGGTTTATTTCAAATCAGCAGTGGTGGATGTTCCATATAGTACAAATAAAAGTTACCTTCTCTTTCAAATCTTCCTTTAGCAGATCCAGATGGAATTTATATGGTTCACACAACTCTGGTCCATATGCAGCAGATGGAGTGTGGTCGTCAGAGGAACGGTAGCATCCCTTTTCACATAAAGCACATTTTGTTAATATCCTCCTAAGGGGCATTTCTACCATAGTATAGCAGCTAACAGGGCTATTTTCAATAAAAATACTTGTGCGTTTCAAGGGACTGTGACCTTTTTCTGGGGGACAGTAAGTAGTATAACATTGTTCAATTACAACATGTCTGATGCCGCTTAACTCAATTAGGTCTCTCACATACCAGAAAGCCCCTTGACATTCTCCCATCTTTCTCAATTATGCTCTCACATCTCAGTGCTTTCTTTCATCCTCACACTCATGCTATCTTGTTCTTGCTAAATCCCCTATCTGCGTCACGGTCTTCTCTCACGCTCAGTCTCTCAATTGAGTTCAGTGGGTGCTTTGTTGGCCCGACGAGAACTGAATAAACTACTGTCAAAGAAGAAGATGACAAAATCAACTGCAGCAATAGGATGATCACAAATGAACCATTATTCTTCACTCAGCACTGTTCTGCACTGAGAACAGAATTGAGAAATTTTACAATTATCTAGCTTTCCTAAGAAGGTCATGCTCCTTTTCCTGCCTGTCTTGGTTTAATAATCACACCACAGATCATAGGTTTTTGATCAAAATGGCAACAGAAGCTAAGGGGAGTGCTTTTAGTTCATTATGTAAGATTTTTATTGCATCAACCCTCAATTTTGGTAATATTCATGGCTGGCCTTTTTTCAGAAACAGTAATTCAATGTATTGATATTCCATTATTGCCTCTCTGTTGGAGTTTTTATTGTTGCTGAATTCTTTTTCTTCTGCAGGATTGTAATTGACTGTTTGTTATAACCCCTCCTCCAGTGATTGTTCAATCATTGCTAAGCAACTAGTAATTATAATTAGGCTTAACAAGCCTGTTAAGCTTTGGATTTCTCCACGTTATAGCAGCATCTAATGTAGCATAATATGAGTAATGCTCTGTTTGCAGGTTCAGGGGTTGGGCTGTTGGTGATGGTTTCTTTTTTATTTTTAGTCAAGCATAAATCTAAGCCAAGATTTGCTCCAAAATTGTCAATTAATTTTAAAGTAACCAGTTTCTTCTGGACCAAAAAGTAGTGAACCAATACAAATAGGAAACTGCTCCTTTTGTGTTCACATTGTCAGTTCATTTGAAACAAGACTCCGTTCTGTTCCTGGTCCACTCCAGCTCCGATGGGGCCTCAGTCCTTTTCCTTTCACAGTGGACAATGGTTCCTCAGGAGCTTAGTTAAAAGGACTTTGTCTTATGTTAGAGGATTATCTGCTTTTTGTCATATTATCACATATATATATATATATATATATATATATATATATATATATAAAAAAAAATACTTCTGATGTAGGGGTTTTTGAGTTACCTCTATGCAGCACTGTAGTACAGTCTGACTGAAGCCACTTGCTTTCATCTCAACTAAAAATTGCAGGCAAGACATTTCAATGCAGTTTAGACAGTTTGGTGTGTGTATAAGAAACCTTAGAGGTATGTATTAGAAAGGTCAGCAGGAAACAGCATCTGTAACCAACTGTTGAAACCAATGCTTAATTAGCTTGCTGTAGACAGCTAAAGCTGGTACAATCTGCCATATACTCTTGTCATATCAGCCAACAAAACAAGAAGCCATGGACCCACTGTTTTAAAAATTGTTTTAGAACAACATTACTGACAGTGAAGGACAAGATACAATGTTGAATTGTTAAGATATGTGTGTATTTGCATGTGAGCATGTGTGTCACCTTTAATCAGTGGTTCCAGTCCCGTTCCCACGTCTGTAGTTTTCCAGAACTGTGGGGGAAAAAAAGCAAAGTGAGGAAGAGCTCATCAGAAGACTGACCTGTGAATATGCAAGCGTGTGATTGTCTTAGACTGTTAAAACAACCTTCTTGGTGTTTATTATTGAGCACAAAGAAGGAGAGGCTGCTTGTGACCTTGAGTTCACAGAGAGACACACACTCCTACGAAGGTTTATTGTTGAACGCAGGCAGATTGGCAGCTTAACAATAGAGGGGGCAGAGAGCGGCTCTCCAATCAATGTGTAACTTCCACCTTTTCCACTGTCAGCAGAGCTATGACATTTTTGTACATTAGCATGCTGGTGGTTGTGTGTCAACAAACACACACCCAGGCCAAAAGAGGACTTGTTGGTTATCATTTAGACTCCTTGTGTTGAATCTTTCCTTTCAGAGAACAATGATCCAGCCTTTGTTTAATAGAAATAACTTGCTGCAGCCACCCATCCCTCTGTCTCTATCTCAGTTGTCAGGTTTATGTTCTCTGGCATAGACATGAAGAAATGACTTATAGGGAGAAGTGTGAAGAGGGCCAGCAAAGGATATTGTATGCATTGATTTTCAATATTGATTAATAATAAATTGAAATAACACTTCCAAGAGACAAAGTACTCAACAAATACAAAACACATGAAGTAGCTATCAGTTCAGGAAGGCAAAGGCATTTCAATCAGTGACCCAAGCCAGAGCTGAAATACACAGTAGATGGATCAAAGTAACTCGTGGAAAAAAAATTCCTAAAACATTCATTACAGAAAACTGAGACTATCAGGCAAGAGACGAAGGAAGCACACAGACAAAGTCAGCAAGGGAGGCAGAGATTATTGGACACCGGTGTAACACATCAGGGCAAGGCACACAATCACAGAGGTGGCAAACAAAAAAAAGGGCAGGAAGTGGTGATTTTAAACAAGTTCAGTGTAGGTGACTAAAATCAAATCAAACAGGAAATATTACTTCAAACTAAAAACTAAGAAAACATAACCTCTATCCAGAAATTGGGGTGTAACATAAACAACACTCTGCTTCAATCCTGTTACTTGGTACTGGAAATATAAACCGAGAAAGAATCTCATAATGCTTAAAGAAAATCCTCATCATTAATTTTATATCAATAAACACATTCCAGGGCACTATCCACCTTGTAAGCAAAATAAACAAAATTGATCCCTCATTAACCTACCTACCATATCTTCTCATCCCTCCTAAAAGAGACCTTGGTTCTAACTCAGACGCCATCCTATCCAGACACAGTCTGATGGTGTTTCCCTGTTAAGTGGCTCAGATTTTCTGGCCTGTGTGGCTCTTAATTAGTGGCACAGGAAACTCAAAGAAGAGTTGAATGCATTGTAAATCAGCCCACATGATACTATTCAGCCGATAAAATCTGTGCTTCCAAGAAGCACTGGAAGCGACATGAGCACATAAAGACAGATGAGACAAGAGATAGCAGGACATAAGTGAGTCAAAGAGACGTGATTTCACATGGCATGCTGTAAAAGACAAAGAAAAGTGAAAACAGAGCTTTTAATGGAGAGTGACAGGCTCTTAGAAGCTCATTCATGCCAAGCCAAAGCCCACCACTACCTGACTAATAAAAACAAAGCATCTTTGCAAACATGAGAACGAAGGGCACATTTATATTTGAGAAGCTTCTCTAATTGAACTCTTTGAATTTCAATGTTTTTCTCTGAATCCTGCCCCTGGTTTCATGTTGGATGTAGAATATGCTTCAGCTGGTCGGGGGGGGGGTTTGTACTGGTTTGTGAACTGAAAAAGCACAAACACGCAAACACAAAGAAAGTCCGGGCATGGGCCAGTTCCCTTTTAAGTGCAGATTTATGTGGCTGTATTTTGGTCAGATCCCTCAGTCCTGTCGCTACCACGGCAACAGGCTTTGGAAACAATGGTTCAGAGAGGCACTAAGGATGATCCAGCCTATCACACAGACTACTGTCAAGACTCCAATACACACACACACACTTAAAGAAATAATGCCCACTCATCATTGCATCATATTTGCATATGAAAAATAAAAATATATGACTTTTCATATACCACAGACAGGATATGTGCAAAACCTGCAGGTAACTGTAATACAGATGAGTGTGGTAAGGTGAAACTGACTGCAACCATTGTCAATAATTAGGGAAAGACAGCAATTACAGGATCAAACAGCCAAAACTGATCAATAAAGGAAGAATATCTCCTTTCTATCCTATTAATTAAACACTTTGAATATCTAAAAGTGCAGAGGTAGAGGAAATAAGAGCAGTCGTGCTTTGGTGTAGTGCCATGAATTTTACTTTTTATTTAATGCAGTATACAGCTCCTTGTTGGAGCAACCAAACACCAACTCTTATTGGTAACTTGTCTTGTGTAATTGTTCTAGAAAAGGTTTATTCCAAAGACTTTCTCACACACTGTATGTTTGTAGTCAAGTGTCAAAGCTGTCACTCTAGTGGCTGTAATAATAAATGACTCCTGTCTGTTGCCAGTAAAAGTCTGCTGAGGGAAAGCTCAGGGTAGATGGGTCCAACATATGTCAGTCTGTGTGACTGCTGCTCACTTTGTGTTGTGCTTCTTTTAACCATGTCCACAATCATTTTCTAACAATAACAAAGTTGTTTCTGTCTCTAAAACTAAGCAAACCAGAACCAGATGAATGATCAGATGAAAAAATGGTTTGAATTTTGCAACAGCGATTTGTAAAGGCTTTTGAAGATTTTGACAAATGATGCCTTCCTGACAGTTGAAGTGGTATATAAATGTAGTGTTGTACTGGAGGGCAATTATGAATTATGTATTGTGTGTATTGTAGTAACACTCTTCAGCCTCTTTTTGCATCTTGAAATCACTCATTTGGTTCATTGTGTTCCTTTCTGCTCTCTTTCTATTCTTTCTGTTATCATTATCTTACGGGTACACACTGTACCACAAGCCTCAAGTTTCCCATTGCAGATATGAAGCCTTAGACGAAGTTCAGCCATGGCTCACAGGATAGCTTCACGACTTAAACATTATAACTGATGCAGGCAAATGTTTATACTTAGGTATTACGTGTCATGTTTGTTTTTAACTTCACACCGTGACAGGTGCATCCCAGATGTGAAGATCTGTAATGTTACTAGAAGGTTTTTTGGGGGGGGGGGGCGGACATGAAAGACAGGGAGAGCATTAGGAAGCACAATGAGGGAAGAGTATGAGGGATTCAGCAAGATAACGTCAGAAAGAGGGAAGGGATTGTGAGCATTATGCATGGTGATGAGAGCAAGTACTGAAACAGAAAGAAGACGAAGGAAAGAGGTGAGCTCAGGGGCATGTTGGGTAATATTGATAGTCCAGTGCTTTGATTTGACTATATCCTCCTGACTACCAGTAGTTCAAATTTGTCCTCTATGGAGGACATTTGTAAACCTGAATATCTCCCACCCACTTTATACTACTGAATTAACTCCTTTTGCTATCTACAGAGGACATTTAGGGCTTTTCAATGATACCACATGTGAAGGGGTGGGGCTTTGATACCTTACAAAGAAAATTGTGATTGGACAATATTTTTTTTTCCTGGTAGTCAGGAGGATATGACCACTATATGACCTAAGGAGGATAAATTTGCATTGAGACATCACTATAATGAATCATAGTACATTTATTTTTACTGCTCTTCTTTGAAGTAATGACTCATTGGTGTTTCTTATATTTGTTGGCGTGCTTCACATGGTGATCCTTTCCCACTTAGTAGAAATTGTGGCACCACCTGCTGTACAGAAACAAGACTGCATGTCCACCATTCATTATGGAAGTCACCGTTTAAACTAGCTACTCTGCTGGGATTAAGTGAAATTCACAGACGATGACAGGCATTTGGTTCATGGATGCAGGTGTGTCTCTAGTACATGTGGTTCTGGTTTTGAACTCACATACACATGTGCACACTAACACACATACACACACACACGAACAGAAATGTCAGTGATGATTATAGCATCAGGATGAAAACAGCTTGTTCTGCTTTACCATGATGTCACTTACATCAGTCCCCTCTTCCCACTCTTTTAGGGTCAATAAAATATACACACACACACACACACACACACACACATTCCCTCTCTAGGAGTCACTGTCAGGTTTATCCGCTCCCTACAGTGGCCCCACCTATCCCACTACCCCCTGGGGCAGTAACCTGTGATCCAGTAGACGTGTACTCTGGGTAACGCTGTTTTCATAACCACTCCCAGTCCTTGGTCCACAAACACACAGAACCACAGAACATATGTGCCGCATTATACACTCATTCGCCCACTCGTGCACGCATACACAAACACACCAAAGTGTACCTCAAAACCAAAACTTAAAATGACTATTTAGCAAAGTAAGTGCTTACTGATACACTACTAGTGTATTGTTCTTACAATTGTAGCAGTGCAGGTTCACTCAGACACAAAAAACGCTTCATACTCATGCATACCAAAAATAATTCTAGGCAGTCTAGCCAGTTTAAGTAGACAAATATTTTCAAATACCATGCATACCGTGCATATACCGTGGTTTCCTGTGTATGAAGTATCATCAGTTATTTAATACATTTTGGGAGTATTTATTCATGACCACTCATAGTGTTAGTCAGTTCAACAACAGAGCAAGCTGAGGATGCAGATTACTTCAAGTGTATGACTACACAGTGTTAGTCACAGTTGTTTCACTTCCAGGAGAGATAGAACCTCTGCACCAGCAGTGTGCCCATTTTCTCATGGTTTTCTATTTAGAGACGAGACAAAACAGGAGTGAGCCGTTTCACAAACAGCCTGCAGATAACGGGGGCTTCATTGAAAAACACAACACACTGGCAAAGTGTTTCTCTCAGGGTGTCCTTGAGATTGTCTGCAGGCGCCATGAACAGTCACTGTTTATGGTGGAATCCACACCCACATATTCACAAGCTGGAATTGAGGCTATTTTAAGGACAGAGAATTCATTTTATTTTTGGATCTAACAAATATCAAATACATCTTAAGCTTTCTTTGCATCAGTGCCAGAGGGAATGAGCCAATCCCTACTAACAGCTGCCCATACAGTGTCAGAATTAACTATTTCTCTGTGTTTATTGCTTTAGTATTTCTGTAAACATGAATACAAACACACATCTCCACATACACTCATTGTTGTGAAGACCAACCCCGAATCCTTTAAGTCACCAGACAATCTCTGAGACGCCTTGACAAATCTACAACTATCCGAGCACCACTGCAAACGTACACACAAAAGAACTGTTTATTTCTTCTTATGTAATGCTTCCTGTGGTCAGCAGTCTACTGGGTCCAGCTATGTCCTGGAAATCGATAAGAGTGGGAGGAGAGCAGATGGACACCTGTTTATTAGTATGATAGCATCACCACAGCATTCCTCAACCACTCCCAAAATGTTCCTTACTCAGTAGATCAGCAGGAGTAATAAGACAACACAGAGAAATGCCACATTAAATTTGCTGACTGTTAGCATATCAGCATAAGCCATCTTTCTGTGAAACTCATTGCTTTCATAATAATGGCATAATGGTCAGCATAATGGTCTTTCTTTTCATCCCAGCCCATATTTTCAACTATCTCGTGGCTCCCATGTGCCATCTGATTTTTGTAACAAGACAGCAAGCATTTTAAGGGAAAAATAGTTTTAAAGTAAGACAATAAATGAAAACGCTTATTTATAGTTTTTGTATCTGTGTATAGTCCTTCTGCACCTCCTTGTTGTTGTTTTCTTGTGTCTATTTGTGGCTGTTTTGAGCATATTTGTGGTTGTTTAATTACCATGAAAACAAGAAAGACAACTTTTTTATTAACCATCGGGCAAAGTAAAAGTCATAACGGAATGTATTCAAGCTCATCCTGGCTAAAATGTGAAAATTAACCTTTGTTCTCATGTTTGCTCAAAAGATTTAGTAATTCTGAGTTGAAGTCCATGGTTGGATGTACAAAATTATTACAAAGGCCCAAGTAACTGTGGAATTCTCAGGAAACTAAAATTGACAAATGACTTTCTGGTAAGAAAGTATGGGACATAAAAAAGGAAATAAAGTCCTGCAACACTGATTGAATAAAGACCATTACAAAGAGTAATGTTTTTATTCCTCAGATAGGAGAAGCTATCCTCATCTGGTTTGAATAATGACGCACCCTTCTTTATGGTTGTCTCCCCACCTCCTGCTAGAGTCAACCTCCAGATGTTGGACACAACCTTTCAACATTCCAACTACTGGTCTACTAACTGCCCTTACAAATATACACACATACACTGTCGGTCGCACACACACACAAGGAAGTTCAAAGCTGTGCCAGAGGGGAGCAGGTGGCCAGTAACAACACGCTGTCCATCAGCCCGAAAGTTCAAACTCCACTCATCCAGAGAAACTGGCCAAGAAAACAGAAGCTCCATGACCTTTTTGTATTGGTGTACTGTACCTGTGCACATCTTTTGTTGTGTGTCAATTTATTTGTTACTTATGACCATTCAGAAGGCTTTCTTTTTTCTTTTGTATTGTTTATACTGTTTATATGTTGGTCAGAAGTTTAAACCTTATAGTTATTTATTTATATTCAATTAAGCCGTTCTTGTCTGTTTTTAATGAGTTTAAGTCATACCATTTTCCATAATTGTCACTCCTGTAGCACCCTCAAACCTGGCATCAATCATGTGAAGAGGAGAATTTCACATGTGGACAATGAATTAATAATCATTTATGTCGTTCCACTGAAGATGAGCAACACAAAGAAGCAATCGTTTGGTCTGAACAAACTCAAAATTGCAAAAACAAAAAAGAAACCCATTAATTCTTCTAGGAAGTTTATCTTTTTCAAAGACAAGACAAGAAGGTGTAGCCAGCAGCATCAGGGTACAGAGGGTTTTCAGCTAAAATAGAAAGTACATGCTGTGAGCACCGTTCTCAAATGATCACATCTGTTAGCATAACTATGTCTAAAGACAGAACTCTCCCCTGCCCCTCTGGTCTTTATCACACAAAGGTACACATACAAAGACTCACACAGAGACAGACATGCACAACGTCCACGCTTTTCCCAGCCTTTTCCCATTTTGACACAGAATAGACCTCAGCCAGCTGTACTTTCAAGCTTATTATGTAGCCCCAAAATAAAAAGTAGAGAGAATGTCTCTAGAGTTTCCCTTAGTTGCAACCCACATCACTTTATGGCTTCAGTTTGATTGTCTTAACATTTTAGTCATCTTTTAAAAATTATTTTGTTGTTTGTGGACTTTATACCTGTAATGTGTAAGAATTCTATACATTCTATATATATATATATATATATATATATATATATATATATATATATATATCAATGAATACTCTATGAGAAAAATGCTGTATTATATTTAAAATGGCTTTGCAAAACATTATGAAACAGTAGTGCTGTGATTCTTTTGACCTTGTGGCGGCAAAATCTGATTGCTTAATAATTTTATCGGTTTTATCAGTGTTCAGAGCCAAATGCTGCTTTTGTGAGGTCACAGAAACATTTGACCACCAAAATCTAATCAGTTCAATTTGAGTTTGAAGCTTAACAATTTTATCAATAAATGAAGAAATTTCTTGCTGGTGCTCCTTGGCACTGGGAGAATAGGACAGACAGACAGGCTACCTTGGAAACACTACGCTTACAGTCACTTGTGTGGAGACAATAAAAAACTTCGGAACTGAAACCTGAAAGTCTGATAGGTTTAATGTTATCTTGATTTAATGTGGTAACATGCTAACATTGGCTAAAAATCACTCAAACACAGAGTAAAGCTGAGACTATAGGAACGCTTTTAGTTTTGCAGGTATTAAATAATATTCACTGCATATCAATCAGTCAATGGGGACACAAAGGTCTGCACCAAGTTACATGAATATTCATCAAATAGCAAGGAAGACATTTCCCAATCAAACCTTAAATTTCATAGTGGCACAACAAGCAAAAAGTCAGAGAATCACAAATTCAATAGGGTTCATCTTCTGGGTTGCAGGAGATTCTAGAGAAAATTTTTGCTGGCAATCCTCAAGGAAGAAGAAAAGTATCACCTTCTCTTGAGCCTTGCCAATGACACACAGCCAAATAAAAAGATAGTATGTGAACCAGGGGAGACATGGACATGTCTATACATTACAATACATCAGATGGTTGCTGGATTTGTTTTCAATATTCATCCTGAGTACCCCAACTATGCTCAAAGAGCAACACCACACATACAGAAACCTTCCCTTACTGCTGCTGGTCTCTCTCAGCGGGACTGAGCACATGAAAGGAGTACGAAGCACCAACTTCTCTCCTCCATCAGTCCTCCAAATCCTGTCAGAGGCTGAGATGAAATGCTCTGTCTCCCCCCCTTTTTTTAACTTCAAAAATCTGGATTCAATAACTCCACTGATCTTCAAAAACACTCAGAGTACCCCTTACACACACGTACACTCACACATGTAGGCTACAGATTTAAATAACCACAAGGCTGCCTGAAAACACAATAAGATTCCAGACAGACCTGTTAGGTTGCACACAAAAATATGCACACACACACTAAGAAAAAAAAAGAAAATCTTAACGCATATGTTGTATTTGAAGTGTACAAATTCAATGATAAGACACTGGACTCATTAGATGCAGTTCTGATGATAATGAATATTTTTGAATAAATATCTCAAATATTTTTCTCCCTTTTCTGTCTTTTATATTCATTTTACTTGGCTGCCTATTGACTTTAATGATTGTTAGATTGATAATGACAAGCGGTGATGATATTTGTTTTTCCTGTCCCTTTCCAACAGGTAGAAATGGTAGTATGCCTCATATAACTGTTCTCAAGGATTTATGCCTGTGCTTCAACAATCGTGGTAGTTATATAACGGTATGTGAGCTGGTTATGTTTTGTGTCATACCATCTCCAAATATTGCTAGAGAACATCAAAATATTAAATGGCATTAAATTATTGCATTTATATCAAGTCTCCCTAGTCTTCTGCTTACTAGAAAGCACTGGGGTGTATTAACTTCACAGCAATCAACAAATAAAGTGCCAGTAATAATGCAGTTATGTGGGGCACTGATAGAAAACAGTTAGAAGAACCCGACAGCAGCTCTGGATTTCCTCTTAACTCTTTTACACACGTCCCATACTGTTTCAATAAAAGCAGACAGTTCACTCTGAAGCTTTGATCTGTTCTCTCTCTCTCTCATGCTGCTTCTCTCAAGATTCTAGGTCCCAAGTAGCATAATTGCCCTCCTCTTACTTCTTGGCACCACCCCAGTGGTATGCTATAAAGCACGTGTGTGTATGAAAGCAGTGTTTTCCCTGACTTATGAGAGAAGCCCCCTCTCTCCTGGAACTCTATCAAATCTCCAATCATTCCAGAACAGTTCATGTCCTCCGAAACATTGGGCAGGAGTTCAGCAGTTTCACCATCTAGATAAACAGATTTTACACTGTGGAATGGTCCATAAAACCTCTGTCAATCCCCTCAACAATCCTCACTTAGATCCCCAAACTGAGCTCAGGCGATCCCAATAAAACACTCTTAGAGAACAGAAGCACTGGAAGTTTCTCTGTAACGGCCATGGAAAGGTGTTGATGAGTATGAACTGCAAGATGATTCCATGTGCCTTGTTGACTGAGGGTGTGTGGTAAAATTATGTGTGTAACCACAAGGGTTCTCTGGATGTGGAGTTTCCTTCAGTACTTTGTTTTTGTAATATGAATGATCATTTGTAAGAGATGAAGCTTTAGTCCTGTGTCACAGTGAATAATGCTTGGCACATCTTATTGCATACCTCATCATCACTAAACACCACAGATAGCGTGATCTCCAGCTGCTTGCTAAATAATTGAAACATTTCTAATCTCCTGCTGAGTGTACATCGTATACAGTTTGCATGCATTTACCTTTTGCAGTTCAACTCTCCAGTCCATGTAAATCAAAGCATGTAGCCCCAAATCTCCACTCATCAAACTGGTCTATCAGTGCCACCTATCGATCCTTTATCAATGCATGTTGTAATGACACATATATTTCATTAGTGTCTTCCAGCACTTCCGGCCAAAGAATCTATCTGCATTGTCTGCTGCTTTACTGTGATTTTGGTGTAATGTCTGCATACTCCCTACACTGAAAAATGCCACAGTGAGGTGAACTGATTACTGGTAATGCACATAGTAATATTCACCCATACAAATCACATTTTTCTGATGGTTTTGTTTTGTGATATTATGTGAAATTCATACTTTGGTCCCAACAAATCTTGATGCTCTGGGTTGAATAACATTTAACAGACATCAGAATCAAAAAGATTGCACTAATGTCTTGTTGAGAGCATTGATTGTGCTCTTTAACATAAAACAGAACAAAATTTGGTGTTAAGCAAGCTTCTCTTTCTTTTATCTCAATTTTTTCTTATATTGTTTGCAGTTTTGTTTCATCAAGAGTTGTGACATCTGGAAATCCTTTCAGCATATACATATACGCATATCAGGAACATACAGCATACAAAGACTGAGTGATTCACCCATGGCCTATTTGAATGCAATACAACGTACCTGTGGTCTAGTCTTAGAAATAAAGCATCTTTTCTTGCAAGAAAAATTAGTAACAGACATAAAACTCAGGGGAAGTAAATGTGAACCTAGATGTCTCTCAAGGAGAGGCACCCAAGATATAATGAAATTAAACATTCTCTAACATCATAAAAGCCAACACTGCAACAACTGAAACCTTAAAAGTAACACCCCTCCTCATACTCTGTTTAAAGTTCTGAGAAAAATCTTGCTCGTGACACTGACATCCGGCTATTTTGCAGCGCCAGATCCCTGCACCCTTCTGATCCTAAATCATCAGCATGTGAAGCCAATGCTATTGGTGATGTCGCCATTAAAGAGAAACAATTTCTCAAAATGGAACTCAGAGGTTATCCGGTTTCCTGTCTTAAAGGTAGAGAATTGACAAGATGTCAGTGGGTCATAATTAGTGCTGGCGATTTCAGGAGGCCAGAGCAGCTTTAATAACTGGAGAAAGCGAAGGAGTGCACACAAATATGGCTTAAGACTGTTGTCTTTTGTTAGGATGAGATGGAAGAATATTTCAGCATAGAAAATTCATACTATAGCTTACAACCGCACTACAGAAGCGGTTTTCGATTTAGATACTTAGATATTTAGATTCCGAAACTTCTGCATCTAACAGATGAGGTTTTATAATCCAAGAGAATGATAAAATCTGGTCAGTGCTGCAGGCTGAAGAAGTACCCGGATTTATATACTTTATGATGGCAAGTACAGACTTCAGGTGGTCTTGCATACCCCAATATCTGCCCCATAACGTCAGTCAGTTTCTACTATACTGCTGCCTTAGAGCATCCATTTCATCTAAGCAAAATAAACATAATAAACAAATACTTTTATGGATGAACTCTTAGGTCGATAATGTAATGGTTAGTTCCATATGTGAACATTTAGATGGCAAGGAGAAAAGGCCAGAGATGGAACCCACGTTTTAATACCAGACACTCCATAATTATGAAATATACCACAATATGAACAATAAAGGAATGATGAGAAACAAAACTTATACAGAACTAAGACAATACAACATTTGGCAGATTACTTTGTGTCGACAGAAGTGTAAAAAAACAAAAAACAAAAACAACTTAGGTGGAGTGGCTGCAACTGTACGAGAGACAATTTGAAAGCTGAATGGAAAACCAATGGAAAGAATACAATCAGACTACATACATGCATTTCAGCAATCTGATGGTGAGCTGACTATCAATGTATGGCATGTCATAAATGTCAAACACTTTTCTTACATAGTGTAAGTGACCAGTGCTCTTGCTGGAGAACTATATTTCTTCCTCATATTAATTACACAGAGTTTTTCAACAACAGGATAGGTTTCTGACCAATGTTTGAAATGGGAAAAGTATTGCAATGACAACAGTGCAGAAGGTGGAAAGATCGCATAACTCAATAGTAGTGTACCTTTGTAGACTGAAACAAGTCTAAATGTGTCATTTCCACAGCTGAACAGCAGGTTAATTCTAACTGTAACACATGATCTCCTGAAGAGAATGACTTCTCTATCAGCCCAAAAAGAGAAAAAGAAACCTCAGACCCAAGCACTTCAAATATTTTGCAAAAACACTGAAAACACTCTACAATTTTTAATTTATTGTAGAGGTAGGAAAAATGACCACCTGCATGTTAATGCAGATTTAACAGCAACCACATTTATGCAGTGCATGTAAACACATTCTGATCTCACATAAATACCCGATGTCTCCCAGTAACAGTTTTATCTGTTAATGTAAACATAGAAAACAGCAACCATTCATCAGAATTTTGTTAAAATCCATGTGACCCACAACCCATCTTTGACTGCAAACTCTGCACATAACCCCTAAAATCCCATTAAAATTAAAATGCAAACTGAATCACCACTTCAAAATGACTTAGGCACATTACCCTAGCCCACCCCGTAATATAGCTCACTGGGAACATTATCTATTCTGTTCATGGACACCAATGTCTACCACCTAAAGACAACTTGGATTACCCACAGCAATTTCAATTAATTTATATTTGGCTATGCCTTTTGAAGGCCAAAAATTGGTCTTTTGTTTCCATTCATTAAATGCCAAACATCTTTTTGAATAAAGCTAAATTTTTGAAATCAAGCTTCAAAATAAAATAGTTTCAGACTACATTAGTAAAAAGGTTTTCACGTGTTCTTCAAAAACCATTTTCAATATTGTCAGCTCATAAAGGCCTCAGAGTGAAAGGAAAACATTTTATAGCGCAGGAGGAGAAAATAGCCCTCACCTGTAACCACCCCCTGCTGTCCAGGCCTGCTCAGATTCAGAATGGCCAAGACAGCAGAGCTCAGTGCTACAACAACAGGCCTAGGATCTTACTGATAATCTCTGTTTGATGCAATAGAAACCTTGCAAGATCGCTGAAATGCAGAGTGGATAAAATGTTGCTTTTAACATTACTTCATAGCTGCAAAGGCATGTGTATACTAATCAAATGTCAATTAAAAGTGTGCACGTGACTTATTATGCTTCTTAAAAAGTCAAAGGCATTATTCTGGTCAATTATGTTCAACATTTTTAGTTTCTCTTAGCTGGGTACCAAGTACGCATGGAGCGATAAGAATGATTGAAAAACAAGGAATACACACAGAAGAAAAGCACATCCATACCCAACCAGAAATAATGTAATGAATAGCTGGATTATTGATAAATTTTGAATTATCAGTGCCTATTGCAAAGAAGCAGAAGGGTGGATAACTTCACTGATTGGAGAGACGCCAGCCAGCCTTGAACCCAAGGTACAGAAGTCAAAGACGCTGACTCCAGTCCAGGAGTCAGGTTTTCAGTTGACCAGTGGTGGTGAAACCTGTTGAGATGTGGATGAAGGCCAGTAGCTTTGGCAAGGCTTCAAAGCACATTGAGCATAGGGAGTGTCAGGTCACCAGTGTTGTTCCTGACATATTTAGGAATTCATGGTCTTTGTGGCAACTACTTGTTCATCATTCAGTGCTTTCTAAACACAGTGACCTGAAAGAGAAAAGAGAACAAGATGTTGGACTCCATCACATTTTTGCAATCACTTTATTCTGACTCATTTTGCTCACTTGCTGAGTTAGCCTAGCCTATTTCTGTCATTAAAAAAGGTCTTTTACAATCATACAAACATCTTCAACCAACTAGTTCTATAAAATAAGCCCCACGTTTGAGTAGCCCACCTCTGTTTAGAGCAAGCAAAAAAGAAAATCATGAGCAAGGCCACCCCAGATCGTCCCATGCTGCATTAAACTTACTGTCAGATGTTTGTGCATTGTCACGGCAGCTTAGGGACAACATCAATTTTATGGTGTATTTTATGTATGCGGTACAAAGAGAGTGAATTTCAAAGTTTCACCCAATGGCTTCATATAGCAATACAACCACTACTTAACATAAACTACCGTTATTTAACTGTTTTACAGGTATTCCAGTCCAGCCACTACCATGGATTTTTTCTGACCACTGTTAAGCAAAAAGACACTTACCAGAAAAGACTCTCCATTTTCATGCTCTCTTCTCAATTTCTTTTCCCAGATCAACATCTGGCAAAGTTTGAGGTCATCTCTGTACATCCATTGTCATCCAAAAGGACAAGAAACCATCTGAGATGTCTATCAGCTAAATGTACCATCAGGTAAGAATGGAAACAGTAAAATGTTAAAACATGAATAAATAAAGTGAGTGCAAAAAAGGATGTTTTTGACTTTCAGAAACTATACATTTCATGTCATATAGGACCATTGTCACTACGTAAAAAAATCTACAGTTCCTCACAGCACAGAGTGACATTAGCAGGAAGAAAATTAAAACAAATATTCTGACAAAATGAACGCTATCCTAATTTATAACAGGCACAAGCAAGGGAACAAGCAAGTAAAAATGCAATATAACTATATACACTCTAAAATCCTGCTGGAAGTTATTCTAAAATGTCATTAAAATAAGTTAAATTGCCAACAGCACAATAAAGTACATGGATAAAGAACACAGAGATCAGTATCAGTCATTCCTCCTGTCCTCTGCTGCAGGCACAAAGAGGAGGGAGGGGCAGGGTTTTCTCTGCTGAATTTACAGGAATTTGAAAGTTTCAATACACTGACAGCAACCAGATACAGACGGCTTCTGTTTTAGCTTGTTTGCCATTAGCCTATCAAGTGTGATGTGACTAAACATGCTGACAGAGGGACAATATGACCAAAGCAGTTAACACAGAGCTTGTTTCTTCTTGTTCAGCTGGTGGTTTTATCAATTACTCTCATTAGCTTTTGCTCTTCTTATTGTGCTTTAAGTCACAGACTTTTCATCAACTTGAGGAAACCTTATCTTTAACTTCAGGTGGTTCACTTAGAAAGTGGCAGCAATGCAAAAACAAAAGACAGCTGTGACAGAGACCAATGGCTTGACAGTATGTGACGGAGACATCTGCACTGTCCATTTTACAGAGCAGAAGCCTTTGTTTCTTCTCCTTACTCTTATTCATGATTTGAACTTCAGGCCCAATCAATATGAATGCTTTCACACAAAAAATTGACTATATGACTTTAGTTGGTGTTGCAGAAGAAGAAGAAAAAAAATATATAATAACAATAATAATAATAATAATAATAATATGAGAAGAAGAAGAAGAAGAAGAAGAAGACATTGCCACATTCAGAAGAATAAATCTGACCCCAAAAGATAAACCTAGTTATCCCAAAAGAGGCCTATAACCGGGGAAGGAGAGACAGAATGTTGGCAAAACCAAAACCTGTTCAACCAGCTCAAAACCTGTTTACCCTTCCACAACTACTGGAGAGACAGCTCAGGTCTGACACATGTGACACACCCATTTTTCAATCAAATAACGCTTTTTTTCCACATTACACCTTTTCATAAGGATTCAGTTATATAAAGTCTAAGACATTATGGCAAATGAATGCACTGGTCCTCTACAGAAATGCCAAAACACCCAATACCAGCGTGAGAAACAATTATTGGCTTCCAGTTCCAACTTGTTTTAACTTACCCCATTTCCAGCACATATTGCAAGTGTTGCATACCGTATAGTACTCCAAGGTCACACCAAAAGAATGCATCAAGGATCTCACCTGAAAGTCCTTCCTTGATATCTTTGGGACAGACATGTTATGGGTAGATGGGCAGATATCTTCATACTTCTTTTGAGAAAAGATGTCAAGTCCAACAAGGTGAACCTGGGAAAACAGCACTACTGGTTAGGCCCACCTTTGAACCAAGTGAGCATTGGGGTTTGCTTGTAAAACTCAGAAACATTAGGCTAAATTACAACCATGCCTTAAGCTCTGAATTCCAAAGGATGCACAAGTAGGTTTTACCTTTGCGTGTCCATGCTTGCCAGTCTTGGAGGTAGACATGTCAACTATCTTACATGGGCGTCCTTTCAGCATGACAAAGCCATTCTTTCTCAAAGCAGAGCACTGCACGGGGTATGTTGAAGAGGCCCCGGAGTCCCCAGTTTCGAAATCATGATCCATGTTGGGCTGTTTGCTTTTGTCACCCAAATGGGCAAAAAAAAAAAAAAAGAAAAAAGAAGAAGATGTGACTCACTGTGGCATTACTTATAAGGTTAATAATTTGATTCTGGTGTGTGGCAGCTGGTGAGCACACATTTGACACAAAACAAAATTGTAAACTATAACCAAGACCAGCTTCATTTACAGCTCCCAGTAGCTGTAAGAAACAGGACGTGCTGAATGGGTTGTATCCCAGAGCATGTATACTTACGTGGTCACATTTAATGTTTTTATACTAGAAGGAACTTGACAGTGGCTTTTCTTAAAATCAATAACCTGACATCAGAGGTAGATGTCAACTAAAATGCTTGACGTTGAAATGTATCTTTCCAAACTAACGCTGGTACTGTTAGAGATTGGAATTTTCTAGCTATCCATGGTCCGATTTCAGTCTCAACCCCCTCCCTTTAAATGTGTACAAATACCCAGTGTGGTGAAACAATATCTCGCTGGCTACCTGTCTGAAAAGCTAACAGCTGACGTTAATTACTAATCTATCGACTGTGCTTGTATGGCACGTTGCTGCAATCTCCATGCTTTGACACATTGGCTAGGTGAGAGAACCTAACGAGTTGAGCATGTTCCCTACGTTATCACCGCTCTGCCTTTAAGAAGCATTAGAAAAATTAGTCCACAGTAGCGTACAGCTGCTAGGTAGCAAGCTAGCAGACACCACTAGTAACTGTTAGCTATGTTACGTGGCAGCTGGGCCAGATGCGCATCTTTCACAGTAAATTAGCTTGCAACAGTAAGCTAGCTTTAGCCCCCCCCACCCCGTGTGTTTTCTGTCATGGTTAGCAAACTGAGCTTGCTGACACGAAGCTACAGCTCACAGGACGACACTGTTGTTAATGTTAGCTGAAGTAGTGCGCTAACTTCTTACAGCCGGTCGCCAAAACACTGTCACACTACTTTGAAGTTACTGGTGAACTACAGAGACGTCAAAGGCATCTACGCATCAGATACAGCGTCACTACACCGCAAAACAACAGATTACTTAATATAAGCTTTAGGAAAAGAATGTCCCTTATAAGCCCCAACGTTTTGCTTACCTTGCTTGTCTTACTTATACCAGAAAAGGAAAGTCGCCTTGCATGCGTAAAGGTTTTGTACCGCAGGAGGAGTAGGAAGGGCAGGTACGGGCTCCGGTGACGAGGTGCAGCGGGGTGGGTGGGGAGGCTCGCGCACAGAACTATTTGGACGGTGCAGTGGCTGTCTGCGCAAGCACACACTTGTACCAAACTATTTTAACGAAATAGAGTCTTTGTAAACTTAAGTCAGTGATATAACAACAATATGTTAAGATGAGTATGACTATTAATTTATAAATTACTTATATTTATTAATTACTCATACTTAGTGCATGGTAAGTACATGATCTATTTTGCCTACTGCATAATTTTGAGGAAGGCCTGCACGTACTTCAGTATTGTGAAGTCCCAGCTTCTTTGTGCTTCAACTCAACTACATATATTAGACAGCTATAGTTTCTTGTCACTTTATAAATTCACATCATCTAATAATTCAGTGATGCAGATTAAACAACCTAAGAGAATATAAAATAGGCCCACAAAGTCAAACATATACCAGTATACCACTGTACCCTGTAACTTCTGATATTTTAACTACATTTTCTGATAACATTGCTATATTTTTGCTGAAGTACATTTCCCATGAGTATTTTTAAAGTGGGTTACAGCTGCTTTTCAGGATGATCTGAGTACCCTTTCCATTACAAGTTATAAAATACAGTACTGATATCATACTGTCTTGGTCTTAACTGTCTTAAAATATTCTCTTTTTTTACTGTTAAAGATGTGCAAAGGCATTTTCCTGTGTTTCCAGCTGTGTGTGACTGTTTAGCTCAGAGCAAATGGATCTTCTAAAAGTCGGTGGCCACAACGAATGTGGGTTCCCTAAAACAGGGCACTCTTACTTTGTTGGATGGAAAAACGTTTTTTTAAAGACCCTTTCTAAACACTATAAAGTGCATAAAAATGTTTTGAATTGTATCATATATGTTTTTCTTTGTTCACAAATCATTTTATTTACTGCATTAAAATTGTTAAAATTAAACCAACTTTATTTCCATAATTAACAAAACAATTCCATTTAGTAGTATGCAGCTATTTATTGTTTTAAATGTTTTATATGTCTCTTGCTTTACTGAAAAGTCCACTGCCAGTTTATGTGCAAAGTTTTCACATCACACCCCTGCAAACTGAATATTGGACCACAAATTGTCTTCTGCAATGTTGAAGAAGAAAGAATAAACATACAGTGTGTTAAATTCAGATTTAATGAGTGCACATACTTTTCATATGTAGATATCTACATCCATCATTCTGCACAGCAAAGGATAAACATTTAATTGAAATGTCAAACACAATTTTGAAGGACACTGGTAGCATTGATTTGGAGTCATGCATGTGTCCACCACATTCGTTCTCCTTATTGCTCAGATTTTTTGGTCTCCACTTTCTCCTGTAGGAAACATCTGACTCTTTTGCTCTTACATGCCCCACAATATTTACTGGCAAGTCATTAATTTTGTCTTCTTTCCATTTGGTGCTGGCCAGGTAGTGTCCATTGGGTTTTAAGAGTTTATTTGCTGAAAACATCTGCCTGCAAAATGGCCTGGAAACCATCACCACCACAACAACAGCAACAAAAAAACACTGTAAATGAATTAAGTGTAACTACTCCATATAATGTAAACATGATATTGTGAGTTATGTGTCTGTAGCGCTTGTATTCACATTATGAAAATATGTTATCTTGGAAAAAAAAATTAGAATGTTTACTCTTAAATTCCCCAAGTAATTATTATAATACTACAAGGACATACATACATAAACACTTGATATTTGAAATACTGACAACTGGACAAACCCTCTCACATGAGACAAACATTCTACAAAAGCTTTTACAAACTAGCACAAAAAGTAGCTGTTGTTTCAAGCATCAGTGGATGTTTTGAGCTGGTGCAGTTCAGTTGCATCTCTGGGAATCTGTTTTGACCTTTTCTGTCCCTTGTGGAAGACAGCAGCAATCTCCTCAAAAGATTTGCCCTTGGTCTCATGGACCCGAAAATAAGTAAACATAGTGAAGCCGAAAAGAAACACAGCAAACAGGATGAACACATAGCAATCCAACCAGGCCTGTAAAGGAAAATGAGGACAGGAGTCAGGAGGGACAGTGTGTCGTTTTCTGCGTGAATTAAGCAAAGACACACGAATGACACACCAACATGCAGGAAACATTTCCATGTGTTGCACATGTATACAGTATGTATGTGTGCCCTTTCTGCCTACCTGTATGTATGGGAAGGTCATGCCTATGATGAAGTTGCTGGTCCAGTTGCAGCAGCCAGCGAGAGCAATGGCTGCAGGCCGAGGTCCCTGACTGAACAGTTCAGCAACTATGAACCATGGAATGGGACCCGGACCAATCTCAAAGAAACTCACGAAGAGGAAGATAGATGACATGCTGGCATAGCTCATCCAGGAGTATTCACTCTGGTGGGACAGAAACATTCATCAAGAGACTCAGAGTAACTCAGAGTTTCTTTGTTACTTAGAATGATAAAATGGTACCTTAGAATGAACACTGAGCTTTTTCTGAAACAGCAACTGCTTGTCTTGTTTTTGTGTGCACATCATGAAGTTAAGCTCATATTGCTGATAGACTAAGTGGACAAACCTGGAATTTGAGGCCCACTGTCATGGCAATTGCACAGCAGCACATTCCTCCGAGACCGGCCATAGTCAGAGTGCGCCTGCCAGCTTTGTCCACAAGCACAACCTAGAATATCCAGTACAATGTTTACCAGTGCATGTTCGTAGTTTAATATTCTCGTGGGTGCATGTGTGAGTGTGTTTGGCATCTGTATTCATATAAATGTAGCCACTCACAGACAGCAGAGTGAAGATTGTGTTGATGGCCCCGACTCCTATAGTGGCATAGACTGGCTGACTAACACCAGCCCGTTCGAAGATAGCAGTTGAGTAATAAAATATCTTGAAGACAAAACAAGTAAAGAATTTCCATGACTACAAAGTCAAATATAAAGAGTTTTCTCTGTTTTTAGGGAGAGAGGAAAATAAACAATATTTTAATGTCATGCAACAGAACAATACAGACTCCTACACTATGTGCTTTCATGCCCATAAACAACAATATCAACCAGGGTACTGCTGATATGCACATACAGTACACTCTGACATTATTTTTCTGTCAGGTCATCAAAGTTACTATGATTTTAATTCAGCTCAAAGAAAACTGAGTGAGAGACAGTGAAAAAGACAGTGTTGAAATTAGTTTGCCACTCACTGCATTGATTCCAGACAACTGTTGTGAGAGGTGCATCATGAGGGCTACGAGCAGCTGCTGTCTGTACACAGAGGAGCGGATCTTGGAGAGAATACAAGAACATAAAAGACCGTCACTGTAAAGGTTTTCTTAAGCATGGGACTACACTGACATAATACTTTGTTGAACTTCTGACCAAACGTTGAGTGATCATTCTTGTCCTTCTGCTTTGTTTGAAACTATTGAAATTCACTAACAACTCAACAACAACTGATTGCTGGTGAAAATTCAAACATCTTGTTTAAAGTTTAAAGTTGCTTGTGTCAAAAAGTGCATTTCCTATCAATTTAAGGATTTTTAAAACTCATTTTATAATTAGACAGGATATGGGAAATACAGTTATTATTAAAGTAATATCAGAGTAATTTTGATAAAATATTACATATTTCCAAACCTTATTAAAAGCTCTTACTCTAACCATATCCTGATCTTGCCTCAATTGGGTTGTCTGTTGAGGTCCTGGGTCGAAATTTAAGTTTGCTGATGATGCACAAGGTGCACAAGACTCCTTCACTTTAATAATCACTTTCATGTTACTTATTAAACTAATAACCTGACATGAGATTCTCTGTGTACTTTTGGATGGCTGAGAGTGTCTCCATCCACCCTGAGGATGAATGCCAGAGCTATTGTAGTTTAATGTGAGAGTTCTGGTGAACTAGTTCACAAGTTCATCAGGTTTTTTTTCACTTTCTTCAAAAAAATGTTGATAGAAAAGTTAAATTCACAGGAGATAATATTTAGATAGTTGTGACTATATATCTTCTGTGTTGCGCTCTTTAACCTACCAAAGAAAGGATAGAGACCCTGGGCTCCTTGTCTGCCTCATCTTTCTCTCTCCTCATCTCTTCCAGATCAGCAGTTGCATCATATGCCCCCTTTAGACGAAGCAGACCTGCAACATAACACAGAGCAAATAGACAAAAGAGCACAAGACTGTAGAAATGACTTATTTGCAGTGGTGAAGGAAGCTTTCAGAGCTTTTAATTTAATAAATATATCGGTAACAATACATGGAAATGCTCCATTATAGTAGCAGCCTACAGTAGTAGGCATTTTTTGAACTACTCTTATTAGCTTTCTTTTTGCCTTGCTTTCTGGCTTAGACAAAGATAAAAAATCTATTCCACTCTTGTGTCTGTAAGGGAAATATGAAGCCAGCATACAACCAGCAATCCGTTAGCTTAGCTCAGCTTTAGTGCAAAATTCAAAGGAATATACAGAATATACATTAAATGGTGCACAGTGCACTTTGAACAGAGTCAGGCTGGCTGTTTCCTTCTGTTTCCAGTCTTGTGTTAAGCTAAGCTTGCTGACTGCTGACAGTAACCATATATTTAGAGGTTTCTTTTCTAGCCTTTGTTTTTTTAAATGGTGGTGCATATAGTGTCTGGATAAGAGAGCACTAGAGCCAAAAAGATAAAATAGAGAGTTGCTGTGAGTCATTTTTACTTTTTCGGGCCTCTTGCTCCTTTCCCAGTACAATGTAAAGGTAGCGTGGACTTTCAGGGCACAGAGGCAGCAGAAAGGATTGTAATATCGCCGGAGCTCCAGACAGACCAAGCAACAAGGGCCACATATCATCGTTACCAAGTATAAAGTCCAACCCTATTACCTACATCCACACACAAACACACATATATCCAATTTAGGTTTTTATTCAGTATGCTGGAAAGCAACAATGCTGTTGTGTATGTGAGTGCGTGTAAACTTCACCTGGCTGATAAGGATACCAGTAACAATGGCCAGTTGGTGTAATGTTCCAAGTGCTCCTCTGTAAGCCTTGGGTGCAATCTCTCCAACGTACATAGGCACCAGACCAGATGTCAACCCTGAAACACACACATATTGTGAGCTACCTGACGTTAAATTAGTATCTTCTCTTGGACATTTAATAATACATGATTCTATCCAAGTGCAATGTGTTATTGTTTTCTCAAATTTTGAACAATAAGCTTTAAATGGGATCATGAAGGGTAATATTCATAAAGATAATGAGAACAACTTGCATCTGCTATAGTATATACCCTTTAGACACACATACTTCCAAAAATAAAAATTGTGAGTATTAATCAAACGTTATAATGTGTGCTTCACTGTACCGCAATAAAAGCCCATAATAGCGCGGCCTGAGATGACCATGATGTGAGGTTTCCACATTCTGCAAAGACCCATCAACAGTCCAGCTGCTACAGCCAGAACATTGACCATCAGCATCCCCTTTACCCTGAAATACAGAAAGAGACAAGGAGGTGTCAGGCAGAGGTATAGAGAAAGACACATGATGGATATGGGAATGTGGACCATGATGATCTTGGTTTAGCTTTGTACGTCTTTCTCCATATCCCTTAATTGTCCTTGGATATTCCTTAAACATTGATTCTTGCACTACTGTGTCCTTATTAACTTAACCTTGCCTTCTCACCTCCCTCTCAGGTCTCCCACAAATCCCACCAGGAAGGAGGACAACATGCCACCTATGGAGAAGATTGCCACGGACAATGACCAGTACATGATTACAGCAGGGTGTTGTCCCGCCTCTATCAGCTCTTCTTCTGTGCTGTTTTCTGACAGGACCATGGTCCTTTCTGACCACACCCCCAAGGACCGGCCATAATGCTTTTCAATCACCTATGACACAGACATGTTTGTGGATCATCAAGAGATGTAATCACAACTGCACACACAGACACACGCACAGAGATAGATCCATTCTGCTAAAGTGTAATTAACAAATATTCATAGATGTTAAGACATTCATTATGCTAGATTATATTTCACAATGGAAAATGTCACTTAAACAGAGAAACATCTGCAAAATCTTTGGACAATTGGACAGATGCCTCTTGGTGGTAACTCAAGTTCTGTGACCAGCCATTGCCGTCACATTACAGTTGAAGTATGCTACAACCTCTTGATCATAAACAAATAGCACATTTGGTGTTCATCATGTGATCTTTCCATGACTAGTATTCACAGCATAGTTTCTAATTTCTGTATGCAAATAATAATAATAAATGGTGAGTCACTTTAGTTTATGGAGAGTTCAAGTCATTTACGTAACTTTATCAGCAAAGGTAGCAGAAGACAGAAGAATATCAGGTTTGGAAGAATGAACAGTATGTGGCTTATAATACAGCCTAAAAAAAGTCCATCTGGCAAAGTTCATTCTGACTCTCACACTTTGGAAAACCAAAGCTCACATGGAAAGGCAGGGATTTCACAATGGGGGAGCCTGAGGAGTCTTTGCAGCAACCTTTTTGCCTATTTAAACCTTTTAATTCTAAAGAAAAATCAGATCTAATCTAAATCAAATCTAAAGTCAGAAAAAAAGTCAGATGAAGCTGCAATGGCTAGATCTGGTTGCTCTGAAAGGAGGCGAATCGTATCCTCACCTTGTCTCAAACCTGAAATGACCAGTGATAAATACGCTGCCAATGAAGGTAGACTTCATGCTGGTCTGTGTATAAAGGACCAAGTCTTCAAGGGCAGCAAAAGAGTCTAATGCTTTCTGAACAGAAGTGAGGAGATGGGTCCTTATCACAGAACTCCATCCTGAGTATTATGTTGTCTTTCAACATAGGATTCAATTGTACCAACTCTCCCAGCAGCTTGCAGCACAGAGACATTGGCACGAGATATATTTTAACTTGTTTTTCTCTCAACAAGGAATGTGTTTGGTGGAGAAGCACCACTCTGTATAGCCAGAGGATTTCAGACAGCTCGCAAAGTTTCAGACGAAACAATTATTGGATGCTACGCAATAAATCTTGGTTCATGGAAAAAGTTGTTCCTCTAGACAAGCTGAGTCAGTTCTATGGTCTCTCAAAGTACTGTATTATGTTATCTCAAGCACTGCAGAAAAGTTTAAACTTTGTACAGTTTACGAGGCAAATGGCATGGAGGGTGGAGTAATCTTACACTGACTGGCTGATGCATGGACATTTTACTTTACAAAGGTAATTAAGCAGAGCATACCTTCTGGGGTGCATTGATGACACCAAGGCTGTAGCCATACTGCAGGGACCCAAGAACAGCCGTGAACACAGCCACAGCGAGTGTACCTGTTAGCTGCTGCAGGACACGAATGAGTGAACAAACATACAGTTTAACATGCACATAAGCAACAACAGCATGTAAATAGTCACTCAGCTGTTCTCGCACAGTACACAGGCAAGAATAAAAGTGCACGTAGAAATACAGAAAAAAGACTACCCAGATTATTGATGGATTTATTACTGCTTTATACTCTATTTCTGATAATAACAGGAATTACATACAGAAGTTACATAAGTTACCTAATAATCCTTAAATGAAACATTTTGTAAATACAATTGTGCTGTAAATACAAGTAAACAGAAATCTGATTGTAGTAGACACATCAGAATTTGACTTACAACAGTCTCTTAAGGAAAATGACGAACACTGACCACCCTGATAAAAAAAAAGCTGGTTATTTCTTCAGCTCAGGGTGGTAAATATAACCTTCTGATGTCATCAACATAGCAATCAGCCACCTGTTTGCAAATACTGCTTGAATAAATTAAAATATATAAACATTTCATGAAAATACATGTAAGGATTGTATTTTAAAAGAACTGTTACCTTTCCCGACTCCATGATGAGTCCAGAGTGTCAGCCAGGGGGTTGGTAATGATCAATGACTGCATGGCGGATCACGCTGTGTCCACTCACTAATCGACCAACACATGCACACACACGCATGCAGACACACAGTATCGACCTTTAGTGTAGGTACACTGAATGCAACAATAACCAGTTGGTTTCCTTTTAGGAATGCAAAGACTGTGCCAATAAAACTGATTGTGATAAATTAACTGCTGTCTCTTCTATTCATATTCATGTATGTGATTAATGGAAAGAGGCAATAAAATGGTAATCACGGTGATCAAGACAATCTGTAAACTGTTACAGAAAACAGGATCTTATATGTGGTGCTTTAAATACACTTAATATTGAAATTAATGATGAAATGCAGACTTAATGCCAAATAGCACATTCAGAGTTGTATTATTTAATAGCAATAACATTTTAACACCACTCTCTCTCATACACACGCATTCTCTCTCATACATACACACACATGCACGCGCACTAGCTGTTAATGATATACTTGAGGACAAAGTCTAAGGACACAGGTGATAGAAGGGTGCACTCTTGTAAAAAAACAGAAGATCTCTACACAAACACATCTACAAGAAAAAAAAAATCACACACACTACAGCTACAGAAGCATAATGCTCTAGTTTCATTTATTTCTCTCTTACAGCTTTTCTTTTACAAAACAAATAAATCCCAAAACAGGACATTAGTAATGCTCTTTCAAAATAAAGAAAACAAGAAATAACAGGAATAAAGAATACAGTGGTTTTGTCTTTGAAAGGAGAGTCTTCAGTGTAACGACCATCAGCATTTTCCAATGGGAAGAGTGAATTCCATGTTGGACAAACACAGTAATAATGCCCCATTCACACTTGCTCATTAATCACACACGCATACACACAATCACATGCATGTGTGCACACACAGGGAAGACAGTGGTCTCTTCAGCTCAGCTCTGTATTGCTAAAATGTTAGCCTGCTCCCCCAAACAGAGATCAGTGAACCTAACATACTGCCGCATAGGAACAGCTACAGTGTGGATGTGTACAAAAATCTTTGAAGATATAACAGAAAATGATTTAAGAGAACAAACTTCAAATGATCATTGCATCACTGGGGAATGAGTATGTTTTCATTGTGCCACCATACCTTTGTTAGCCATTGGCCAACAAGGAACCAAACCTGCAGTATATCTACTAGGAAAAAGGACTAATTTGCATTTTGCTGCTCCAACATGGATGTATGCATAAAAAAGTCCACCCTCAATAGTGTTATAAATTAAATACAGTATGTATTCATGATTGAGCTGTATTATATATTTAAAAAGATGTGATCATACCAAATTCAGTTACTCCTTTCAAAGAATAAATCAAGTCTTAAATTTGTTAATGTACATCTCCATTAGAAGACACAAAATAACATCAGCAATGAGTTAAAGTTAGACAAAAACACAAAGGAAAATGGTGCAAAGTAGCCAAAGAGGCAAAAATAAAATGATTATTTAAAAGGTGAGCGATAATCTTTTGGCCTCTGTTTTTTTGTTTTGTTTTGTTTTGCTTACATCATGCTAGGCACTGTACAAACAGGTAAAAGCCCAAATCAGAAGAACCAATCAGGGAGGAGCATGATTCAAAAAGACACCACAGCTTTCAACAATGAGTGCTTTCACATGCACACAGTTTTCGGGATAGTAGCTCATATCCTGTTGAGGTTGTATTCAGGATAAAGTCTTTAGATGCCTGTTCATGTTCCCTACAGCAACATGGCTATGTTCATGAATAGCCCAGAACACTAGTGTTAAAGGAAACAAACATACTCAAAAAAAAAAACATTAATATTGCCTATTTTTTAAATGTGTGGTGTTCAAATACACCAACTCATGAACTCCATACTAAGAAGATTATATCATAAATCTGCATGTAAACACACTCAATGTTGCTTTGATCAAATTAAGGTAAAAGTCCACGCACAGAAACTGAACTACTTGACTCTTTTTCTGGACACTGATTTCGATATCCCACTTTGATTGGAGATGTGATTTTGAATGGGACTCATTTCGACATCGAGTCAAAGACATACATACACACTTTTAATGCACGCGCTCACACACCCACGAACACACGCCCCTGATTTCAGAGACACAGATGTGCTGTACATTTCATCAAGCTTTAAAGACTGACTGACTCAGCCACAGAAAAAGAAAAGAACAGAAATAAAGAGAATGACGCTCTTGTTGTTCATTTAATGTTACAGTATATCTGATGCAGCACCTTCAGAGTTTAAAGAGTGAAAAGAGGAAGATAAGTGTGACAGGAGAGGGGGGGGGTTGAGAAGAAGACAAAGTGGACCAGTGGCTTAATTTTAAAGGGACACAGACATCATCATTGCATACTGTTATAACCCGCCTACGAGAGAGTCTCACCACATCTCTATCAGAGAGATGCGATCGAACATTAAATCACAATTCAGTTTACAGAGTTTCTGAAAAGATGGCGGGAGAAGGAAGCGGAGGAGCAGGGGGAGTGACAGAGGAGAATGAAAATCAATCAGGCTGCCGGCTTTCACTGCCGACATGCAGAATAGATTTGTTATCTCTCAGCCACCCTCCCTGCATTGCCGCATTCAGAAATACATATTTAAATGTATATTCAATCTTATTCTTCTATATTTCGCCAACTGCTGAGGTGTAGTTGAGGTGTCAAGTGAGCCCACACATGGCACATAGGAAGTAAGGACAGTGGAAGACAAGGGTGTCAAAGGATTAAAAAACTGGCAACTAGATCTATCAGGGAGGAGGGAAGGAGCAGAGGAAAGAGGGGAACAAAGGAAAGAAGAGGACAGATAAAGGAGGACAGGCATAAAGTGTGTTTCCACAGCTGAATGCACTGATCCATTTGGAGAGAGGGGAAAGACAAAAGGGGAAAGAGTTACAGACAGAGACAGAGAAAGTAGGAATATTTGGAGAGTCAGTGGCACCAGTTTGCCAGTCAGTTGAGTAATGATGGCTTCTGCATGACCCAACATAATCTAGGGTAACATGTCTCTTTATTTAGAACAAGTCTTTGTTGGATTTTTTTTCCTCTACTTTTTTTTTTTCCTTTTCTACACCGTTTTAGTCTCCATGGGTGTTAAAAGAGCTCCCTTGTGGTCTCTCAGGCAGTTGGGTTCAAATGTGAGATCTGCTGTGGGCCCAGGCAGGACGCTGGGCTGGCTAATGGGAGAGCAAGGCAGAGTGGATGGTGGAAAGAGCAATCACCAGTTCATCATAGAGTTTCTGTTGAGGGTCATGAAGAAAACTTGGCTGCTACCTCCCGAACGCACCGATGCAAAGAATACCTGGAGAGAGAATGAATATTTTTCCATTCAAAATCCATTACCCATAGACTGTACATAAGACACAATAGTGGCCTGATAGCCCCCCACAAGTGAAGCCAAAACATCACCCCCTGGTGGCCAGATGCAGTATGGGTCATATACCTATCCCTTTCATGATAGCAGATGGTACATGAGCCGAACAAAGGAAAAAACATTCAAATTACAATCAGTTCAATTTTTCACAAAGTCATTTTAGGGAGTCAAGTTTGTACTTTTCTGATTTCTAAAGTTTTGTTATAACTGGTAATATGATTCAATTTAAAGCCAATGTGACATCATGATTGACATCTTGTATGTGCTTGCAATATAGTGGAGTAGTACGGGCAGGACTTTGATACTGCTTCTCTTCAACCCAATCGGTGCAAGATGGCAGCGCCTGTATCCGCGATATTTTGGCTTAATTTTTGTGCAGTGGGAAGAAGTGGAGATGTGTTGTTCATCTATATACATAGTCATTGTAGTTGTATATATACAGCATTAAAAGTGCATTTTAGTTCTATTGGCCTGTGTAAGATCTTTGCAAATTACACTAAACATCACGCTAACAATCCATGCTTTACCAGTTTGTATATAAGCAATATTCAATATTTTGTGATTGTAGGCCATTCATCTCCAGGTGGATCTGAATGACTGAGAATCAAAGACCACACAGTCTGGCTGCGTGTAGGTACCTTGTCGTTCCGCTCACAAAGGAATTTGAGTCTCTGGGCTCGCTTGTGCATGAAGACTCCATCCAGATGACCTGTCTCCACAGAGCGGATCTCTATGGCTTTCTCACCCCAGCCCATAATTTGATTAGAATGGATATAGGCTGGAAAACAGAAAACCCAGGAGAAGCATATGACAATGGAAAAATCTGAAATAACATCAGCATTATATAAACCAAATGCAAGAAGCAGAAGCTAGATTCAATTGCAGCCATTTACAGTAGCGCCGTAAGGGTGTAATACCCCTGTCTGCCACATGGAGGCTGTAAAATACAAGAAAGTAAGTGCTGTTATCTACTGAAACAGTGCACATACATACTATATACACACACACGCACACACACACATATATATACATACACATGTTCTCATTCCTTTGTAAGACAGCTTTTGGTTGCCTTATCTTTCCTTCCATGTATCTTAAACACAAACTTTATGTTTTTCTTCTCATCAATAAATGCTTATCTTTTTCAAACTTTTACCCACACTCCCCTCTAACTCCCCTGTCTAGTTCCTGCTAAGCAGCTGTGGCAGCCACCCTGTGAAGGCAGATATTCTAAACTGATTTTTGAATGCAATTAAACCTCAAATGAACCCCCTCAGTAGGCTCAGTTCTCAGAGAATTCACAAGAGTTTTGCAACACACACACACATGCACAGATGCTGAAATGGGTACCAGCATACATCAGTCTTATTTAAACCGCTTCAAGTTTAGTGATTGAATTGAGTTAGTGTTTCTCTTTGGAGTTTTAATGACTCCAGTGTTTGTTAAAAAATCCGTTTACATTAAGTAAACACACATAAATGCACACAGGGAGGGACATACCAACAGAGGTAGGCATTTCTCCCCACTGTAGCACCACGTCCTTGGTGATTCGACCATATGTGTTGACATAGACACCCTCATCCTCGTAACACAGCAGCATCTCCATTCCATCAGTTTTGGGGAGAACCACAATGGCATGGGGCGTCACCTGGCTCTGGATCTATCACAAATACACGCGCAAACATTTCAGAGGTTTTAATCAAATCTGACGCATTTAATGGTACATTTAATCTAAATTAGATATTAGATAAAATATTACAGAGGTCTCACAACGTAACAGAATTTGGATGAATTTTTTTGGGACCGGCCTGCATTCTGTAATCCTCTAAAGAGCAAGTCTGTGTACACGGCTGCCGGGTAGCACAAGCATCAATGCATCAAAGAATTCAGACTATGACTTCTTATAAGAGTAGCCTTGCACTGCACAATACACGAGTTGTCAAAAAACACTTTTCCCAGACTGAACATTACAACACACAGACACAGCTTAAATCCGTGCACTTTAGCCAAGTGTAGGCCAGAGTCCATCCCCAGCATGCACTGCTGAGGGGTGACTCAAAGCTGCACTTCAGGACCACAACATGGTATCAGTAAAACAAGTGAGTGATGAGGTCATGAAAAAAGTCATCATAACCCACGAGAGACTGCATTTACACAAGAGCTCACATTATAACAGATATGAAATCAGCAGCACTGCAACAAAACTACATCAGATTGTGTTGATTTTGTTTGTTGGATCCAGTTTGTTTTGTTCTGGCTCCAGCACGACCGAACAAACCTTGTGATGTCTCCTGTGGGTAGAATGAATTTATTCATGCTAACCGATTTCTAGCTAAATTGTCCATTAATCTCTACTCTAATGAACTGTGCGTCACATAAACACATATGGCACTTCTGTGCATCCACTATGGGGTTTTTGCTAAGGAGCTATTGATCTAGTCTAAAGGTTGGATGGCAGGATGTCACCTTCATCTGTTTGGCACACTGGAAGAGAAGTTGGCAGGGAAGGAGAGAGACAGGAGGCATGGGTTAAAGGCAAAAAAATAGAAATGAGAATCAGCTCAAGAGGTCAAGAATAGTCTTTGATAATAAGTCTGGTGGTGCACGCAAAGCAAGGGCTTATCTGTTCTGCATCATCAAACTGAGCAAAGGCATCAAGTACATGTCCACCCATCTGTATTCAGTGGTTCATGTTTACTGAAATTCTGCCACTAAATCAACAGTTTGGCTGAACTGTGTTTGAACTTGATCTGAGTAAAAGCATGTGATTAGTGAAGCCACCACGGAACAAACTAATCTGCATGCTAGTACCGAAAATGATTTGCATTCAAGCACGCAAATAGACAACTATTGACGGTGTCCCAACTACCACAATTTATAACCAGTAGTGGAAAGAAACTAAGCACATTTATTCAAGTATGTATTCGAGTACACTTTTGAGGTACATCAGAGGCAAATACAAATAATAATTTACTAGTTACTTTGCAGATCAGGATAGGATAAGACCTTATTTAAAATTCATAAGATACCCAGCAGAATGTAAAGTAACTAAAGTCAGCCGCACCTTTACCAGCTGTAGAATTAAAGTAATTTACACATTAATATGTCACAAAACTATAATACAGTCATATAAAAATGGAAAATGGAAATGGGAGGTTCTTCATTTTGATTAGATGCACTGTTGTCTATTTTAATGACAATTTATTGTGCTTTTCCTTCATTTTGAAAGCCAGACTTTTACTTTGGACACAATATTTTTACACTGGTGTTGCTAATTGTACTAAATTAAAAATATGAGTGCTTCTACCTTCACTATTTACAACTGACTGCATGCTGACATGGGAAAAAGAGATAAAGAATACACTGAGTTCTTGATAAAAAAAACTTTGTTAAAAACAGGGATTTTGGCAGCAGCCATGACATTTTAATGTTCTGAAAGAAGAGTGCTTCAGTCCTTTCAAACTACACTCTGAACAATTAAACATAGCCCTAGCCCAATGCATCATATTCAGCTCAGTATCTGATAAAGAGCTAAAGCACTTATCAGTCTTTTACTTGCATGACAGCAAATCAATCAAAGAGGTAATCTGTCAAGAAAAAGTCATTGAATTCCAAGAAGCCAAACCACATGAGACCTTGTGACCTTGGCGGAGGATAAGCTCAGCAGGTAGAGCATTCGGTATGAAAAAATACTGTTACCCCTCTCTCCTGTTACATCACATGTGTTTTTAGTTATTTAAGTTCATTCAGGTGACAAAACCTTTTTCAGGAAACATGTTTGTTGAAGATTTACAAAAGAAACATGCTGAGACATGTAAAAGCACAATCCTGCACTTACATGTGAGGGAATGTAGATGTCATATGGGTTGCCCGAGTCCACGTCAATGACATGGAAGCCCACGCTTGAGCCATAGATGACCTTTAACCTCTGGCCTTCCTCCACCGTCAGGTCAACCAGCTGGGGACGGTGCTGCAGCTCTGTGAATGACTAAAAGAGGGGGAGAGAGAAACAGGCAGATGGTAGAGAGGAGAAGAGGTGAGGAGAATGGGATGGAGTAAAGATGTTCAGGGATAGAGGGTGATACCAGAGTAAAGAGAACAGTGAGGGTCAGAAAGACAAAGCCAGGGGGAAACAGACGATGTTATGATGATAATACAGAAAATGCTGTGCTCTGAAACAGTGCTGTGCCTGTAGCTATACAATAACATAATGTGTTTTTTAGATTACCTTAAAGGCCATGAACTTGTGGTAGGGTTTGGGAGCCCAGGCATAGATTTCCACTGAGTTCTTCAGAGCAATCACCAAGAACTTAATCCTCTCATATTTAACTGGGAACATGACAAAGACATGCGATAAGCACAAACTGAATTACAAGCGTAGCACTGGATTTTTCTGCTGCCTTGTTTTTATACTGAAGGTTTGTAAATTTCACCTGAATAAAGACTAATTACGCTTCTTCTGTTGAAATCTTCCCAGCTGGTCAGCAGTTTAAGAAAAAAAACCTGTCAGCTAAAAACCTTGTTTGTTTCTATTTACAGAGCATTTTAGCTCACTTTGAAATCACAGGTCAAGTCAGAACAACACCTAAATATTTCATCCACATTAATTCATGCATTCGTATGTATATACACAAGCATATACTGATCCTCACCAACTTTATAATGCACGCAGCCCTCCAGCTCCCCAACTGTAATCCATCCCTGCTTCTTTTCTACTTCTGGGTCGTTATGTAATATTCTGTTTCTCAGCCAGGACAAGTAGTAGACCCGCAACTTGTTCTTTTTCCCTGAGAGGGGGGAGACAAAGGGAGAAAGACAAATCAGATCAAGTTTATCAGAATGAAGTGATAAATCCCCAAATATTTTGGAAACCCACTCGGCTGTAAACATGAAACAATGGCAAATTACTCGGGCATTGTGACTGACTGAGATTTGTACTTTGATAGTTATTTTTGTGCACTTTTACTTTTTTGTCTTTTACTACATTTCAACCTTATTTGAATCTGAGAGAATAAAACAATTCTACTGATAGGTGCTTATCAAAGACACACCATCAGGACAGTCTTTAACTGGGAACAAATGAGACATAAATACATATTACACTGGAGAAGGGGGCATATACAGTGCACATATATATGAGCATGCACTTGTGTGTAAGCCTGTAGTGAGAGTGCGCCGATGTTAGACCAACCAGATATGGTGACCAAGACATTGAGCCCCTCCAGCACATCCATCTGTAGGAATCGCCGTCTGGTGATTAGATTATAGACTTTTCCTTGTCCACTTCGGTCAAGCAGCATTAAACCATTCTCAGTCCCCACCAACAGATTCACACCTGAACACAAACATACACGCAGGGGTCAGAGACAAACAGACAGATTTATTAATTCAGAAAGATGAAATTTAGGTGTTGTGTTGACAAAAGATGTTCCTTCTTACCCCAGAGTGCGGCACACAGGATCTCAGAGTTGAAGCGTTTCTTGTATTTGCGGATCTCAGGTGTGTCACTGTGGGGTCTGATGTTGGTAGGGTTCACGTTGACCACAGAAATCTTTCTGGCTTCATTTAGTCTGGCCTGCTCCTGCCTCAGCAGTTCATTAGCGAACATGGCTGGGATACCACGGAAAAAAAATAAAGATGAGGAAACAGAGAAAGGCATACGTGACTTTAATTTTGTTTTTTTGCAGCTCTCTAGATCACAGCTGTAAAACTCAACAACACTGTGTGTGACCACAACTTTCATGTGTTTTATTACCTGCTGCAGAGTTCTCATCGTCATTTTCACTTGGGGAGGTTTGATAGACACGTGGATCCACAAATGGGGTAAAAGATGCTTTGGACCCACCCACACCAAACTGTAAAGCAGAAAACAGTGAGTCATTGTTGAGCTTGATTAGTACACTGCACCAGAGTTGCCTGTTCTATACCAAGAACATGTTTGTACCTCCTATTTAGTTTTTTGACAGTAATATTTATACAAACCTAAAAGGTAAATGAGCCATCCATGGTAAATTTTAACAATTCATTTCTATATTATTTTTAGACCAAATTAATATAATATCATTTATTTATATTGCACTATATCCAGGAATGTGTGTGTATGTCTGACCTCAGCCATATCGCCCAGTTCCTGCAGGGCTGTGGTAGGTGTGGCTGAGGGAGAGTTGCTCTGCTGTACCAGGTCAGGGAGGTTACCATGGTTACTGTGATTCCCGAACCCATTACTCTCAGTGTGACCTCCTCTCCTCCTCTCTTCCGCCTGTGACAGAAAGAAACAGAGAAGAGAGTTTGGAAACAAAAGAAAAAGCAGGAAAGTGAAAACAGTTGAAGCAAAAAAAGATAAAATGGTGATATACAAGCAACATGTCCCAGATTTTATAGTGAAATATGAAATTATTTTCTCTGTTGTGTGTGTATGTTTGTGCGTGTGAGTGTGTGTGCACATTTATCACCTCTCTCATCACTAGAGTGCCATCCTTGGAGCTATTATAGGCTTCTCCCTCTGTCAGCCCGCCATACGACTCACCGCTGTTCTGCACTGCTGGCCTGTGACACACACACACAAACACACAAACACACACACAAACACACACACCATTATTTACAAAGCAATTCTGCCAAAACTTTACTGACAAGCTACTGGCAGGGCACATATTCCAAAGACATCCATACCACAACACAAATGGACACTGACAAGTCCGGCTTGAAAAAACAGAAAAACTGAAAACAGAGGGGACAACTTACATGATGCGGGGGATGTCGCTAACAGCAACAGTCCCATCGTGACCCACCGTCTCCCCATCCTCATCACTGCTCTCTGAATCTTCACTGGAGGATGAGTAATCTGTCACCTTTATTGGAAGGCAAGGTGTAGAGACACAGTTAAAGACTTGGTCAGACACAAAACAGTGAAAACTGATGAGACAATGCACTTATTGAGGTACCACTGATTTTCAAATGGTTGTTATGTCTATGTTTTTACACTGAAGCTATTCAAATCAAAATTACACAGTGGGGTTTTTCGGTCACTGGTGGTGCTTCAGAGCAAGTTCACCCTCTGGTTTAGTTTGTATTGTGCTCATGATGCTCACAGGAAACTTAACAGACATTCCAGCTGCAGGTTTCACGCTATTTTATCATGAGCTGACAGCAAGAATGCACAAAGTCCATCCTAATATGCCAGCCAGGTAAAAGAAGAAAACTGCTAGCAAATACTGACTTAAACAATGCACTGTTTAAATTATTATGCTTATTATAAGGAAGGAGATGTCGTTTGCCGAATAGATACACACAGTGTGTTCCAGTGAAACATACTGAATGTACACGTTACTTGTGTGTAACCCCACACATAACCCCTTCTAACATGGAGCGCAAAGAACACAAGCAAATTGAAATTGTAGGCCAGGACTATCAACTCATCATCATCACTATTTAAAAAGTCATTGTACCTTGACTGGGGGTCTGCTGCCCTCCTCTACTCTCAGTTCTCTGAGCTCCTTAGCCAATGCACTTAGGTCCTATGGAGAGGAACAGAGAAGGAAAGGAGAAACAAACATAAGTTGGTTTATTAGTTCTCAATCATCAGTCTCAGAACCTGAGGAGCAAGAGACCAAATCACATACAAAGACGAGGGGGGCATAGAGGAGCAAAGAGTGGGGCAAACCATCATGACAAGAGGACAACTAATTTGTTGCCACATGAACATCTGGGCCTTTAAACATAGGTGTCCTGGAACAAGAGTGCTTATCTGAGACCACTTTTTCTGCCAAGCCACAGTAACATTTATATTTTACGAAATTAAATGTGATCACAGATCAGCACTTTTATTCCAGTCACAAGCAAGATATTAACTTTGTGAAAACGGGTCGTAAAAAGAGAGAAAGACAGTTAATCAGGCTTGATATTCTACTGGAGTGCAGATTCAATCTGCACCCCCTCTACCAGTCACCCCCATGCCAACTGGCCCACAGTTCCTCCCCTCCCTTCCCTCCCCATTCAACCAGGCCGATGGATCAGACCAAATCATGCAGACGGGGGGGAGGACCGTCATACACGGTGGGCTTACCAGCTCCTCCTGATCAGTAACCATGACAACAGAGAAACAGGAAAAGAGACTGTTTAGGTGCTTGGCAGTTCAAGTCACATACACCTGCATGCGCGCACACACACACACACACACACACACACACACACACACACACACACACCCAAACACTCGCACAAGCAACCATCTACATACACTCTCTTGGGTATGTGTGTAGGAGCACACATGCACTGCCGTCACCATTACACCCTGGTACTTTAAATTCAAAAGAAACAAACGTCGTCTTCTTGTGAAACTCCACCATGCCAGGGGAAAAAGAGGGACTCTGAAAATTGAGGCAAAGGAAAACTGGGATAAAAGAAAAGGGACTCAATTGTCACTAACCTCATCTATGGCTTTCTTATAGCTCTGAAGATTGAAAGGACAAAGAGAAGAAGGCAGAGAAAGACAGAGAGAACCAGATGAATAGCAGGGAAAAGAGAGAAAAGGCCTGTAGAAGACTCCCAGAGAGGAGATTTCTCTGCTGGAAAGTGAAATGTGTGTGGCCGTCATGCGTGACTCACTGCAGGTCTGCTGGGTCTGGCGGATTCACGGCCCTCCTCCTGTTTCGGCTTTGCCTCCTGATTGGCTCCTGGAGGGGATCCTTCCTGCTGGGTTTGACCTGACCAAAAAAGAAAGGAGATGAATACACATTTAACCTGCACAAACACATTTCACTTTTTCATATTTTTCTTACTCTGTCTTGACACTACCTATTTCATGTTTGCATTTTTGTCATATTTTACCATCACCTTCATTGCAAAGTGCTAATAACATCCAGCAAACATGAGGAAAACCATTCCTACTTCTACCTCTCTCTCTGCCAAGTGTTTGTCAAGGGTAGATCCATGCATATCTTAGATATCCCTCTGGCCTTTTGTTTGACACATCCCTGTACGCCTCTCTCTATCACCCTCTTTCATTTCCTCTCTTCTATCTCTCTGGAGACTGAGAGTAACAGGGCACATCAGACAGGTTGATCAGAGCAGAACTGCGATTGACAATGTCCCGCTGATAGCCTCTGAAACTAGCCACAGTCCTGTGACTGTATATTTTCGGTGAACGTGAAAGTGATGCATGCAGCTTTTTTTGTTTAATTGTTTCCATGCTTGTGTCTGTCTCTGTTTGCCAGTATATGTGTGTGTATATCAGTTATCATTTTAGCACGTGTTGGGTATACAAGTGTGTTTTTGCACCTCTCCTCTCAGCTGAGCCTCCCTGAGATGAAGGGGAGGAGGAGGATGACGAGTTGGAGGAAGTTCTTTGCAGCATGGCGTCCAGGGAGAGCTCTGAGCGCCGCAGGTCTGGGTTACTGAAACAAGAGGAAAATATTTTCTCTCATTTCTGTGCTCTATAAATGTAAAACATATTTATAGAAGACAGAGAATTGTAGAATTACCATGGCTTTTTCATACTCCTGATAATCTAAGGAAACCCGTGCAGTGTAAAAACAGCTTTGATGCAGTGTGGTAGAACTTCTGCAATCAATAAGTTCAGCTCAACAATTTCAAACATGAATCTAATTAATTAGTATATGCTGCAGCACAGTATATACTGCACATACTGCACACAAAGATATACAATAAAAACAAAGAAATCTATCTAAAAATCCAGTTAGATATTTAGTTGAGACTTCAGAGGTGAACAGCGTGCTAACATAAGCTTTTCTGTACCTTGCCCTTATGAGCTGAGAACCTGTGCGAGGGCCCACACCCACTCCTCCATTCGGTGAGTTCTTCCTGACCAAGGCTGGGGAGATGGAAGTTGTCCTCTGAGGGACCTGGAGAAAAGAGTGGAGGTCATCATAGACAGTATAGCTTGCTTGGTGGAAGACAAAAAATGTGTAGCAAATTTACATGTAGTGAACTTCCAATACTATGCTGTGTTGATCAGCTTGTAGTGTTCCACCTGTCCGGGTTTACAATGCCAACAAATACAAGCAAGTTACTGCAAGTGATTTCACATTACTTCCTTGTATCAAAGTCAATAGCTTAAGCCCATCAGCTCTTTTTGCAAAAGCTGATTAAACCTTGCAAAGCTGTGCCGTTTGCTGTGTTATTTTTTTTTTTAAAAAACAAAAAACAGTTAAATTAGGTTCAGTTAGGACTGGGGAGGGAAACACTGTGTGCAAAGTTTCCCACCAGCAACTTTGTAAGCTAACAAATGAGAAAGTCTGGGCCTTATCAAATCAGAATTGAAATATTAGTGGTATAATTAAGTTTGCGTTTATTTTCTACGTCTTTTGATTATTATATCATCAATAAGATCATAAAAAGGTGGTACAATAACATGTCTGGGAAAACAAGAGTCTGGCACATTCAATTGTGTGCTGTGATGCTGAAAATACTCTGCTCGAATGTTGGTTGTCATGTTCCACAAGTGTTCCACCAGTCCTGGTTTAAAATGCCAACAAGGTCTAATTAAAATAAATTCAGGTTACCATTAATGAGGCTGTTCTATCATGTTTTACTGCCTTGTATCAGTCAACAGCTTAAGCCACTAAGCTTTCAACATCAGTTCAGTTAAGTAACACTGAGAGCATTAAATCAGCATTAAAAACAATTGACATGATGAGGTTTGTGTTTGCTTTGTTTTTGCTTTGTGATGCTTTCGATTCAAAGGAAATTTACATGAACAGGAAAAAGTAAATACACTTGATTGATTTTAAAAGTTTCTTCCACAAGAAAAGTGAAGTGACAAGTTCCTTTCTGACTGTAATTATCTTACCTTAGGTGGGATGTCCTCCTCTCTCAGCCAGGCGGTCCTGTCCCGATCCCTGTCTCTGTCCCGTTCTCTGTCCCGTTCCTCCCTGCCTGTGATGCGCAGTGGGGGTCCAGGGGTATCAGAGGTGGGGTCTGAGTTCTGGCGGGGCATCTCGGGCCTCGGGGAGCCCACGCTGACGCCCTCACTCAGAGCTGAGCCTGTCTGGTCCTGCAGAGACTGAGAGCCGGACATGGAGCTTGAATGGGTCTTCACAGGAACCAGGTGAGCCATCTGTAGCAGGAAGAGAGAGAGGGAGAGAAAGAGAGAGCAAGACAGGGGGAGAGGTGACAGAGATGGGTCAGGTGGATGGGAGAAGGTGAATGTAGAGGTTAGAGGAAAAAAGGAATGAAAGAGGGCAAAGGTAGGAGAGACGGATGGATAATATGATAGAGAGAGAGCCAGTTGGTAGGGGAAGGAAGGAAAGAATACAGACATAACAGATGAAAATCATGAGCGAGAATGAGGGAAAAAGAGCAAAGAAAAGGAATGCAAAGTGATGGAGTGAATAGAAAAAGTGGGGGAAGGAAAGGATGGCCCAAGAAAGTAGAAAGCAGTAAAATTTATGAGAAGGTGAAAATGATGAGTAAGGGTAAGATAATGGAATAAGATGAAGTGGGATTATGTAAAATACAGATAGAAAAGAGAAAGACAGGAGACAGAGAAATAAAAGAGAGAGACTATGACTGATTATGCAGACATGAACTTTTAAAGCAGTTCAAGGCACAGGGAGTGAAGAAGTTTGTGATTATTTGTTATAGTGGTTACCAGGAAACAAACCAAACATTCACATGCCACCTTTCGCACACACTGATATACACACACACACCTGTGGTTCGATGGAGCGGTGGATGGGTGGGGTGCGGGCGGGCTGCATGCCCCCACTGCTGAAGGACTCGGAGCGGGGAGGGAGGGAGGGGTCGGAGATGCGGTTGGACACTTTGTGCTGCACCGCTGGGGAGCTCTGTCTGTTCAGCTTAGATCGCTCCTCCACCTGGGACAGGTCACACACACCACTGTCACTCACAGCCCAGCACACAGCACCACCAATCACCATGCTTGTGGGTTTTGCTGACCACCATGCACCCCTACAAGCCACCAGACAATCTGAATCACTCAGCAACCTTGTACAGCACTGTTGGTTTTCTCACGCCACGTTGTTTATTTCTTTATCTAAAGATCTGACAGATTCAGTGGAAGTCAGCTCTTTCATGTCGTAACCTGTCTTAAATGCCTCTCTCTAAAGAATTTAAGCAAATCCAGGCTTCCATAGAAACTCATAAAGGAATATCTATTAATCTTAATGGCAGTTTGCGATTGCCAAGAGGCTAAACTTTTTTTTCCCACTTTACTCTAATCTACTTGTCTGTCGATGTGTGCTTCCACATCCCAGGTCCTGAGGTCCTAAGGAGTAAGTGTGTCTGATGGCTTGCATGAAAACAACAACTATCCCCAATCTGTAGCTGACACCATATACAAACCATACTACGATGCAATGACAGCGCATGCAACAAACAAATACAAAACTAGGTTCATGTTAGTGTACTTAAGAGTTAGAGTGATTGCTTCCACTAGCTGCTGGGGTTGTGCACATGTGTTGGTGCCAACCAGCGTCAAATATCTGAGTTAGGAAGGCAGATAGCTCTTCTTGCCAGTGTAATCAGATTATCAGATTATCTCCTGTGCAGTGAGAGTACGCTCTGAGGAATGCTCCCAGATGCCAAAATCACACTTTTCCTCTCTAAACAATCTACTCAACAGTTAGTGGAGGGTTGAGTCAGGGCTCAGTAGGGCATAGTGTCAACAGCCCCAAGGTAAACATGCGTGTGCATTGAGAATATCCCCTTTGGAGGCTTCCTGTAATTCCACATGAGCTCATAATCTCGAGGGATTATTAAAGATTATGACCTGGGTCGGAACAACTATGCAATACTGTGTAATTTCTAAAACTGTTGTCAATTGCCAGGGAGTCAACTGCACTGATATTCTATGACATACATGGTAGCTGAAAACTTCCAAAATATTGTGTTAGTCGTTTAGTTGGGACGAGATACAAATACTGATGAGACTCAGTAAAGAGATCCAGTGGGAAAGAAACTAGTCAGCGGTTCAGAAGAAGCACCACTGTGACCGAAGGCGAGTTGAATCTGTGGAGGCAGTAGGCATGAACATCAATTGACCTTTAAAAGAAAGAGAAATTACTGTAAGAACTGTCCTTTACAGAAGAAAAACCTTTTGGGTAGTGCAGCATAAATCTTCATTTTACATGTATCAAGTGCTTAGGTTTGCCTCCTGCCTACCACCCAAAAGATCTTTCGACTATGGCACAGATTCTAAGAACAGAGCATTACTTAGTTAGTTAGTTAGTTGTGGACACTGTAGCATCTATACACTGAAAGGTAAGCAGAATAAGAGCAGATGAACGGATCCTCTGAAGAGTCAGGTTCTTTAGACGGAGCCCACCACCACTTGGCCAGCACCCATCACCAAGACGGGATTTAATTGACTGGTTGACTGACCTAAAAAGAAGCTGGGATGAGATGACAACAACACCAATTTGGCGAAGGAGATAGGCTTGCCCTTGTGCTTTTTGGGGCACTTGGTGATTAGGATGATAGGGTAGCTGGCAGCGTTGGGTGGGGGTTGGGCTTCAGGGCAGGGCTGGAGTAAACTAAGCTACGGATTGATCAGGATGATATTAAAGAGACTGTCCCTGAGTATCAGCACCTCTCCTCTGGATCTCAATCCCAGTAAAGAGTATGTTGCAACATCAAATTCATAAACATTTAGATTAACAAGAGATAAATGAGATATTTTTACAGATCTTTTAATGTACAGTGTGTATGTGTGTAAGTACAGTATACTTTCTTGTCCTTCTATCTTTGTGAGGCCTAATTTAAGTTTTAGACCTTGGGATTTCAACTGTTTGAAGGTTTATAGTTTTTATAGTTTACATTGTGAATTAATGTGTAATTGTAACTTTTTTGTTTATTACTCATTTTCTGAGTTCACACCTTGATGTTGTATCAACTAATGCTATTGCTCACCAATTTATCTTGCTGTCAGACAGAAAACTGACCTTATGTCCGATAATACTTTCTCTAAGGACACCAGACAGTAATTTTGCCTTGCAAAAAGTGGGACTTTCTTCTGTTAAAACAGTTAAAAAAATCTTAAACAAAACATTGTCTGACAGCAAAGTAAAGCCTATAGTGTACAAGCAAAGTGATATTTTTTTAATTGTTTTTTGTGCTGCTAAATTACTTTTCTCTGCAGTGCCTATCCACAGCAGTATAATACTTTGATACCTGCACCAGTTCTCTGATGCTCCTCCAAACTGAGGGGGGGCGTCACAAATATAGAAGTACAAAAAATGTGTATTTGTGTTGTTATACATGTGTGCTTTCGACAAGGGTCTAGCACCCTGTTCCAACAGATGTGATGCAGATCTGGTCCTGGGAGCCAGAGGGAGAGCCATACAGGGAGGAGGAAGGTGAGATGAGATGGGTGTGGATAGGTGGAGAGTAGCTGTGGGCCATGTCGGACATAGCTTTGTCTGGAGACAGCAGAAGGGACGAGGTACTGTTGGACCAAGAGTTTGAGGACAAGGAGGAGTAACAGGGTGAGTCTTGTGGGGAGGTACTAGGAGAAAGTCCCAACCAAAAAGGTGGGGTGGTTGGAGAGCTGGGTAGCAAGCACTGAGAGGAGCAACTCTTCATGTTTCTGACCTCAGCCAGGTTCTTTCTGAGTATGTCAGCCGGGGCAGAGGCGCTAAGGTCACACATAGAGGAGCTACCTCTGATTATGTTCTTCCCCCTTATCCCTTCTCTTTCATTTATATCAGATATATGGAAAAGAAAGTGATTGTTATCAGGGACTTGAAGAAAATTGCCACTGTGGGAGGCTGGTGAGTAGGAGTTTCTTTGTCTAGGTAGGCCGGAGTGGAGAATGCTGTCAGGGAAGGATTGAGAGAGGGGGTCAGTTGGGTCAAATGCTGTGACCTCCCAGTCCGAGGGCACTGCAAGGCTCTCGTGGCTGACAGCTGGCCTCATCTCTTTGTGACAACCTCCCTGATACTCCGGTTCTATGTCTACATCTATTCTATGGCGAGGTGAGTGCGACCTGCCGCGAGGATGGACACTAACCAGTTTTACTGCAGGGATGGACACAGGGTTAGATCCAGACTGGGGTTTCTGGACCTGTCTTGGGGACTGGGGATAATGTTGAGGAGATTTACGATGTGGTTCTGGAGACATTTGCCCCTGGATGGCTGCCTGACTGGGGGCAGAGAGGGGCCTGCCTCTGGACTTCTCTTTCTGACTACTGGGTCCCAGAGGGTAAGGGTTGGGTACTTGATTAGACTGGCTGACCGGTCCTTGACTAGAGTGCTCTTTATGACTCTTACTCTGTCCTTTACTGGGCCCTTGGCCAGCAGCCTGGTTGTGTTCCAGGATGGGCCCTGGGCTGTGCCCCCTCTGACTAAGTTTCTGAGCCCTAAACTCTCTGACCTGCTGACTTATCTCCTGCTTCAGCCCCGGATCTAATGATTCTTTAGGGTCTAGTGAAATACAGATATGGGGGAGGTGGGTGGATAGGAGCTGGGCACCATGGGATGGGGTTCGCCGAGGCGCTTGAGCTCTTTTTTGGCCATGAGAGCCAGAAGACGAAGCCGGTTGGTTGAATGACTGATGATGTCGTAGTTGGGAGTGGGGAGAGTTACCCTGAACATGCTGCTGCTTCGGAACCTAGGAGTCAAGAGTCAGAGGAGGTAAGCAACAAAACAACACACACACACAAAGCAGACATGACAGTGGGATTATTAGAGCAGCAACACTAATTCTCAAGTATTTTCAGATTCAAAAAGCGAGAGCTCGCCACTTTGCCCCCACTACTTTGGCCACTGCTTCCAGTGAGACCTGCTGAATAAGATTCTGAATAAGACACCCACTGGGTGTGTAAAACATACAACAGTAACTTAGTGACTTATGAGCGACAACACAGTGATCACCACAAGTGCATGCACAGTGTGGAAAATAACTTATCACATATTAATATTTGCATGCATGTCTTTGTACAACATGCATGTTGTGATCTACCTCTTTGGCCCAGGCAGGCTTGTCATTAGGATTGATGATGTCTTTGTAGTGGTAAAGCTGTTTCTTCTCTGCTTGCCTTCCCTCCTGCTGCTGCTGCTGCTGCTGCTGCTGCTGCTGTTGCTGCTGCTGTTGTTGTAGAGACACCAGGTAGGCTCTCTCCTGCTGGAGCTGCCTCTGCAGCCGCTCCGCCTGCCGCTGCTCCTCTATCTGCTTACGTTTGTACTCCTGGAGGGAGAGAGTGACGAGGGGGAGGTTATGTGAGGCAGGACAGGGACGAGAGACAGGTTTGTCTCCAATGTTGGATCTGAGTCATGCGCTCCGGGCACAGCAGAACTGATAAGCACAGATATTGACAACTGCAATCACGTATGTGGACATGAACAAAGACCTTTTGCAAATATAATCACAATTGCAAAGCTGATGATGGATAAAGAAAATAAAGGAGATGAGGAAATTATTGGATGTCAGGTTTTGGCAAATCGTATGAGACAGGGAAAAGGAAGGTGGGTACGGGAAAGGACAAAAGACTGAGGCAGGAAAGATGACAGAGGGGAGGGAAGGGATGAGTCCATTTTTGGTGTAGCCTTTGGACTTCAAATGAGTTGGATCTCAACAGGCTTCCTTGCAGGCTCTCCTTTCATGCATTTCTCTTAGGATGCAGGAAACAGTGGACATCACTACAAAACATACTGTGAACTCCTCACAAGGCAAGACTGGGCAACATGATTGGGGCTGACAAAACAGTTTTTCTGTACCCTCTAGGAATCCTTTGAGATCCAGCCAACATAATGGTACTGTACATGCAATGAGTGATCTGAATAAATTCAACCCAAGCATGAGAGGTAAGAAATTCATTCTTTCAGCTTAATTTTCTCAAATCTGTAACAGGTTGAGTGACTCAGACTGTGGATTCCCTCACAGTCAGTTCATCTATACAACTGCCACTTGGGTGCATGCAGTGGGGATAGGGGAGCCACACAGCACAGATGGGGAGCAGTAGTAGCACGTGGGTGGGCTATGGTTACCAGCAGTAACGCCTGCTCCTGTAGTAGCTGCTGCTGGAGAATCTCTAACTGCCTCTGTTCCTCTTCCAGCTGTCTACGGATATACTCCTGAGCAGCATGTCAGCAGAAGGAGACAGCAATAGACTGAGACAAAAAATAATCAGGAAATCTGAGCATCCAAACACAGACAGAGAGAGGAGAGACAGAGATAGAAACAGAGAAGATAATCTCCTGAGGTGGCTGTGAAAGAGGAGAGAAGATGAGAGTCAGGAGCAAGATGAAGCGAAGAGGACCGTGTCCTCAAACACTTGTAATGTCTTACAAAGGAAAAATTACAAAGGCAAAGAAAGAAAAAAAGCAGGTTTGAATAAATCTTTCCAAAAGTGTGGATAAGTGTAAGAGGAGAGCAACAGAGTGATAAAGAGGGACCAGTATGGGGCTATTACAAAACTGACAAATCTGTACATGTATACATATAATTTGTAAATGTGTGCAGAGATTTGCAAATATGTGTGGATAGCTGCAAATATTGGGTTCTTATTGGAACAAAACCAGCATGTGTAGAGAAATCTGAGAATTGTGCTCACATGGATAGGATCATGAGCACTGATTATTCAAGTTCTGTGTGTCTGAAACTGAAATCCCCCAAAACAAAGCGTCAGGAAAATGTGCCTCTGAGGTAATTTAAGGAGACAAGTAAAATCAGAATGAGTCAGGAAGACGAGGGAACATGCTGCCATAAAAAGAAACCAAAACAAGAGAGAGTTTGAGGGCAAATGAGGGATTTTGGACTTGAGCTGTCATACAAATTTTAGTGGCACCATACTGTCGGTCTGATATTTCAATACAAAATTACAGTAAGTGTATGAACCTGCTCTCTCTCTGCATTCCTCCTCTCCTCCTCTCTACGGAGCTGCTCCATTTCCTCGTAGCGCCTCCTTTGCTCCCTCTCGTGCTGTTTCCTCAGCTCACGCTCGCGCTGCTGCTGCTGCAAGGGCACGAACAGAAGCAGGAACAAGATTCAGATTCATAACACAATGAGAAATCACGTCCCAGCAGAGTCTCGCACAGAAATTCAGAAACTTTCATATGTGAACTCATATTTTCAGCTTTACTACTGTTATAAATCAAGGGAACTGTAGTGAATTCACACTGGATACAAAATTACAACAAGCATATGCACAAACACACAACAAAGAGTCACACACTTGGCCCTGACTGGAGGGGTCATGCTAGTTGAGTTGAGTCATGGTGCTTAGCGTTGCATTGGGAGGCAAACCCTGGTGGGAACTTTGAGAGAGCGCACAGATTATGGGCTAAGGATTTCTTTCTGTAAGCCTGCTCTCTGGAACTAAGAGACGGACACTGGGGACAGGCTGTGTGTGTGTGTAGTGTGTGCGTGCATGTGTCTGTCTCTGTACCGCTCTCTCTCTCTCTCTCTCTCTCTCTCTCCAATAGCATGTACCAAATGGTGAATGTAAGGGTTTGTTTGTTTTAGCTGCCAGAATGAGACAAATTTAGAATAAAAGAAGAGAGCATGGAGAATGAAAGAAAGGAGCTTTCATAGATATTTGGTGTTTGAACGTATTCATAAGATTAGATTACTTTCAAATCTACATGATCCTATCTGTGATAACCAAAGGTAAATTTGGGCTATCCTTATTAAAAATCTGCATTTTAAAACACAAGCTGCTGTAGATAAATGTAATCACCAAGGTCAGAAGTCATGTTTAATGCCTCCCCCTCAACCTCCTCCTGCTTTACCTCCTCCAGCCGCCTTCTCTGCTCCTTCTGTTCCTCAATGCGTTTCTGTCTCTCAGCCAGCAGCAAGCGCTTGTGCTCCTCATTCTGCTGTTGCTCCAGCTGCTGCCGCCGCTGTGCTTCCGAGCGCTCCTTGTTGGCCAGCTGGAGGCGCAGGAAGTCCCGCCTCAGGGTTGACTCGCCAGGGATGTTGATGATGGAGCTGGGAATGGACCGGTGACAAGGCAGGATGATTTCACAGTTAGTGACTAGACATCTGAATGTGCTTCTGGGGCAAGTTGTGTTCAGTGTGTGTGTTTACATATGTGAGGAAGCTGACCTTGGTTCACCCATGTCTCTCTCTTCATCCTCCTCTTCACTGCCACTGTACTCATACTCTGTCTCATCTGATGAGGAGAGAGAAGAGAGAAAGACGAAAGTTGAAAGAATAAAAACATTAAAAATGAATAAATCTAAAGTGAGTAAGGTAATAACTAGCGGAGCAAAGCCACTTCACTTTTTTATTTTTCTCTTGAACTACCTTTGTTCATTACTAAACTGCTCACGATTTTGGCATTCCCACATCTTCACTCCTTCGAGGCATTTCTTTTAGCCGCTTTGAATAAGAGTATAAATTGTAATTTTACTGTGTGTGTAGCGAGGTGGAGAACATTAGCTCAGAGCTCTTTCAGTCAAACAAGGCTTAAAGCATAACGGTTGTAGAAGCCGTCCCGGCTCTTCTTGAGACACATCTACACAGACCCATCCTCCAAATGTGGCAAAGTGACAGCTGGAGAAAGCCACAGTCTTGTCAGTGACAAGACATTTCTATACATCATCACGACGTCCGCCCTGCAGTATGTTGTTTCCTGAAGCGGTTAATGTGGTTCTTACTGCTGCAGCTCTTTGTGTAAGTGTCAGTCCATCACTCTGACTGTGTGTTTGTGCGTCAGGGTGAAGCAGGATGAAGTCTGTCACTTTTGTTTCCCACCTGGCTAAAAAACCCACAAATGTGACGACACACACGTGGGACAATTTGCACGTGTAGAGTGTGTTATATCTCACCCTTACCTTTTTTATGTGTATTTATGTGTGTGTCTGTGTCAAAACTGCATGAGTTTGTTTGGCTGCACTGTAAAAGGATTCATCAGTTTCTATTCTGTTGTATCTGTAGCTGTAAGTAGCTGATCATCAGCTGTTTGCTTTGATATTAAATTGCACTTGCTGTTGTTTCAAATTCCCACATCAAATAAACTAGCATCAGATTTTACTGGCACATAAGAAACATCTTGAGTAAGAATCACTAATGTGACATAATTCTGTGTTATATAGTATTATCAATATAATAACTGTACACACACAGAAAGCTCTCCTTTGTATAAGATCTACATGTACATTTGGGCTTATACCCATCAGGTTATGTTCTTTCTCACCCCTCTCGCCTCTCTTCTTCTTGGTGCGGTCGATGTGGTCCTTCAGCTGGATGCGAACCTGCCTCTCGTTGGGCAGGTCTCTGATGAACGGGTGTTTGAGGAGCTGCTCCGTGCTGGGTCTCTGGCTGTGGCTCTTCACCAGACAACTTTCAATGAATGACTGGAACTTCTTCGACCTGAAACCACACATAGGTTTACCAAAAGAAAGATAATTTAACAAAAAAAAAAAGGGCGTAATCCCCTGTATGTCTGGACTCATCATAGTTAATTTATCTGTAAATAAGTGCAGGTAACAAAGTTGCTAAGATACACACTCACCACTTCTTTGACTTGAGTCTGGGGGCAGGGTTGCGTGGGATGAGGAAGAGGGCTCTCATTGGGTGCATGTCACACAAGGCTACAGGGTCACAAATCAGGTAACAAATACAGGTGAGTTAAGGTCAGTTAATGTTTCTACCTAATTATCATGGCATATAATCAAAGCCAGCTGAAGTTTGCCCTCATCTGATCAATAAAAGCTGTCAATACTGAAAACAATAGTTTTATATACACACACACACACACACACACACACACACACACACACACACACACACACACCTACACACACACACACACACACTTTCTTCTTGCCTTCTTATAGAACACCCAAGCTGATTATCCATCTTACAAATGAGCGGCAGTCAATGTGTTGCTACAATATATTATTTAGTTATTTAAGATCTTTTAGTTTAGTTCATCATCGTAATTTATTGGATTACTATTTACATCCCTATACGTTCCACTCATGAAGCACTTGCTGAAATATCCTCTTCCAGCTCGTGGTCGTCTTCCAAAAATATATCACTGCACTGTCCTGGACTAGACCTCAAACTGAACAACCTTGACCAAACTAAATGGTGTCCTTCACAATTACAGTGCACGATTACCGACTGTAGTTAAGGTCGACTTTCATCAGAAGTTGCTTTTTTAACTGAACCGAAATTATAATGGTATGGATGAAAATGGAGGGAAAAAAGCAGTTTGACAACCAATTTTATATCCGGTCCTTGGCCTTCATTAAGATTATGACTACAATGAGTTGCACTGGCCCAGATTGAAAAATGATCCAGCTCCTGATTATAGTGATCTACAACAGTAGCAGTAAGAAATGATGTGTAGCAGAGGTGTGGGTTAATGACTGGGTACGTACGTGGTGCTCCTTCAGCCATCTCTATCGCTGTGATTCCCAGTGACCATAAATCACTCTGTAATGACAGAGACACAGTGCATTAATACTCAGACTAAAGGATGTCGCAATGCTAGAATTTTATACGTAGATACAACATTAGTGTAAAAACCCTTGATGCCACAGTTTTTTTGAATAACACCTAACACACACCAGCACATTATTATTGTGAATAATTCATGTTAAGAAATTCTAATTGTATAATGAAGGCTTTTATTTTGAAATCGTGGCTTTTTGCTTCCTCCTCAGTTCTCTTGTCCTGTTATGTTTTACGTTGTGTTGATTAGTTTTTGGTATGAAAAATGTATTCAGGGCAAAGAAATCATATCAAATCAAATCATAAGTGGGCAAAAGGTTGATGAAGCACCTTGAAGTCGTACGTAGCGTCAGGGTTCTCATCACAGGCGATGACCTCTGGTGCCATCCAATATGGTGTCCCGATGAATGTGTTCCTCCTTCCTACTGTTCTGTCCAACTGGGCCGAAACCCCAAAGTCCACTACAGGGCGAATACACAAACAAAATACTTCAGGATCTGCACTCAAGTTAAACATTTGTTTTTCACTGTGTGTGTGTGTGTGTCTGTCTGTGTGTGTGTGTGTGTGTGTGTGTGTGTGTGTGTTGGTGGTGCGCAATCACACCAGTGGGCTTTGCTGATTTCGATAATGGACTCTAAACAGGAACGAATTACCCAACCTGCAATAGCACAAAAACACAGACACACGCACACACACACACTTTATAATCCCCTCGCCACTGAGCTTTAGGGGGTGAGCGGAAGAAAGTGTGAGAGTGAAAGAGAGAGAGAGAGAGAGAGAGAGAGAGAGAGAGAGAGAGAGATTCCCTTCTTCAGCAATCTGCAACACAAACAGTGGCAGAGCTACAGAGAGATGAGTAGGCTGGTATTCAGCATAAAAAGAAGAAAGAAACACACACATACACACACCTCTGAGCCATCTGAAACTTTATACCTCCTCCTGCCCTCCCAATCCAAAAGCCACTTTGTCAAGTGGGGTTAGATGACAGACTGACCTAGTTTGACCTCTGCGTTCTCAGTCAGCAGGACGTTCTGTCCCTTGATGTCTCTGTGGATGACCTTGTGCTGATGGAGATGAGTCAGACCCTGCAGACAGCGACAGAGACACACAGTGAAGGAACGCCACTGCAGCAATGAGCCAAGTCATGATTTTTATTATAATTATTATTACTATATAAAGAGCTCTTTTCCAAAAGGACAAGTCCTTGAGTAACACAAGCAACTCCAGGGTTGCTAGTGTGTAGCTGACCTTGACCTCTGACCTCTTCCTTACAAAGCAAATTTTGCTAGAGTAAAAGTAGAACAGCAATCATAACTGTCATCACGTTAAGTCTAATTGATTTAGGAAATCCAGTGCATAAGAAGGTCTTTTTTACCAACATAAGTAAATTTACAAATATATATGATTTTTAAATAAACCAAAGCAAAATAAATTAATGTATTATGGATCAAAGCTAGTTTATTAGTTTTTTAAGTTAGTGAAGCCTCTTGTAATGACTGTAAATTTTTTTGAAGTAATAAGCAGAACACAGACAAATGTGAATAAAAATGTTAAATGGAAAAATCCCAAAAATAGAGAAAATAAGAATAAAAACAAAAAGGAAAAGAAGTGACAAAATGTAACCAGAAACGTTTAGAAACGGAATAACACAAAGCAGAGAGTACAAAATAAGATAAGAGATGAGGGTTAAAAAAAAATGTAAGCATATGAAAGGAAAGCATTGTTTCCTCAGTTCAGAGCAGCACTGCATGTAACTGGCAAGATGCAGTGATATTGCCACTGTCCCTTTCAGCACAAACGCACAATACCAGACGGCACAGATAAGATGTCCGATTTCCCAAGAAGATTCAATTCATGGCTTCATATCACTCTAAAAACACAGATATCATGGATCACAAACAACTGGTGTTTGCCATTAAAAAGCAGGCCTGTGTCAGTTATAAAATACTGATAAGCTGAAAAAAGCTGTAAGCTGTAAAATTATCAACATTCATTCTTCAATCAGTACTTGAAAAAGTACTTGAAAAACAGCAGATGTAGGCGATCTATTCAAAAGAAGTTTAAAATGCTGAAACTATGGAATTAAAAGGAACTGAGGAAGGAATCTTTTTTCTTATGTTAGACATTACAGCATTAAAAATTATTTTACCTAACAGGTGCTGATTGTTATTGAGACAACAGGAAAACAGACTTCGTCCTATTTCCAACAGTAACAACAGCTGACTGAAGCTTTCATCAACTACGTGCAGGTTTAGTTGGCTCTTGTGTCGGTGTCTACACTGGTAGCTTTGACTGCACGGGAGCTGAAACCGTGACACTTGTTTTGATCTGACCTGTCACTGCCTCTGCTTTGCCTGCAGGCTAAAACAACAACTGCATTTTGTTTTTCATCACTGGGTCTGCAGTTCTTCTTGTGGTTTCTTCTTTTTTAATCCATATTAGTTATAAATGTTATCACGAAGAGCTTGATCATTAAATGATAGTTGGAC